>VZTX01014599.1:22892-58666 GCA_013400915.1 Pardalotus punctatus
GCCGCCCCATTCTTCACTCGGAGCACGGCCCGCGGCGTCTTGGCGGCGGCGGGGCCGCGCTGAGGCGGCGGGGAGAGGAGAGGAGAGGAGANGTGCTCCTTCCCGCCCTGCCCGAGCCACTGCCCGAGCCTCGGCTGTGTGCTCCGATCCCCCGGGCCGCAAAGGATCCTTCGCGCCCCGAGCACAGAGATAACGCAGGTGTAGGTTTGAATTGGTCTGAGAAGTGAAATAGACAAGACAGAGGAAGAGATGCAGGAGGGAGAGCGTGGTCCTGGCTTTGATCTCACTGAGTGAAACCGTGGAAAACAGTTTTGAGCTTTCAGGAGTAGCACCTTGAGGCTTTCTTTAAAAAAAAAAAAGGGGGGGGGAGATAAGTGATGCTGGTGTCAATGAAGGAGCAGCCCGGCTTCCAGCCTTCTCCCATGTACCTCTCTTCAGACACACAGAAAAACCTCCCCAAAATATAAAAGCCACTGTTTGGATGTACACAAGCTCCCAGGCAGAAAGCACATAAACCGGGAGGTTTTGCTTTGTGCATTACATTAAAAGGGAAGGCTGCTGCCTGTTGTGGCTCAGCATTAAGCCCATTCTGCAGCACACCATGGGATAGGAGCTGGTGGGAAGCTTCTGTGCTCTGTGAAATGAGCGAATTTTAGATCTTTCCCCAAGTCTGGTTTCTTTTCTGACAAGCTTTATGGAGAATTAGTGGCTCAAGAGTGCCAGCTGTCCACAGGTGCTGCCTATGGCAGAGTCATCACAGTATCACCCATTCCTGCTTTGGGAAAGGAAACCCAGTATAGCCTTATTTATTCAGTGCAAAGAAACCCTGGGATGGTATTAGAGTGTTTTCTACTAGTGACGTGGTCTGCACAGAAAGATTGCTGTTCCCTCAGGGAACAAAGGAAGATGTTCCTTGTGCTTGGTCTGTCCCCCCATCCTGATAACTAAATGTCATCCCACTGAAATGACAGGCCTGCTTGTGCTATTCCAAAAATGCATATTAAGAGTCCAACATCTCCCTTAGGAGAAGTGTGGCTAAAACTACTACATGTTGAGTGCTACAGAGCAACAGCCTGTACTCTTCTCTCAAACAGTTAATAAATCAGTCCACTAAAAGTCTTCTGTCTACTGAAAATCCTACCAGAGTTGTATTGTATTTGTGGCTGCCGGTGCCAAGAAGAAGCAAGAGCAGGGCTGCTCCCAGGGAAGGGGCACCAGGAGCAGCCTCAGCACAGGGCAGGAACAGCCCCATGACCAGGCACAGTCCCATTCCATGGGAGGTGGAGCAGGGGGTGATGGCAGTGTGTCCTATCAACACACCAGCTCCAAAGTCATCCATGGAAAGCCAAACATCAGTTCAGGAACATGTCTGAGATAGTCTCACTCAGGCAAAAACTAGAAGCCCCCCGGGCTTGGAAGTTAAATGGAACTCCTGACAGAGAGGGTAAATGTGAGGCCCAAATGAAGCTTTTTGGGGCAATTAAGGCCAGCTAGTGCACTCTCAGCCCTAACTTCCAGAGTCTTCATTACTGGTGGTGCATCCAGAATGGCAGAGGTCATATGAATATCAGATGCCAAGCTGAGTTTGCAGGACTTCCCAATAGAAAATATGTTATTTCATTCAAAACTAATCAAAATTTGCTCTGGAGTTAGTGAGTTATATGAATTACTTCATCAAAGCTGGGCCAGGCAGGTAGTAAAGCAGAAGGAACAGAATGAACTTATTACAGACAATGATATCTCCAGGTCTGAGATTTGAAAGGCAGGGGAATCAGTGAGGAATGTATTACCATATGCTTAAGAAGATATTTCAATAGCACCAATCAAGGCATTAACAGCAGCTACAGGGACAAATTTAGGTGCATTAAAACTGTTAAGACAGCTCCTGTCTACCAGTCCTGCCAGCACATTTGATCGGAGGAGCAAGAGGCATCTGTGAATCAAAATTTGCTTCCAGGTTGCCAGGCGCAAAAGTTACCTAAAAGTGCTGACAGCTGCTTTATTTTCATTTAAAGATTGCAATAAAAATTTTAAATGGGGAATAGAAGTTTAATCTCAGCTTTATGCTATGGTCATCAAAATTGCTTCACTGTATCTTGAAAGCACAGTGATGGCAGACACAGGCCTGTGGTTTGGAGAGCTGGTCTCTGTCTCCAGCACTCTATTCTGTCCTTTCTTTTCTTCACCAGCACACTAGCACTGTAGACCCTTCTGCTTTTAGTGCTTTGAGACCTCCTTTTGAGGCGATGAGGGGGACCAACATCATCCCCACAGCACCTTTGTGCACCTTTCTCCATGCTCATCCCTCTGCCAGCTTCCTCCACAGACACAGTCTGAACCCCTTGCACCTGCACAACTCAGCACCAGTTGGTCACATCCTCTCAATGCCCTTTTTTTGCTTTTTTTTCCAGGCTGTCTTCCACCTCTGTCTTTACCATACCTGTGACACCAGGCATGCTCGAGTCCTTCCCTGCTCCCATCTGCCACTGAGTGGCTTGGGCTGAGTGCTCTAAACATCACCCCTTAGCTTTGGTGTCATCTGCCTCTCATTTTCCAGCTACATTTTGCTTCTAAGGGGTGGGAACGAATATGTGTCCTGCAGGGTTCTTTGATTATTGGTTGGGCCAAAACATCTTAAACCAAAACCATCTGCTTTAAAGTGAGACAAAATGCATTGACAGCTGGAAATCAGATGGACAGTTAAAGGCATAATGCCCTCTGAATGCCTGGAGGAAACTTTGTTTTGGCTGCCTGTTTAAGGGAAATAGGGATTTGCAGTGAAGCTGGAAATTGTTAATCTGTAAGGGTTCTTCATTGATTGACATGGACAGAAAGATCTTTGGGAGGGACTTGCAGAAGTGAGGATAAACAAGGAGGAAGATTCCTGTGATGTTGTAAATAAGCTGAGAGTGCAACCGAGAACAAATAAACTCAAAGATTTACTACCTCCAGAACAGCACGTCTGTGGCTGCCCTAGTGGAAGTGGTTAATTGATTGTTTCCCCAATGAAGCAGGCTCTGACTGATTGAACCATGGAAAGCTCTGATAGATTTTTCCTGCTGGCTCTTTCTCTTCCCACTAGTCACGTAGCTTAGGTTTTGCCTTTACTCTTAGATGTCTGGGTCAGCCTAGGAAGTTCATTTTCATACTGCAGCAAGAGGATATGCTGCCCTCTCCCTCTGGTACTCCCTACAGTTCTGCGTATGCCTGTTTGGAAATAAAACCAAACTCTCTGATTTGTGTATGTTTGCTCTTTCTGCTCTCTCTGCCCACTGCTTGCTCAAAAAATAGTCCACATGCTGGGAGCTCAAATGCAGCAGAGAAACAAGCCCTGCTAGTGAAAACACATCTCATCCATAAATCTGCTCAGAGTAAATACAGCATTCCTAAGAGTGAGGAGAGTTGGGCTCCCCACTGTCTCATGCTACTCCTTCCCTGCCTTGAGCAAAGCTGATGCTGGAACCAGGCTACTCATGGTTGGCAGCACACAATGTTCTCCAGCACCCTAAAACAAATGGTCAAGCAGACTTGACCATTCCTGCTCTTCAGGGCTCTAATTGATTCCACTTACAAGTTCCTCTTAGTCTTTCTGGGCAGGCTGGAGGGCAGGAGGTGAGATGTGCTGAACATGGATACACAGAACCAGGGACTAAATGCCACAGAAGGGGCTGTGGTCCCATGGCATCGCATCAATACAGGGCGATGCTCAGAGCTACTGGCTCATGTGCCCAGCATACCAAACACCATGGCTTCAGTGGGCTTGGTTGTTGTACACTTACATAACAATACACATTTTAATTTATTTCGTATTTCTTGCTATTTGTGTTGATGGACTATTGCAGGCTGACGCCTCGAAGATCTAGGCACAGTATAAACACAGAGTCTTTCTCAAGTGCTCACTGTCCAAGTAACCAAGACAAAGAACAGAAGGCAGTATAATTTTTTTATACAAGTTCAGGGTACAAAGCATGGGAGTTTTGCTTGGCTTGCCCAGCACTGTATAAGGAAAGTCTCTGTTGGGGCTAGGAACTGACTGTAGATTTCCTGCCATAATCTCAAAACTACCTTCTGCTTTTCACTAATAGAAGCAATTTTCTAACCCTAGCAAAATTAAATTATAAGCCAGACAGGTTTTTACAACATCCTTTACTGGCTGGGATCTAGGCAAACCAGAAGTGCTCTGGTTTGTGCACAGATGAACCACATCCATGCCCTAAAGAGCAAGCCAGGCTGCTACCTGTGTGCAGTGTCACAATGCTTTGCACTTACTTAAACCTGACACCCCACCTAGAAGCAGAGATCCTGTTGTTTTAGTCACATCTCTCTCACGCCCTCTCTAGCTATCAAAAACAAGCCCACAAAGGTGCTAAACGACTAGTGAGACAGAGCCCAGAGGATGAGTAATGAGAGGCTGAACCGTTAGCCTTGGGTCCCTTGTTAGCCCCTGCTTCTTCTCACATTTGTCTATTCAGGACTTTCCTGAGTTAACAGAACTCAAGGCTTCACCGCACGTGCTGTACTCTGTTTTTACTGTTGGTGTTTACTAAAACTGCATGGGTTCATCCCATTAGTGGCTTCCAACCCCTGGGAGCAGGAGTTTGAATGGGCTGGGGTATAACACAGCAGAGCATCTTCTGCTTCACTGTGTCCTTCTCAATGCTGAGGTTTGGGTCGGGCTTTTTTTTGGTTCAGCCAGCCAGGATGGGTAAAAGGATGTTAAATCAGGCTGATTCTCTTCTGATGACTAAAATGCAGATGCAGATTGATGAAGTGCAGGGTAGTGGTGATTGGCAGACACGTTGTCTGCTGCAATATTCAGTCACATGCAAAAGGGAAGAGGAAGCACCTGCATGTAGAAAGTGCTATTAAGAGCAAGTACTTGCTTATCCTCTTCCCTGATTTATCATAAACAAACCATCTCCCCGGGGGCTGTGCTATTCCCCAGCTCTCCAGGCTGGGAAATGGCTAGGCACAGTGAGGAAAAGCTTGAGATCTGGGAAAAAGAGAATGGAAGATCAAAAGCAAGAAGGAGGCCAAAAATGGTGAAGTGTGGGAGGCACAAGAGGAGAAGGAAAGGACTGGGGAGTTTAATCAGTCAAAAAAAAAAAGTTTTGCAGCCAGAGGGAAGTTCAAGAGAGCTGAAGAAATGGACTTGGGCACATCCTGTGGCTGGGGGGAAAAAAGAGACACTAAGTAGGAGCTTACGTACATGAAGAGGCCATCTAGCTCCTCCAAAAAGAGAGAAGCCCTTCTGGAAACTCCATCAACAGCCATGAGCATCAGTGTATCAAAGCACCTGGCTGACCACACATGACAGAGGGATGCAGATCAGGCAGGTGGGCGCCTGTCCTGTGTGGGTGTGAAAACACAGAGGTTGCTTTGGAGACCTGAGCTATAGTGTCTTCATTCTGTGAAGCCTCTGACAGGGCAGACATTTTGGGGCAAATATCCCAAGGGTTTGGGAGAGGAGTTTGGCACATTGTGGCAGAATGAAAGGATGGAATTGTGCAGACAATCCACTTCCTTCAGTCCTTTCCTTCATATCTGCTCATGATGTTGGCATTGTCACAATGGAGGCAATGCTGGGAATGACAGGTGGAATTTAGTGCATTTGAATTTTAATCAGCAATTATTGTAAAACACAATAATGCTTCAACTAGTGGGTAATTTAGCTCCAATTCCAAAAATATAGACTCATCCACTCTAAATGTCCAATCTCTTTCCTCCAAGCAAACTAGCATATAGAAATATATGAATGATAACCAAGCAAAGTAATGATGGCTGGAGAATTAAGATGGCTCAGAACTACCCAGCCAAATTACATATTAATAGTATGGCAGCCATCCCAGGCCAGGCTTAGAGAGACTCAGGCTTGCTTCTCTCACCGACACTCAAAGGGCTGTGTCTCTATCTGATTCCCCTGTGCACTCACACAGGCACAGAGGAAAGGAGAGGAAATGTTTAAATACTGTTGTAACAACAAAATTCAGTGCCAAGACTGGGAAGTTCTGTTACCTGTGCAACTAGAGCATTTCTTGGAAGGAATACAGAAAATAGAATCATTGAATCATAACATCACAGACATTTCATCTTTCTGAGTTTGTGAATTTAGCTTTTTAGCTAAGAATCCATTTGTGAGCTACATCTACATGTGGTGTTCAGCAGCCCTCAGTGCTGAACACCTCCCAGCCACTCTGGGAAGCATTCCACAGCAGGGATCAGCCTGGAGAGTCCCTCCAGCACTAAACCAGCTCAGCCCCTCATTGGGAGAAACCCAGCAAATGAGGGCACATGAGCTCTGTACTGCAGTGCCCAATGTGCTGCTGGGGCCCAGGCTGGCTGGGAGCTGGTTTTGTTTGGGTTTTATGGAATCAAATGGTTTTATGGAGCTGGTTTTGTTTGGGTTTTATGGAATAGTTTGGATTGGAAGGCACCCTGAAGACCATCTCATTCCACCCCCCTGCTGTGGGCAGGGACACCTTCCACTTGACCAGGTTGCCCAGGGCCCTACCCAACCTGGCTTTGGACACTTCCAGGGGTGGGGCAGCCACAGCTTCTTTGGGGAACCTGTGCCAGGGCCTCACCACCCTCATAGAGAAGAATTTCTTCCTAATAACTAATCTAATCTTGCCCTCTGGCAGTTTGAAGCCATTTCCCTTTGTCCTGTCAATTCCTGCAAATCCTTGTCCACAGTCCCTCTCCAGCTCCTCTGCAGCCCCTTTAGGCTCTGGAGGGGCTCTAAGGTCACCCCAGAGCCTTCTCTTCTCCAGGCTGAACTCCTCCAACTCTCCCAACCTGTCTCCAGAGCAGAAGGGCTCCAGCCCTCTGAGCATCTTCGTGACCTTCTCTGGACTCACTCCAGCAGCTCCACGTTCTTATGTTGTGGTCCCCAGAGCTGGATGCAGCACTGCAGGTGGGGTCCCACCAGAGCAGAGCAGAGCAGAGGGGGAGAACCTCCCTCAACCTGCTGGTTTTGCTTCAGTCTCTGACATAAGCCTCCCTAAGAGCAGAGACCTCTCAATAGCTCCGTGAATGGTAATTTAATTTAGTTTTAATGTTAAGATTTGGGTCCTTCAGTTGCCAGAACATATAATTATGTGGATGAAATGTTCCATGCTTCCACCTGCCTCATCTCGGCATTTCTGCTCCCCTGCAGGAGAGGCCCATCAGGGCCATGGATGCTGCTGAAATCAGTGACTTTTGGACTACAGCCCCTTTGCACACAGTTCTCAGCCTGGGAGGCAACAAGTTTGTGAAATATCTCCTTTAAATGAGTCTGCTGAGTCTGTAATAAGAAGAGGACAGAAATAATCCTCTGTCTGGCTTCCTACAGATGGGCTTTAGTACTTGTTAAAGTTGTAGCAAATGGATTTGCTGCGGGATTGGATGGACATTGGCACATTTACAGAATGAGGTGATGCAGCTGCAGCACAACGGGAACTTGTGGGGAGAAATCTCTGCAAGAACTTGAGAGTACTTCAGTTGTGTTTCCATCTTGTGCCTGCGCCTGGGCTGGGGGTGATCTCTGCCAAAAGGGTTTTTGTGTCCCACAGTGCTGGGCAAGGCACTAGAAGCCAATGGAGAAGGGGAGAAATGCTTTTTTTTCATCTCAAAAGCTGACAACAGCTTGGCAAAATGTGTTTGTGTGTTTATGGCACTGCCACCAAAACTGCTTTAACCCCTTCTCTTGTTTTGCCTTGACTTTTCCCTCCCTCCTTCCTCCAGGCTGCGATAACTCTGTCCCCAAATGAAAGGAAGATTCACTTGTCTGCAGTTAGCAGAGGGGCTAAATTTGTTATACATTATGCACAGTCTTCACGATGCAGCATTTTTTGCTGAACTTGAGAGGAATAATGTTACATAAGAAGCCCCTAACAGATTGTCTATAGAACACTATACAAGACAAATAGTTCAAAGCTGTGACTCAAACTGTGGAACTACAAACTGAAAGCAAGGCCAGTGCTGATCAACCAAGTGATAAAACAAGTTTGATCATAATACCCTAAAACATTGCATCTGCTTGAAAATAAACAGAGATCTCAATGACCCGTTGTAGTTATCACCAGCAAGCTCACATTTAGCTTCACAACTCCGTTCTGTCTTCTGCCAGTCCCAAAATAAAAAAAAAAAAGTGCTCTACCTTTCAAAATGCCTTATCTATATACGCCATCAACAGACTGCTCCTTCAAGTGTTATAACTCCTCTCTTAAATCTCTAAGTATAGAAAACTATAGAAGGAAATGTAGGGGATTCTGTACTGGGCAGAATGTGTATCTTCTGAAAGTTTAAAATTAAAGCAGCGCTCAATGAAATTCACTACAAGCACGTCTTGGAAATACATTTTTACATTGATTGTTTTAGTACTCTCAGAGTTATTATATTTCTTATCATCTGTCTATAAAGATGCAGTGGTAGTACCAGTGAAAATCCAGATAATGTTTTCATGTTTTTACAGACACTATATTTCACCCCAAGTACCAGAATATATCACACCATTTCTTATCTCACCATTCTTGTCTTTATTCCTCTCTTCTCATTTAATTTCAACTCTTTTTTACATTTGCAGTCTTATCAAATCATTCACCTTTTTTTTCAGTCTGTTTGAGGGCATGCTTGCCAGCGTTCCTAACACAATTCATGCTGTGTTTCACACTTTTCAGAAAGAAAATTCTTCAAGTTCATAGATTGCTTCCAATCTTCAAAATATTAGGCCTACTCATTCAAATACTTAGTAAAAGTACTGTAAAACAGTTTACCATATTTTACTTTTGCTGCCAGAAAGACTCACTCACTTTAGGGTTCATCTATTAAAGTGTTTATCATTATTGCCTGAAAACCTGCCTTTTTTTTTTCTTCAATTCTTATCATTAAAGGCTTGATGTCCCCCATTTTACAAAGGTACTATGCTCAGTTGCCTTGACTCTAGTGCAAAACATCTTCAGTTTGACAAAATGGAGTTGCAGCAGTGATTCAGGACTGCTGAAAAACTGCTTCAATAAAACAGGACATTTGTCATATAAAAGCAAATATGGTTTGAATGCATCTTAGAGGTCAATAAATCTGCTGCTGGCTGGCTGTAGAGATAACTACCTTGTCTTACAAGGTACAAGATTGCTTTTAGTTTATTTCAGTAAAATTGTGGGGGATGTAGAAATATGGGCAGGAGGGATTCACTGCTCATAATGCATCAGCACAGATTGTACCAGCTCCTGGTTGGATCCCTGATGGACTGGGGGGACAGTACAATCCCCATCCTGGACGTCCAGGTTTAAGATTTGTTGTTTTTTTAAATTTTGTAAACACTGTTTAAGTTCCTTTTTCTCCTGTCTCTCTAAAATTCACATCACTAAAGGAGACAGGGATTTTATTTATCCAGCAGTGCCTGCCCAAGGTCTTAATGGGCTGATGACACATTCCTCAGCATTTGTACCAGCTCACTGCGGGGGTCCAGTGGCTTGAATCCACTTAGTTTTTCCTTGAAAAAAGGGCCAAACTCAACTTGTGTGTGTCAGCTCTGGCAGGGATGTACCCTGAGCACGTAACCCCAGGAGATGTCCTGTTTCCCAGGGCCATTGGGACTGTGCTCTGTTCCCATGCAGCATCCCAGCTCCGCTGACTGCTCCACTTTTACCTTGAGCACAGATGTGCTCTTTTTCCAGCAGATGCATTGTTGCCCTGGGCAAATCACTTATTGGAGCAGATGCTGATTTTTGTTTTTCAAGGCAACATGCACGCGATGACAGAGCCTGGACAGAGGGGAGGAAATGCTCCCCCTGTACAACTTTCCCCAGTCTCCAGCTGATGGCTCTGCAGGCATCTGCCCAACTTCCCTGTGCCAGGGGCTCTGCTTCCTAACAGCACCACTTTCCATAGTCCCAGCGAGTGTTAGAGGGGCCTGCACATCCAAATATTTGAAGGAAATATGAAATACTGACAAATGAAGAGATGAGATATTTGGGTAATTGAAGACCAGGCTTACACCCAGCGCCCTGAATTCCATACAAATTCTCCTATAATGGCTTTCACAGCGGAAACCTGTGCAGCCTGTGAGCTGTACCCCAGCTTTGAAAGGTTTGCTCCCATCCCCTGGCTGCCAGGGGAGCTGCAGGGTGCTGCAGCCCCAGCTCTGTTGTCCCCACCTTGCTGGGATAGGGCTCAAGCAGTGTGGGAACACTCCTGTCCCCACGTATAAGCTGTGGGTGTTTTGTGCATTGATGCAATGGAAGAACCCAACCAGTTCTTCCTCAAGGAGTAAACAGGGGCAGGAGTTGTCTGAACACCTCTAGGACATCTGCTCTGGTCACATCTTGAGTCTTCTTTGTCTCTCATCAGTGCACAACTTTATTCTGGAGGTTTGTCCTTGATGAGAGGATGAGAAGCTCCTCACTGATAGCAGGGTTTCCCTGATTTTGCCTGGTTTTCCTGGGTTTGAGACCTGTGTCACCTCCCTGCTCTTCCCTATCCCCTCCATGAACACACAGGGAGCCAGACGAGAGCAGTGCTGTACCACCACCAGTGGGGTGCCCAAGGGGCACTGCTCCTCTTGGCTGCCAGTTAGAGAAAAATCTGGAAACTGGATCCATCTCCAAGAGAGTTTGATTTTTTAATTTGCTTTCTGCTTGATTTAGCTATTTTCTGAAACAATCTCAGCAGTGAAAAGCCTTTTCAGAATAGAACAGGAAGGTTTTCTTTCTTCTGAAAACGCTGAAACAAGATGTTTTGATTCTGCCAGATTTTTTGTTTGTTTGTTTCATTTCAAAACAAAATTCCAGTGAAATGCAGTCAATTTTGTGAAGTACTTTGATTTTGATGGTTCTGTGTATGCTGGCTTAAATATTTTTCCGGCTATCTCCATTTGGGAGAAGCGGGAGGGAGCAGATGTCACACCATGCGTTGCAGAACTGGAGATCTGGCACCCATCCGGCAAACAGCCTCAGGAAGAGTGGGAACATGGTGTGGGTGCAGCTGGGGCCCAGGAAGGGACAGCTAAGGAAGAGGAAAAGTCATGGAAACCTGTCTGATGACAGGGCCATGTAAACTACTGATGGCCTGGCACTGGCGCCAGCCTCTGCTGCTGATTTCCAAGTGACCTTGAACAAATGTCTGTGACCCTGTGACCTGTGAGGAGGCAATGACAGAGTGACCCCTTGAACACTGTTTCTACTAAAGATTTTGGCTTTTTTTGGGCTGTGACACCTTTTCATTGGATCATAGAATCGCTCAGTTTGCAAAAGACCTATAAAATCACTGACCCCAACCTTTAACCCAGCACTGCCCAGACCACCCCGAATCCATTTCCCCAAGACAAACCACATCTGCATGTCTTTCAAATCCCCTCAGAGATGGTCACGCAACATAACTTTTGTGTTGTTATTTTGAACACATCCCTCATCTAGATTGGGCTCTTTGCTCTGTGTAAAGCAAGCAAGAGCAGTAATTGCCTGGACCTGTGAGCTTTTGCTAATATAGGCAGCGGCAGAAGAATTTAAATGCAGATCCCAGCATCCTGCTGACACAAAAAGAAATCCAGGCTTTGCAAAGTCAAAGAGAAGCAGTTTTGTCCTCCTGGGAGCTACAAAATAGGTTGGGATGCCAAAAATAACCTGTTACTAGTTATAGATGCTCCAGCTCTTTTACTGAGACATGAAAACTTGAGCTGGGTTTAATACAAGACACTTGTTTAGTGTCACTGTGACCTTCTGCAGATTTGCCACCCCAGCTTTAACCAAATTAAATACTAATCCATCCTGTCACTTCATCACTTTATTCTTGCATGAAGCTTCCTCAGTGAGAGTCAACTCCTTTTTGTAATGGCTTCATTTCCTTTCTGAATTTATTTGCATGAAAACCCGGTTCCCGAGTGGTTGGTCCAAGTTGTCAGAAACTGGAGAGGAGTTCAGGCTCCAGTTCTCAGGAACACACAAATTAAATGGGAGCTCTCACAGGTGGTTTTGGGACTTGGGGTTGCTGCTCCCATCAATTTAGTGTCCAAGAACCAGCTGGCTTAAGATGTTTAACAGTTTCACACCTGCATTAACAGGGCAACAAGCCATGCCAAATTTCGGCGAGAAACCATTTGGCCCTCCTGAGAGATTTATGGCCCAAGGATTTTTCTAAGGGAATTTATCTAAAATGCAAATCAAGCTGGCAAATTCCTACCCTAGAGACCATTCTGTTGGACACAGGGAAAACAGAGGAAATCATTTGAGCTGGGCCACAGAGGTGCCCATAGTGCTGGGGCTTGGGGTGTTGGAGTGACATGGGGAGAGCCCACACAGGGTCCTTCTCCCCCCTGCCTTTCTCATCTGAGCCATTCCATATTTCTTGCACTCCTTTCTAGTCTCAGGAGTGCCAGGCCCTGCTCTGTGTTCTGGAGAAACTGTGAGCTGGACAAGAGGCAGAATTTTATCTGGAAATGGAGATGGCTTGGAGGAAAGATCAACAGCTTAATATTCAGGGCTGGGAATGATCACATCTCCTGCTCCTTCTGCCCTCGCTGCTGCAACACCCTAGCAGAGGGGAGAGGAGAGGCAGTAAAGGGGGTCACTGGAACAGAGATAAACAAAGGATAATCTTTCAGGCAACAATTCATCATTTAAAGCTAAAGCAGAGAAACAATTTCCCAGCTAGCACAGCATTAAAGAGATGGGCTAAACCACTTCAGCAGCAAGCAGGTGTCTCAGGGCTTAGAAAAGCCATCCGCCTAAGGCCACAGGGTGATTATTCTGGATGACTCAGGTGTTTCCAAGACAAGAAGCCCAGATCCCTTCCTCTGGCCACTGCTTTTATTGATTTATTTATTTGCATGAAGTGCCAGTGATGTCTCTGGAGGATGCCTGCAGTGGTACAGCCCCTTCCTGAGGAACAGATGCTCCTGGAGAATCATTTCCATTTGCAAGACCTCACATCAAGAGAGCAAAAATGAGCCATTCGTGCTGCCTGCGCCCCAGCCTCCCCCTCTGTCCCAGCTCTGCCCTGCTCTTGCCACGGCCAGAGCTACTGTATTTTTTCAGTGCCAAAGCATGCAGAAACAGGTTTAGTCTCCATCTGGTTTGCCTGATTTGTTCAGGTAGAGCCCTGGCTTCATCCAGGTCGTGTGGGAGGTGGCACAGAACCCATCAAGGAGAGTGGGAAGGCCCAGGGTTAGCGTTACACTTTGGCACTTGGCACATTCATGAATTTTCTGAAGCCAGAGAAGGGGCTGTGGAGCACTTTGGTAGGTAAAACCCTGGGTGAGGTTTGGGAGAGTGGGAGGGGTGTGGGAAGTGCAAGGCAGACCCTGTTCTGGCACCGTTCTGCTGCGAGATCCCAGCTCCGCTTCCCACTCCCCTTCCAGGTTCAGGCTGAGCCGAGCCTGTCCCAGCCCATGGAGGTCAGGGCTCAGCGACAGGGAGGTGGCACTGGGCACTGCCCTGCCTGGGTCAGGGTGTCTCCGTCTTGGGGGTACAACAGCTCCGGAGCCATGTGGCATCCAGGGACCATCTCTCCTTTCCTCCTCCACCTGGGAGCTCCACAGGCAGCAGGCAGATCGGTGCTGGGGCAGCCTGCTTGTCTGCTCCAAAATCTGACCAGGGAGGAGAAGGAGAAGGAGAGCTCAGAGCTACCCAGAGGCAGCTGATGCTGCTGTTGCCGTTGGCGAGTTGTGCCCTCCAATACCTCGACACCTCGCTGTGCAGATCTGACGTCAGACACCTCTGACAACTTTGCTGTCAGTCAAAAGCCTTTTCACAAACAGACACTGACAGTTTGCAGTGCAACCACCAATCCTCGTTGGCTCCTTTCCCTTCTTTTCTTTTTTAAGCACACAGATTTAAATTTTAAATTGCTGGTCCATCGCTGGCCTCTTGAGCAAATGAACCTTCCCATGGTCCCTAGAGCTGTGTCCTCTCCTCTGCCCGCCCCCCACCCACTGCCACAGCCCTCGGACCAGCTCTGACTCAGGAACCTCCCTGCAGCAAGCAAGAGCCTCAAGCCTTGGATCCACCAACACCACGAAGCTCTCAGGAGTCAGGAGTGTGGGCGATGGCAACTAGAACAAAATCCTGCATCTCCTGGGGCTGGTTGTGTTTAACAGGTAGTTGAGACCCTGCAAAGGCTCATTTTCCCCCTTCTTCCATTTCTCTTTTTTTCCTTTTCTCCTTTTCCTCCTTGCAGGAGGAAGCAGGGCTGGCCCCTGCTTTGGAGATCCTGGGTCCTCCAGCCTGAGGCTCTGAGGGAAGACAGAAATCATTGGGATTTAGGTGCTTGTGCAGGGACGCAGCTAGCCAGTACCTTTTTCTCCTTCATCCTGAGCTGTGCTGGATCCCAGGAAGTGTAATATTTGCTTGAACATGTCAGTAAATCACCCCTGTGCTACAGGAGGTCACCTTCCCTAATCTATGATGTCCAATTGCATAACTGAGATGCTGAACAAATAGCTTAAATTTAATCTGTGTTTGCTTCCATCTCAGGCATGGCAAATCAATTCCTGGGCAAGCACAGTTTCAGTGCAGGGCTGGGAACACACACTGGTCATGGTAACCTCCAAGAGAGCAGAAAAAAATAGAGAAATAAACCAAGTAAGTTTTTTCTGCCTGTTGCAGCATCTCTCCCTGTCAAACATCGCTCCAAGGCTGGGGTTTTGATGCCTTCAGCAGAGATCAAGACTTGCTGTGTCCAGGTGAGGTCCTGGGACAAAGGCAGGAGACATTGCTCTAAATCTCAGCAGATGGGTACAATTTTGAAGAGCTTCATGTCAGTGTTGCACAGCACCAACTCTCATCTTCCCTGAAACCCTCCCACCCCATCCAGCACCAGCGGGAGTGTGGCAGATTAAAGACAGCAGAAAAAAGCAGAGGACAAGGACAGAGACTGGACTGCAGCAGAGCTTGGAAGATGTTCTGTTAACAACGTGGGTGATGGGAGGCAGAGAGGGATTCAGTTCTCTTGTTTCTCTCCACGCTCATTTTTCTTTGGTTCATTAATGACCTTTCATTCAACAGCAGAGATATTAATAGGATGCTTCAATTCCAAATGTCCCCATCTCCCCTCTCTGCTCCCCCTCTCTTCACACTTTCTGGCACTCTAACAGTTTCCTTCACATTAATTAAAACAAATAACAAGCTTATACATCTCATCAGGGTAATTTAGAAACTAAACACATCAGCCATCTATTGCCCCAGGCACTGCGGATGGAGCACAACCAGCTCTTTCCCCCCTGCCATACTTCCCCTCCCTCTTGGAACAAGGATGTGCTTTAAATGTCCATGCTCAGCCAGACACCACAGTGGGTAGGAAAGGTTGTGCCTCTAAGCACCCACTGGGTCCTGCCTGCTCTGCTGCCCTGCCCTGAGCTGCTCTGGCTGGTGTCAACCCCATGGCACGAGCTGTCGCTCCCTTCTGCATGGTACGGATGTCCCAGGTGCTCTGAACCCTGGTAGGCACTGCCCCACTCCCTGCAGCAGCTCAGGGCTGGGGCTACCCCAGCTCTGCAGCCACTTACTGCCTCTGGCATCCATTTCCCAGGCTGAGGGATGGATAAACAGTCCTTGGCATGCAGAAGTTTGGATCTGGCCATTAAATCCTGCTAAGCCCCTCTGCATGCAGGGATACAGCTCAGCCCTTTCCACGGCAAACACAGCACAGGTCTGCTGCTGCTTACAGCTTATTTCAGGCACCAAAACTCAGAAGCAAACTCGTTTTCTGCTCCCTTAGCAGGAAGTCTTTGAGCAGGATCCCATCAGAGAGTAGAGGGGGCCAACACAGAGGTGGCTGGGGGCTCACACCACTCCTACAGATGAGAAATAATTCTGCACATGGATCCCAAGCAGCTGGGGTTTGCATGGGTATGTGTGTGGCAGGAAGATGCCTCCATAGCCTCAAACCTGGCACTGCCAGGAGGCAACAAGAGTGACCAGCATGGGTTTCCAAGGGAACGACAGCAGAAATTGAGTGAGAAGGGGCACATACTCCTCTTTCCAGGGCTGCAAGGAAGCACCAAACCTTTGCCCCTGGAGTTAGCCAGGGAGAGGAGACTGCTGCCCACCCCACAGAGCATCTTCTGTACATGAAAAGCCTTAGCTTCAAATCTCCTAATTTACCCTGAGTTTTTCGCTTTAATAGTATTCATAGTGGGAGCCATCTGGACCTGGTACTTTATTAGCTTAGAATAATTCGGCTGCTTTGTTAATCTCATCCCATTTTGTAGGGTTCATTCCAGTTTGCTCGCGGTGCATCCCGGGACAGGGCAGTGCTGCTGCTGCCCTCGCTCTCACATCACTCATGCTCCCATTGTGAAGCAGCCACTTCTGTGCAGGTCCTGTCTCTCCAAACATGGGCTCACAGATTTCTTTAATGTCTCTGACTCTCTTAGCAGGCAGTTGGAGGCTGCTAAATCCACTGTGGTTTCCTGCTGGTAACTGGGGACTGCAGTGAGTCCCTGCAGCCCCTCACAAACCTCCCCAGCCCCTGGCAGGGGCAGAACTTGACAGTCCTCAATGGCCCAGACTTCCAGTGCCATGTCCCACACTGGGGACCCTCCCCAGTTCCCCAGAAGCCCAGCAAGCCAGGCTACTCCTCAGGCACAGGAGCCACTTGCTGCCCCAAATGCTGGCCTTGTTACAAAGCCATAATTGAGCTCTTATCAGCCTAAATGATTAAATTGCCCTCTATTGAGAGAAACCAATTTGCCAGCAAATTTTCTTCTGCTCTACCTGTAGCACTGTATCACTAAGTAGTCATCAAACTGGTGCTGAGCTTCCTGAGCATGTACAGGGGGACAACTCTCATGGACATCATGTTCCTCTTCCTCTCCTCTCCTCTCCTCTCCCCCTTCTCTCCGCTCTGCCGGAGAAATAGCAGGGACCACGTGAATGAGATCATCTGCTCCAAAATTACTCACAGTGAATTAATCACCCAGAAGGCAGCAACCGCAGTGGGAGTGAGCCAGGGTCACTGGGAAGGAGCTGGTGGCTCGGGGAGGAGGAATGAGCCCTGCATCAGGGATGGTGCTGCCTGGGCAAAGGTGCTGGAGTGGAGGGCCCTCGTTTTCCTTGTCTGCTGCTGATCTGGTGCTTGTGCAAGGCATGTGCTGTGGCAGGTGTGTGCAGATCTGAGAGGGCACTGCAGTGTGCACAGTCAGTTTCCCTCCCAGTTGGGCACGAGGAGCAGGGAGTGTTAGGAGGTGAGCAAGGTGGTCTGGCACTGCATCCCTGGAGAGGTCATGTTGCTGTGCCAGGGAAACAGCACCAGGTACATGGGAACTGGGCTAGAGCCTTCTGTGTGCTGATGGAGAGCCTGGCTGCAGCCTTGGTGGGATCATTTCCTGATGGAGAGCCTTGTCTGCCAGCTCCCTGAACACAGAGCCAGTGCTCCACACCACATTAGGTGGTGATTAGGTTAGGGCTGATAGAAGAGTGCAGCTGCCAGAAAACATCAAATTACTTCCCTCTGTCACCATAAATTAGAAGTGCTCATCCTGCTGAGAGAACAAGGCTTCTCCCCAACACAAAGCCAGCCCTGAACTAGGTGAATATTTCCCTACCCTTTGCCTTCCTGCTGCCCAGCAGAAAAGCGGGCATAGACAGGGAGGATGGTGTTGCACCGGGAGGATGCTGCAGGCCAGCCCTGCTGGCCCAGGGATAGCAGCCAACATTTGCAAAGCTGTTGGACAGAAAGGGGCATTTGCCTGGATCAGTCTGTAGTGGCAGGTGACCACAGCCACAGTGACAAGGACACTTTCATAGCAGTGTGTTACCCACTACTCCTCAAACAATGTTTGATACACATGTCCGTGGAGCCCATGAAGCTCTCAGAGGTGCAACTCCTTGGTACCCACCTCAGGTACCGTGGTGCACAATGCTGCCCCAGCTTTGCCTCATCCTCTTCAAATAAAAAGTACAAAGATGAAAAGGTCCTTGGGACCTGGCACAAGCTGGAATTGCCCAGACTGAGACAATTTAGGACACCGTGTGAATCCCAGCAGGAATAAAACAACTGAGCTGGGCTGGAAAGAGCAAAGCAGCCAACAGAGCTGGGGAGAGCAGGCCATTATCGAGCAGTGGGTGAGCCGGCAGCACCGCAGCGGGAGGTGACAGGGAACAGACCGCTTCTCCTGCTGCCATGTCAGCTGTGACAGTGCCTGGCCCCGGCAGGGTCTCGGCAGCCTGCACAGGAGCCCTGCCTGTGGGGAGGTGGCACAGATCCGGTGCAGAAACACAGCAGAGAAGTGTTTCTGGAGCCGTGGATCTGACCTGCAAACACCTCAGTGTGTGCTTAGTATTTTGCTCCCCGACTCAGACTGCTCCTTCCTTCTCCCAGCTCCCAGCTTCCATGGTTCATTTAATGACAGGTGATCTGTATATACCCATGTTCACCTGGCATGGACCTGCACTCCCAGTAGATAAAATTATGTTCACACACTCAGGTCTGGCAGCAGGAGTGAGTTATTTCCCACAGAGGGTCTCAAAGCACTTTTCATTAGTCACCCCACTTACAGAGGTGCAGAGGCAGGAGCAGGTTTGTTCAGTATCACCCAGCGAGTCAAGCACTCACTGCTGGGTGATGGCACCAAGGACAAGCTGCAGGGAGCTGCTGCATGGTGACCTCAGGGCCAGCACTGCCTGCATCAAGCCAGAGACACTCATTTCTTCTTTCCCAGGTATTTATGCAGGCAGTGCTGTTTTGATAACATGACATTACCCATCACACAGCTGGAGAGGGATGCCACCCTACTGCTGGGGACAGCCAGCTCCATTCGGCTCTGAGCTCAGCTCCCAGTCCCAGAGTTGGCTGCCAGCTGAATAAAGGCATCAATGGGGAAAAGCATTTGTCCCAGCTCCTGCCCTCTCTGCTGCAGCAATAATGCTCACTCAAAACCAAACACTTGTCTTGCACAGATACATCCATTGCACACCACGACATGAAGTCTGTGTGTTTGGATTAATTTGTCAGGTGGAAGATGGATTATATGTGGATACAGTCACAGGCCTGAGCTCCTGGCAGCCCCTGAGCCCCCAGCCCCCACCACCATAAAGTCACATTGTGTGTCCAGTCAGGGCTGTGGCCATCCAGGCACTGACAGAGCCCTGTACAGCACATTAATCTCACCCAGCATCCCATCAGAGGAGCTGGGCTGTGGTCCCTGGAGTTCTAAGATAACCAGGAAGTTGTTGCCCCAAGTGAATGTTTCTGTGGTGTGTTAATGGTGGGATCAATTCAAAATAGGGATGTTCAGACATGTGCTTCCCAGCAGGAGTGTGCATACAGAACAGGAGGGTTCCCAGTGGGGGTGTGTGTATGTGCTCAGGGCTTCTTTGGGGTTTTAGGAATACTAGGGAAATTAGATTTTTTTTTGGACCTTTTTGCGCTTTCTGGAAAATTGCATGCCTTAATGAAATGCTTGTGTGTGGGCTCTAAGTCGTCAGCAGCCCAGATAAAGTCCAAATCCATTTTGTTCATGTTTTGCCTGTTTCAGAGAATCCAAACTGTTTCAGGGGGATTTATGCCCATCATAAAATCAAGCTCCTGTCCCAAAACAGCCATAAGAAGGTACAGCTGAAAATATAAAGGTTTAATAAAAACTTGTGGAGTAATTTGGCTCTTAATCCCAAACACAATCTCTCCCCTCAAATAACTGCAGTCCCTGAAAGATTAAATTCTCCCTACGTATTGTTTTTAAGTCTGATACCTTCTATTGAGCTTAGCTGGGTTTTAAGTTCTTAAATCATGGCTCTGTAATTGCACATCTTATTCAGTTTGTCATGCAAAGAGTTCCTAAGGAAGATTTTGTAAAGATTTCTCCATATCTGGCAGTTGGGTGTGACACATGTCTGTATTTTGAAGCTGCACAGTGCAGGGAATGCAAGAGGTCGATGTTTTTAAAAAGCAAGAGGAGGCTGTGGCTTGTGTTCTTATTTTACCTCTGAGCAACAGGTCCCAGGAAAATCAGGACAACTGCAAACTACTGTTGAACTGAGTGCTTCATAAGTGATTGGGAACATGTTCCTCAGGCAGAAGGGGCCTGGGGAAAGGCAGGACTAGTCACCCCCTTTGCCCTGAGCTTCCCTTTCTTCCAGTAATTAGCAAAATCCCAATTCACAATGGATAACTGAATAGAAGTTTTAAGCGTGGGCTACAAGGAGAAACAGGCAGTGATAAAAAGAGGCCTGAAACTCAGGAGACCTGGTGCAGCACCAGACCCTCCCAGATGACCTCCAGCAAGTCCTTTGATCCTTACATCCCCCTGGAAATGCTGATGAGGAGATGTCCCTCTCCACTGCTCTCATCAGCCTGGACTGCAGCCCCTGGGGGTGATGCATGAGCTCCAAATGATGGTCCACATCCAGCTGGAGCTGTGGAGCAAAGAACACAGAGTTTATGGCGTGGGATGCCCACACCTCCTTTCTTTTTTGGGTTTCCTCAGGCCAGGAATGCGCAATGCTCCCTTCCCAGGGCTTAGAAAATATACCTCAGCTTTATTGCAGTTTGACTGGTCAAAAGCAGGACCCTGCAAAGGACTGGCTATGTTGGCTCTGTCCATGCAAAGGTCTCCAAAATACCTGCTTCACCTGCTCCCGTGGTGCTTGCTGGAGAAATGTTCTGAAAACAGTGCCACTGCAACAAAGCAGGTCCTGTCTGCATCTCGCTCACTCAGCAAAACGTCACAACCTGGTTATATTTAAGTCCTCAGCTTGAAAATCATTGTTGTAACCTCCCCTGCGATCTGCCTGGGCAGTGTCATAATTAATGGTGCCCTTGCTCAGAGTACAAGCGGAACATGTGATGGCTCAGCGAGCTATAAATCACGACAGAGTTTCCATCTGGTCCAGCATCTATTTATACCTCACCAGCCCCAATTAACTTTGAAACTTGGGGCTGGTGATTAAGGAAAAAAATGGTTCTTGAAAAGTGTAATGGGATATGTGGCGATGTGGATGGGAAGGAAGAGATGGTGGAGGCTGCTCACTTCTCCACAGAGGGAACTGCATAGCCCAGTGTTTCAGAGGCTGCTTAAATGCAGCTCCTGAGACCAGGCTGGCCCTTGAATCAGTTCAATGGCAGCTGTGAGATCCCACAGGACACACAGAAGTCCAGGGCTGACAGTAAGTCCTGGATCCTAACACATTCCCTAGAGCCAGCCAGTTGCCTGTCTCCCCCAGGCACTGCCAGCCATGGCTCTGGTCCTGCATTTCAGCCAAAGCCAGTGGCTCCACTGAGCCAGGGGGGCTGCAGATCAGGTCTAGAAGCACCAAGCAGAATGAGCTTTGAGCAGACTGGGCACCTACAGGTGGTGGGACAAGCTTCTGTGAGGTTAGGGTCTTCTCCATGAAGGAGCCTGGCCCACTTCACCATCAAACATAACATTTCATCCCCAGTATCGAGATTGGGGAACTGAAGCACCACATGAGACAGCCAAGGGAACCCAGCAGAGCCCTGAGAAAATGGCACATCGTCATCCTGTGTGCATCCAGATTCCTTCAAATAGTGGCACACACCTGAGCCAGGAGGGCTTGGCCCAATTTGAGAAGGCTCCTCAGCGAAGACTCTGGCACTGCCTCCCTCTGAAAGCACAGAGGGTTTCATCCTGGTTTATAGCCCAGCAGAGCCACTTCCCTGATGCACACATCAGCTGGCAGCTATTGAGTGAGAGAGCACAGCCTGAGCCAGTGCTTGACAGCCCTAAAATGCCTGGAGGAGTCTGAATTCAGCAGATTTCATCCAGCTCTGAGGAAGGTCACAGAGGTGAGGCTGAAACTGTGGATTGGTCTCTGCAAGCACCACAGCCCTGTGACAGGGGTTTCCTACCATCAGCTGAAGGCTGTGACTCCCTGCTCTGTCTTCAAAATATTTTGTGATGTATTGCTCCAACCCATCTACATCTTCCTCACCAGGTTCTGGGACTGCTTTGGGCTCAGATCCTTATGTGCCATTCCAGCAGCATTCGGGAGTGGATGCACCTTGGCCTGGCACAAGGCATAACATGGCCCAGTGCACAGAGCTCAGGGGAGCTGCTGTGAGCTCTGTGTGAGGGGCCGTGGCTGGGACACAGCACTGAGGGGTGGTACAAAGAGTACCTGGGCCAGAGCATCCCCTGGAGGGATCCTCAGCTCTGCAGGGCAATGGAGTGCCTGGGAAGGGTGCAGCAGGCACACACATCTCTGTCTTCATCCTTGATGGATCAAAGCCCCAGTGATGGGTACAGTGCAGAGATGCTGTTCTTCCTAAAGAGAGTAAAAATCTGTGCCTAGTTCTCCCATACCCACCTCCTCCATCCCTCACTTCCTCACGTTTTTCATCTTTTGCTCTTGCAGCACTATGGCTCCTGGAGTCCTGGCCAGCTCCCAGCTCAGGTAATTATACACTGTCCTCCGGTATTTGAACAGGATATTTGTTCTCCTTGGTTTCCTGTCCTACATGCCTGTGCAGTGCAGCAGGCAGCCTGTCACCCTCAGCGAGCATATTTCCCTGGCAAAGGCAGTCATCCCAGTGTGTCCAGCTCCAGCGCTAAGTGGGCATTTTGTAAACATGGGATTATGTAGATGCCATCCCCAGGGAGTCCAGGTGGGCTCTAGGACCTGCTGGGCTGGACAAAGTGACCTGAACAGGAGTGGAGCTGTGGCGATATCCATATACGTTCAGCCTGGATCTGAAAGCTCCCAGACACCCAGCTCCCTCTTTGGAAGGCTGTTTGTGGCTCACACCATGTCACCTCTTCTTGTTTGGTACAAACTTTCCTTTCTGTTTACATCGATCATTTACAGACATGATCTCCAGCACACACAGCTCATACCTGGCAGGAGGGTAAGAGAAATCTGTCCTACTTTAAAACCCACCAGGTGATTGTGAACAGAGCAGTAGAATGGAGCACTTTGCCAGCACTCCAGGAGCTCTGCTGAGCCAAGGATCTACCACCTGCCTCTGGGCTTGTTCCCACCACACTCCCAGGTGCAGGTGGATTACCACGATGCAGCTTTCTCCCTGGCAATAGGAACAAGCTCTAGGGAAAAAAAGTCTTACTTTCTAGCAAATCAGATCTATTCTTGCGCTTTATTGGACTCCCTGTGAAGGAATCTCTAAGAAAGTTGGCAACAATTTACCTTTTTTTTTTTCAGAGTTTCTAGAGCTGGGATGTCTTGTTAACTAAAGACTGCAGAGAGAAAGGCAAGTTCTTAGAGGAAAAAGTGGAGCACAGTTCTGCTTCCTGAGTGAGGAGGGGAAATGCCCTGGATAGTGGGGCTCAACCCTACTCTCCAAGAAGCAACTTTGTCAGTGCTACCTGTCCACTGCACAGCCTGCTAAACTCACCTTGTCCTTGGGCAGGAAGGAATCGATTTTACTGGCCAGGCTGGACTTGACATTCCACCCTTTTGATACAAAGAGTCCTGGGGCTCAATCCCTTCAGCTCTGTGATGTGCACACAAAGCAGTGCAGCAGGTTATCAACCCCATGCAGCTGCACTGGAATCCCAGTTTGCAGAAGGCCAGGCAAGAGGAAATCCCAGGCTGCCAGCTCCTTCTGTCCATCCTCTGCTGACTTGTGGCACAGCTCCGACCTTTGCTGGAGTCCTCATGATGCTGTCAGGCTGCAGCTGATTACTGTAAACCCCTAGAGAATAGGAGCTGCATTAGAAAGCCACATTTTCTTTCCTGGGAAGGAACTCACTAGTAAGCACTTCAGAAGATTGGCATTCTTTTTTTTTTTTTTTTTAATCGCAAATTGCTGGATTTGAGCTGGGTGGCAGACAGGTGCCAAGCAGCCTGGGAATCAAGAAAGATGCCTGGCACAGGTTTGCTCCATGTGCAGCAGTGATAACCCAGAGCAGCTTCTCTTCGCTGTCGGCCTCAGCTTCCCAAGTGAAGAGAGTGCTCCAAGAGGATGATTAGGCTGGGCCTGCTATTTTCACACTCAGTTCCCACGAGGCTTCCTCACTCTGGTGCTCACAGAGTCTATTGACTCGTAGCTTTCCTGTGCTCAGGACTGCTTGGAGATATTATTATCCCAAGGGCTGAGCCCTGGGGCACACAGAGCAGATGGCTGTCTCCAACAGCAAGAAAATTAGGAGAGGAAAGGGAGAGGGTAGAGGACAGTTAAATCTGTACACCCTTACATCAATAATAGTTTCCTCTTAAAATGGCAAATTCTTCTAGTTCAAGGGGTGTTGTACCAGTTAAGAAGGCAATGGACCACATATGGGAGACAGGCCCTGCAGAAAGCAAACACCAGTTCCAGGTTATCTTGTGCACCCATGTCAGGGACCAGTGTGCATTCCACAGCCATGCTGTGGATGGAAGGCAGACTCAGTCCTGCAGCATCTCATGGGGAAACCAGGGGTGACTGAGCTGCAGAAGAGGAACAAGACTGACAGAGGAATCAGCAGTTTGATAGATCCTGTGCTGGCCAGGGAGTTGGGCTCCAAATCTGCTCAAACAAATCAAGGTGCAAGGGGCTGCACATGCACGTGGCTCCACCACCCCAACACAGCATGGGGTCAGTCATGTCACTGTGAGCTGTCTCCTCTCTCTCTTTAGGGAGGTTTCTTCAGACTTCTGTGAGGAAGCCACTGAAGATGGAGTCATTTTTCCCCGTGGAGTTGGTGGTTGTGTGAACTGGGCAGCCTGAGCAGCCCTCAGCTTCAGCCATGGGAGACACCTGTGGCCAGGCACTTGCAGGACACCGCACAGTGCCCCCACCTCATTTCAGAGCCTGCACTTGGCACCCCTGCATGGGGTGGCATTTGCTACCAGCCTCCTTCTCCCAGAGCTAATTTGCAGCTTTGCTTTGCAGAGCAAAACATTCAGGCTGTGTTAGGGACGGCTGGTGGCAGATGGTGTGCGTGTGGTGGCGAAGCAGTGCCACGTCACAAGCTCTCTGAGACATTTGGCCGGGCTTCCTGACAGCCGCGTCCCACCACCCAGGAGTTCAGCTTCCTGGCAAAGCCAGCTCGCCACTTCTCATGAGCGCTCCTGTCCTTGTCACTGGAGCTGACACCAAACACTTGCTTCCTCACAGGTGAGAGGCTCCTTGGTTGGTGGGGCTGCTCCTGCCCAGGGCCAGAGAGATCTGCCATGCAGCCAAACAGGGAGTGATGGTCCCTGCCAGTCTGGACCACCCCCACCTGCTGCATCACATCCTAAACTGCACTCTGTGTTCCTCTGGCGAGGAATATCTTATTCCCATGCTTTTGGATAAAACCCAGCACAAACAAACTATAACTGATGGTAGATATGACAAATAATGATGATCATGGGAATAGTGGCATCACTGCCGCTCCAGTGTTTCTTCTGATTTCTTCCTTAATTTAGATAGAAGTGCGGAGAGGAGCACAGAGGTTTGGCCAAAGAAAGAGAAGCGGGCAGATAAAGAGGCATCAAAGGGATGTATTATGAAGGATAGTAACACCAGTCCTCTGACAGCTATAAGAGTGTGACAGCCTGGGCAGTCTGAGCTCACCTTCTCAGGATCCCACACTGCTTTGTCTTGCTGCTGGCTGCTCACAAGCTCTGTGCAGCTGCACTGTGGACTTGGCATCACTGAGCTTTTGGGGTGCAGTTCCCAGGACATTGTCCTGATCCCTTACAGTTACTGCCTGGGTTAATGCCATTAACCAAAGGGCCATAAAAGCCACAGAAAGTCCCTAGGCACTGTGACAGGGCTGTCACATCAGGCATAGAGTGAGGCTTCGCTGCCATCCTGCCCACCATGGGGCTTCCCCAGGCCCCAAGCACAAAATGCCAGCTTTGTCAGATGAATGTGGTGTGATAAGGCTGTAACAGGTCTTGAGTGTGGCTCTTATGGTCACAGACAGGCTTCAGAAGAGCAAAACTGCAGCCTCTCCTGCTCCCCTCCCTGCCTGCTTTTAGAAGGCATTGACCATCAGCTAAAGCCCGTGCCTGGCAGTCTTGATGACTGACAGGTCTTTCACCAGCACACTGCACCCTGGGAAAAGGTTTTATCCCTCTTGCCTGCAGCTTTGGCTGCAGAAATGAACTGTCTGAGCACTCTCATTAGACTGAAGGAGAGGATCATGAGTCCTGGACCTGTTTGCAGCACAGGATCAGAATAGCCAGAGAAGTAGATGGCAGGATTTGATTGAGTCCAGGATATGGTCGCCTGACAGGGGTGTAGACTTGCCTCTATTCTTACTCAAAGGTCATTAAATTAAGATTTCATGAGACCCCACACTGTTATAAATGTTGCTGAGCTCATTTCCCACATTGGGCAGTGATTTATCTCACAGCTTTGACAAAATGACTAAGCTAAAAATGTCACCCAGTGTCACTGTGTTGTAAGTAAGGTAGAAGGAACAGGAGACTGACACGATGGATTTTTCTACCAAGAGAAGCATTAATAGATGGTTTTTTCCTGATGTTCTCATTAGTTCTCTCTCATTTATCCTCAGGACCTGCCAAGCACAAATGACACCACCATTCTGCACCAGAATGGAGAGCAGATGCCCCCATGCAACCTTTCTGCATCCAAACCCCAAATTCTATCTCACCCTGTTCACCAGCTGATGTATTCAAGGGGAAGCAAGCAAGTTATCAGAGTACCTCAAGAACTATTTACTGTCACATCCAGCCGTGTCTCCTGAAATTTTTTACACTTTCTGGCAGGAATAGTTTGGAGGAGGCAAGTGGCAGCACCACAGTTTTCTGACATAACCTTTTCTCCCTCCTCATCCAGCAGCACAGGGGGTCATTTACAAAAAAAAAAAAATAATTATGCCCTGGATTCATTTCTCTTCCTTTCTGTCTGTGAGGAGGTCACAGACTCCTCTACTTTCTTTGAATCTAATCAAGAATATCTTTTTTTCTTTGAATCATTACTCCCAGGAATGAATGCCAAAAAATTAGTCCTGTTGCTTAGTTGTGACTGATCATGAATCACAGTAAATTGCTTCTGTTCCTTTATTGGACATGCTGGCTGAATCCTGGTATGTGTTATTAAATTACTGCTCTGACAGACAAGAAATAGCAACTGAGTGGCAAGTGCCGTAGGAAAGAGGCTGATTTGGGAATGTTGCAAGACCACAGTCTCTGTTTTCCCTGATAATCAGGAAAAGTCATGTGTAGAAGAGTACTTAGAGCAGGAAGCAGAGCAGCAGGCTTTGAGGATTTTCCCCCAAGGTTTCTGAGCACCCCAAAATCCCAACCATGTGTGAGGTGTGTTCAGAGCAGTGCCAGGGTATGCTGTGCACGTCAGACAAAATTACTCTGCTTGGGCACTATCAGATGGAATGAGCAACGGAGCAACGTGGTGAAGAGAAATACAGGAGCCTCTAATACAGTGCTGCAGAATGCTTCATACAAGCAGAGATATGGCTGATCATCATAAAGAGGAGAAGAATTAGCCAAGAACTGGAGGTGAAGGGAGGTTAAACATAGGCTGAGGGAGGCCCTGTGGGCATCAGGATGTTGGAAAGGTGTATGCTTCTAAACCACTTCTGTGTGGAAGGAGTACAAGCCATGCTTCAGCCATTTTCTGTTTTTTTCCTCTGAGTGAGCTGTTCACAGCTTTCTCCTGGGTCAAATGCAGAATCACAACACTTCAGAAAATTATAGCAAAGCAATTAAATGAAGGGAGAAACAGTGGGCGCAGAACAGTGCATGTGTGTATAGAAACTTGCATCACTGCAGCTCTCTGAGCAAAGCTGCTAAACCACAATTGAGGAACAGGAAAAGAAAAGCAACTTGACATTGCACCTTTATGTGCATGTGCAGATCCCACTGTTACACCAGCTTGACAAGATCAGAAATATTTGCCTTCTGCTCTTCTGTATTGTTATTCTGAGGAGTTTATTAACACCGAAGTGTCAGATTTCCCATCCCTCTTTGCTTTCCTGTTGTGGTAGCAGTGTTGCTGTACCCTTGTTCAAGGTAACAATAAATGGAGCAAGACCAGCTTTGGGATGTGGAAACTCTTCCTCAGATCCATCTGTTCAGATTCCTTATTTCTCACACCATCACAGGTACAATACAAGCCCTAAAGAAGGGCATATATGTGCTGATTCCGGACAAATCAATTAGTCTGTTAAATGATATCTTCTCTCCTGCAACGCCAAGTTTGCCTTCCTTCTGTCTGCAGCTGATGGGTGCAGTTTGAGTGCAGCGCTGGGACACCTAGTGGCTGGTAGCACTTGCAGTTCAGGGCTTAGAGCAGTTTTGTGGTGCTTTCTCCAAGAAATCTGTCAGAAAACTGATTTTAACCAAAAAAACACCCTCTGCCTCTATTCCTGGGGCTACAATGACTTCATCCCTTGATAGATTCATGTTTGCAAAATGTTTAGGTGTGCATTTGTGATGGCTTTGTTATTCCTTTGCATCTATGTCTCACCCAGCCTGAGGAGACATCGTCTCATTTCATCATTTCTTTACCACAGTTGTTTCTTTATTAAGGGCTTTCCATGTTCCAAGCAGCTGGCATTAGCATAGATAATTGGATAATGTTTTGGCAATCCAAGAGTGAAGGTGTTAACACATTCCCAGGTACTGCCCTGGCCTTTGGCTGATCTGTGACTATTTGATAAATGAATCAGGCCTGAAATAAAGATGGCTTGCAAAAACCAGGCAGATCTTTAATATTAATAGGGAAGTGTCAGTTGGGATTTTCAAGAAAGCCTCAGGCTGCTATGGGCCCCAATCCTTATTCCTTCAGGATTCACCTTAGGCAGGAACCTAAAGGAGTCAAAGGAGCAGCAATAGTCCTAGTGTGTTTTTATGAACCTGGATAGTCTCCAAGGAGCTGTAGTATTCTGACCAGACCTCTAGTGACAATTGATGGCTTTCTGGGAATTTGAGAAAAAAATCAGCTATGTCTTCTATTCAGTCTTCAATGCAGCCTGTACCTTTCCATCCCTGATGATACCTATTAACCCTGGACAAAGGAGAGAGTGTATCTCAGCCCAGGGGATTGCCAGGCTACCAGGATAAAGGATAAAGTGCTGAAAAGAGCTTTGTAACTGTGGCAATCTTTTCTGATTTATGTTTGTGTCAGCACTGCTCTGAAAAGGTGACTTGAGGCACAGCTGAAAGTGCAGCAAATGGCCCAGGGCAGACCCCCTGCTCTTTCCCTTGCCAAAGCCTTTGGGCAGCCAGATGGGCATCTCCTGCAGTGAATCCAGGCCTGCAACATCGAACTAACTTTGTTATAATCTCCTGGGGGTCCTGTACTCCCGAGTACACTCTGTCATGCCTTAGATTTTGAGTTATCTATACAAATGTTAAGAGGAGGATCAATTTTCCCTGATTCTTCTCCAGGAATCCTGCTGGGGAAATTCAGGTGGCCCAGGATCAGCCTACAGACTGTTTTCTTGCTCTGTTCCTGGAAAGCAGGAGAACAACGCTTATGATGTCACAGGGGTCATTAAAAGGTGGGTGTCCAAAGTGACTCAATTGGAGAGGTTCTCCTGGAGTCAAGGGACAGTTTAAACAACTTCTTAAAAAACACAAATCAATCTACAAAAAGCTGACTTGCACAGGAGACCAAACTCTGGCCACCTCAACTGCCCCCCCCATTGCTCACATTGAGGTCAGCATGATGGAACTTTTTGTTTACACTGTTGTTGACTTCTGCCTGGGATAAAAATATGGTCTATGCTTGGAAATCATTGTGATTTCCAAATGCTTGTCACTGGGTAAGTCTCAAAGCTAAAGTGAATCTTGGTTTTGGATTCTCTTTTTTGTTTTGCCAGATCAGACTGTCTTACAGTTCAGCAGGGAAATGACATTTTGTTTTGTAAATACTCACAGACAGATCTTGAATTTTCCCTTAAAGGCTTTAAGCTTTGTGAAAAAGTAGATCAAATCTAGTAACATATTGAATCTGGTTACTGAAATTTCAGGAAGAGCAGTGTGATGAAATGTCCTTACTTTGCCCTTGGGAAAAATGGTACCTTCATTATAACCAAACAGCTTTTTCATATGGAAATAGCAGGTGGCAGGAGTAGAAACAGACTTTCATTTTCAGAGAAACAGACGGAACAATTCTAGTAAAAGTGGAATAGCAGAGCTAAGTTGAAATGGTTGACAGTTTTATTCTGCAAAAATATTCTACTTTTGCCATGAGAAGAGGTGTCACTCCTTCCCCTCCGTGTTTTTCAGCCCCCTCAGTACAGCCCAAATACAAGTGTCTACTAAGAACCAGAGTTTAAATATAATTTAGGAAGAAATCTAATTCAGTTTGTTTGGGGAAAATTTCCAAATCTAACCCAGAGCTGCACACAAACTTCCGGGGAGAAAAAGCAATTAAGAGCACTGAATGTACAAAATAATCCTTAGAGCCAGTGTCAGACAAAAGTGAACTCACAGCTCTCAGGGCTGTGATTTATTAATCCTTTTATCAGGTCTATGCCATCCTCCAAGTTATTTTCCAGCTCTGACTGCTGGTAAGCATTTCCTTGGAGGCTGTGGACTGTTAAACTATTAATGGTCTAGTAGCAGGTGCTTATTAAGAAAAAGACACCTTGAACTACAAACCACAATAAAGAACAGATATTCAGCTGGAGTTGTGCTACTTCAGAGCTCTCACCCTGACTCATCTGAGAAAAATCAAGTTTTTGAGAGTCAATTGCACTGGGAGGTGGATGAACAGTCATCTCCTCCTCTGCAATTGATTCATTGCACTCTGGAATTTGAGATTTGGGGCAGAAATGGAAGGAAGGAAATTGCTGTCCTATTTAGGAGCAGATACAACTCCACCCTGTGCTGTAAATTCTTTTTTAAAAGTCAGGGTTTTCACAGGATGAAGGTTAAATATTTAATGCATTTATACTAATTATAAAGAAACACTTTGGAACTCCAGGCAGCTTGTATAGTTCTTTAAACCTTAGATTTTTAGCCCTTTGGATAGTTTCTGTTTAAAAAGAGAAAAGAAAACACCAAAAACCCAGACTGGACTTTGAAGTATGGCCTGAAAGAGATACAAATTGCTGTGAGAGAAGCTGCCTTTCCCTGGAGACAGCCAGAGATAACGTCATGCCACGTTCCCCTATGCATTATACCAAAGAAGGAGCTCCACCACTCTGTTACTAAGGAGAGTTTTCCCCCACTTTTGCCATAAGGGGCCTGGACTTGTCCAAGCTGATCTCACCAAATCCCAGAGGGACCCATCCTTCTGCCAAATGGAGGTTTCTCCTCTGGCTGCATCTCCCCATAAAGAATTCCACACCAAGGAGTGAAACATTACCAAAACTTTAGCAGACCTAACTGTCACTACCACAGGGAGGGTTATTTCTTCCATAGCTGCTTTTCTAGCAAGAATTCCACTTCAAAGGCACCTGGAAGATAGCTGGTTGTGAGGAAGCTGGAGCTCTGTGGGACCCAGGCAGCCAAGTCTTGGAACAGACACTGGCTTGGAAGTTCTGCACAGCAGACTGGTAGTAAATACCAAGAGAGAAAAGAATGAGAAATCAGGAAATGGAATAGTATTGGTATTTCCTAAAGATCAGAGTTTCCTATGAAAACGAACACATGCCATGCAATTTCAAAATATCAAGATATTTGCCTTTCTTCAGGGCTTGTCAGAAACAGCTAATAAATATAATTCAGGGTTTGGGAAGTCACCTCTTCAAACCTCTCTTCATATGCTGCTTTGAAACTGAATTTCCTTAGGGTCACTGAGTTGGCAGCTTTGAAGGGTTTGCTATGTGTTCCTTGGCTTGAATTTTTCTTAGGCATTACCTGGTATCAGATGTATATGACAGGTCTCCAGGTCTCAGCAGCTACAAAATCTACAGCAATATATTCCATTCCATTTCTACTTGGTTTTTTGCACTGCCACTTTTTATGAGCAGAACATAAATTACCTGAGTTTAATTCATGACCCAGAGTTCAGTGCATTTCCCCAGAAATAGCATTCTCTGTTTGGGGCACTACTGCCAAAATTGCATTCCTGGAGCTGAATTCCTATCCCATCCAAGACATTTGTTCCAACCATATTTCCCATCATACTATTTTATACTATTTAGGTCATTTATATTTTCATGCTCCCACAGTTACTTCTTGTAAGTTGCTTTGCAATTATGCTCTTAACTGTGTTCTCTAAAGTCACCTTCAGACCTTTAAACACCTTCAAATTAAAACAGCCATTTGACTTTGGTCCAAATCACATTTAATAGAGAAGCTGCACTAAACCATTTGCATTCCTTGGACAGAAGGAAGAACTGAAAAATGCCCAAACAAAGTATTATTTAGTCTAGCGTTTAGTTGGCAGGGACCATGAGGAAAACCTGCTGCTCTTTGCTTTAAATGTTGTTTCAATTAAAGTTAATAATAGTTCTATCCTATGCAAGATGTTTATCTCTGAATCCAGCTTAGTTGTCATTTTAGTTCTAACTAACCTAATTCTAGTTTTAACTTCATCACAGTAGTCTGTAATGTCACAAGCAGCTTATGCACAGAGAAAATACAAGACAGACAAGAAATGCAGAAATGTTTCCCTTGGAGATTTTTTTATTTCCTATTGCAGAGATATTAATTTTTTAAAAATACTGTTTTCCTCCTTTGAGTTCCTTGTTGCTCCCTTACAAGTCTCATTCTTAGGGCCATGATGTACAATTCAAAGTACACCAGAACCAGCACTGACAAAAAATGGAATTCTTAATACACTGATGAGACTTCTGGTGGACATCCCAGCTGTCAGCTCCAGCAGCTCCAGCAGGTCAGTCGTGACAGCTGCTATAAAACCACTACACCAGTCCCATTTGGGATCCATCACCTAATCCATTATTTAGTCATCTGTGAGATCCAGCTCTAGAACAATTGAAACATCCAGGCTGTACACTCTCATACACAGAGCAGAAGACAGAGAAAATAAGTACCAGAAGAACCAAGAAATAAAATATACTTAATAGGTGATGATTAAATTTTGTGAGTGTCTTTCCTATAGCATGGAACTATAACACCCTCGTTTTTCATTCAGAGCCAGGCTGCAGGGAGACATCAACTGCAGGGACAGCGATCATGCAGTGCCATCAACTGTTTGTTTCTGGTACCCACAGCAGCTGAGCCCTACTTTCAACACGAATGACTGAAAAAAAAACCCACAAAAATTGAGCAACTCGTCAGGATGGCATTTCTTAACAAAGGTTTATCAACTGCAATACGATCTATTAGTACAAATCTCAGGTTCATTTTTCCTGTGCCAGAAGCCGCACACCTGAGGGCAGGTACGGGCTGCCTAGAGCAGAGACCGAAGCAGTTCGAGCTCGTGTGCCATCTGCTGGGAACAGCTTCTTGTGACATTGCTGCTCCCACAGGGAGCAGAGCCAGCCCTCCCTGTTTGGCAACTGACTTCTTTGACAAAGAGCTTGTTCCACTTCTTTTAACTGCTATTGATGTTGCGTACTAACTTAGTGTTGGAGAAGCGTTTTGAAGACTGAAATCATCCCTCTGTAGTGAAGCAGTTGCAAAAGACAGGAACAAATGGTCCTTGCAGCCCCAGCTGCCTGCAGAGAGGCTTCTTCGAAAGGTGAAGCCTGTGGTGTAGCCAGCGAAGAGCTCGGGTCTCACAGACCTTGTAATGAACCTCTCCTCTAACAAGGGGACTCCACCTCGGCCATGAGCTGTCTCCCTTTTCAGAATAAATCCCGTGCTTTCCTCTCTTCTGGATTTACTCTTTGTGAGGCTGTAGCTCAGTGTGAGCACTCTCAGTGCAGCTGTTGTGTGCTCCCCAGGGCAGTGAGGGTTAACACTGACCAGCTGCTAAAGCCAAATTCCATTTGTACCTCACACTTCTTTACCTGAAATGTGGCTCGTTGAGACAACACACAGCAGGACGTTCTCTGCTGGAGAGCCAGCCAGGCTGGTCTCTCTGTTGTGCTTGTTTACTCATGGATCCAGCCTGTCTCTGAGGTAAACACTGTTCTTGCACAGAGTTTTGGATCTCCTGTCTCAGATCCTTTGAGCCGACGTGCACTTCCTCCTCTGAAAGGTGACACTCACTGACTGCACTGACCACTCACTGCTGCTGCAACCTTTTTCAGAGCTGAGGTTTGGTGTTGGTTCCAGCCCTCACCCCTCTGTGCCTGAAGGAACTGCAGGGTGCCCTGCTTATCTCTTGTGCCACACCAGGCACAAAAGGACTGGGAAGACCCCAGGGTAGGAAGAGCTCACAGAGGAATGGCCTGTATCATTAACACAGTTATTTCTCAGTGGCCTCTGGCCCAACAGGGACCTAGCTGTAGGAGCTCTGTGAAAGCAGAGGGCGACACTTTACCTCTGTGACTATAAGGTGTGGAAATGTCCTACCTGGATATTGCAGTGCAGATAGCACAGTCCAAAAATACCAGTTAAGAAGGATTGCAATGAGAATTTTGTGTGGACAAATTGGATAAGCGGTATGAAGGGAGCTCAGTGCACCTCACTGAAAGTAAGAGGCATGAGCTGTGACAACACAGGCTGCAAAAGGGGAGAAGGGTGAGGGAGGCACAGCAGGAGTCTAAATGAACAGGTGTCGACAGCACCCCTCTGCAAATTGAGTATGATACATGGATATGCATGCAAGGAGTGTAAGGAGTGTCAAAACCAAGTAATTCTGCCATGAATCAGCACCCCCAAGGCCTCAGCAGGAACACTGGGGAATGGCCCAAATAGAAACTGAGAAGATAGGGACTATAGAGAAGATCAGGGAAAAAAACAAGTTTTGCCTAGAAAAGAAAAAAGAGAGTGATGACAGCAACTGATGGAGCTGAATCGGTGTTTGCAGCTTAAGATAACTTGTGGGTGCCAAGTAATTTTCCTTCTGACTTTCCAAAGTAATTAACCTTTGGACTGAGACTAAGCAGGAAATTAATGAAGTCCTTCCATCACCAAAAAGGAATCTCACAGCAACTTTGATGGGCCCAGGACTGTATCTGAAAGGAGAAGAGAAAATTGGACTCTGGGATGCTGTAATTGAACTGAGCCCCAATAATAACACTTTGACAAGTGCTGCTGCTATAAATTTAAGATCTGGGTGCAGAGCAATGGGCTTGTGTGTCCTGTCACTTCTTATCCAAAAGGATTATATGGATTACAAAACTGAACTCTTTTACTTGGATTCCTTTTTGGAGACCAAGCTAGACTTTTCCTCATGCCCCAAAAATGTTCTCTCTTGCCATTTCTCTAGAAAATGTAGTTTATTAGTTGCATAAAACTTATCTAGCCAATAAGGATCTTGATCTTTCAGTGAAACATGCAATTTAAGTTGTAGGGAGGAGCTGCTACTAAAGCAGCATTTCAAGGTGATTTTGCAATTCAAAATATTAGTGAAATTTTGGGTGTGCAGAATGGCCCCACTGCCTGTTCTCCATGGATATGCCCCTTATATATCCCTTTGGAACGGACTGCTCGGGAAGGTGCTGGAGTCACTGTCCCTGGAGGTGTTTGACTGCGTACAGCACTTAGTACCATGCTCTAGTTGGCATGGTGGTGTTCAGTCACAGGCTGGACTCGATGATTTCAGGTCTTTACAACCAAATCAATTCTGTGATTCTGTGATACGGTGAGGTCCAGCCAAAGAGCAGCAGTGACAAATGGCAAGAAAACCAGAAACTCTATTTCTTTTGTTGCCGGAGGAGCTGCTTCACTCCCAGGCTGGAGCAGCCCGCCCCCCTGGACTCCCACCCCAGCGCTTCCTGCGGCACCGGGGAGCTCCGAGGAGACAAAGAGCGCGCAGCGCGGCGGGTGCCGCGGTGCGAGCGCGCCACGGGCCGTGTCTCGGGGCTTCTCCCCGCTCCCGGTGCGCTCACATGGCGGGCGGGCACCGACCAACGCCGCTCCGGCTCAGCCCCGGGGCCTGCCCGGCCCCCGCGCCCGGGG
>VZTX01014599.1:58922-93229 GCA_013400915.1 Pardalotus punctatus
CGCGCCCGGGGCCGAGAGCGAGCCCGCCACGCCGGGGCCGGCAGCCGGCGCTGCCCACAGCTCGCCCAGACCGCGGCAGGGTTGGGGCGGCCTCGCGCTTCCCAAAGCCGGGAGCGCCGTGCCCGGCCCGGGAGAGCGCAGCTGCCGTGTCCGTGGCTGTGAGCCGGCCCGCGTAGGGCCGAAGGTGGTCGTGGCAACGTATGAGCGCTTTAGAAGGGAACAAAATGATTTTATTATTATTTTCCAATGTTAATTATTCGCGTCATTTTGGGAATAGAGATGCCTTTAGGGAGGACTCCACAGGGAAAGAAGGTTGGTTCAAGCTAGTCCCAGCCTACAAAAAGGCTGGGCAGTAGCCCAGATCTAACGGCCATGGGTTTTGTTTGAGGTATGTATAACCAGGTATTCATTGGGATGATGAGATGACAGTGGCACACAATCACTGTGTTGGCATAAATGCATCTCGCACAACGATCACAATATAAATTGGTTGCTTTCAGATAGATTTCTTATTAATAGTTAAAATGCCTTTGCCGGTGATAGGAAAACAACAAACACATCATGCAGCACCATAAAAACACAATTCCTATGGAAAAAATATCAGAGACTTTGGGAATGTTTGTAATGTTTTGTATGTTCAGTGGCTGTAGGAATATTTGTGTTTTCACATGTTCACTAATGCAGAGCACCTCAGTCAGAAATTTTAATACTTCTGTATAAAAAAAGATGAGGTTACTTTTGTTTTAAAACAATAATGAGACATAATCTGGTCTAGAAAAGAAAACAAGAACATGAGTGTCTTTTTCTCCCTTCATATTAAAGGACTGCAAAAATATCCCCTGTATCATATTTTGTTTATTAAATTGGTACCAATAAAGTGATAGACTCGTTGCACAGATGGGCCTGGTGCAGTTTTCTCAACCTCATTATGTCAGTACCGCATGTTCTGATCTCTGCTATTTTGATGTTGAGTCTTTTTATTTTTTACTGAGCAGGCCTGTGCCAGTATGCAGCTTTTGTGATGCATGTGAATAAACTCAGATGAGGAGGAGTTCAGTAAATAATTATTTGGTTAATGAGGTAAAAGCTCCTACTCTGATCTGTGTGGTATCCTAATACCAAGCATTAGAGTAGCGTGTCTGTTATATGGCCGCACTCTTGCCCCACCCTGTAATATAAATACTGACAGTTTATTATTAACAAAAGTGATTTACCTGTGATATGAATACATTAGTTTGGCATGAACTTTATGCCTGGGGAAAGACTTTTTGGGCTAACTCACTATTTCCACCTGGATTCTAGGCAAAAACAATTTTGCTAGTTGGAACAAAAAGGTCTTGCCATGTGGGTATGTTGTGCTGTGGTGAAATGCCAGTGTCTCCACCTGCAGCTGTCCTGAGCACAGAGCCATAGGCAGGGAGCAGAGCTCTGCATATCAGCCTGGCATTAGGAAGAACAAGGCTGCTGTCACTAAATATGCAGTGTCCATAAAAGATCAGTGTTCCCACATGCTGTTGGTACTGGCTATGGGCATTTCGTAATTCTCAATGGAGACGGAAAACCATTGAGTGTCATTTTATTCAATTTTAGGAAGCAACAAGTAATGATGGCAGCAGATGGCCAGAGCAGGGTGAGGCATGGCTTTATAGAATGTTAATTTTATCTCAACATTTGCATAGAGATTTGAGCCGAAGGCCAGGGTAGATGCAGAGGAGGCTAAAGTTATGTGCTGCACAAGGTCAGCAAGAATATCACAGCTGTGAAGTCATTTTCCTTTTTCCCTCATTATGTTTGCAGGGTATTTTACTGAACTTGCTATATCCGAGCTTCTGACATGGAGATTTTACTGTTCAGATCTTACCAGAGCTGTTCATTTTCTAATCAGTTATTTAACAATCCATGGTAGCCTTTGAGGGAACCAAACTAATAAAATCAAATGCCTAATACTGCGGTAAAGCAAGGACAGTACCTTGCAGTCAATTGAAAGAGTTGCACTCCATTTCCTGTAAAAAATAAATGTTGGAAGCATTGTCTGCTTGACAGGGAATGCTATCCCCATCATGCAGATACATATGTCAGTGTGTGTGTGCCTGAATGATGGAGAAGGATTTTGTATTTATTTTAGAAATAACGTCTCCAGAACGCTTACTCTCTGTAATTATAGAACTCAGATTTGAAATACCATTCACCTCACGTGAATGTTTAATTTCAGAATGAAATGCCCATCCAGAAATCAAATAAGGTGTGTTCACATATTGTTGGAATATTGAACTGCAAATTCTGTACCAGTCTGCTACTTTTACTGTTAGAATTTGAGTTGATTTACAGAGCTTGTGACTGGGATGTATGATTGCCTCCCATTTCACGAAATCTGGTTTTGTATTCCTTTCTCACACTGAAAGATGCAGGTCTGGTAACCCACAGCTCTACTTGACTCATTAGGGACCAGTATGTCAAACCAATAACTACACTGCTTTCTCACCAGTTCTTTTCTACAAAGTGGAAGTGTTTGTCTGATAGATTCTCATGCTTGCTGTAGAGAGAGAAAAACAGTGCACAAAAATCGATGACTTAATTATCATCAGAAGAACGGGTCATCAAGAGCAGCAGACTTCAGACCAATGTAAGCTTATTAGTATTGTCCTGTCAGTTCAATATGTTATATAAGCCAGATTATTTTCAGTGTCAGTTTTCATTTGATTTCTACAGACTTTAAGCACCGTTAGTTCTGATCCGTTTTGGCTTTGTCCTAAAGAGCCCATTGGAATGGGAAACAAAGGCTACAGAGCAGATGGAGTAAGTGCTGAGGAGTAAACTGTAGGTCTCAAAATCCTGCACTCTTCTGAAGAGCAGTAGCTGCATGTTTTACCCCTCAGCTGTTAATGGGATGTAAACCTCCAGTTCTGTGTGTCCATCCACTCTTGAAAGATCCATGGGTGTACTGACTCCGGGTGCTGTTCCCAGGCTGGTCACACCATCCCCTTCTCATTGCATCTTCCACTGAAAGATGCAGGCAGCTACACACTAATGAGTTTTACATGTTATGGCCTTTACTGTTGATGCTTTGTGATATGTTTCAGTCTTGTCTGCACAGGTGTAAAGCTTTTCTGGGGTGGGAGTAAGCACTTGTAACTTACAGTGCCTGCACACATGCTCTTCTGCATTTGTAAGAGAGATTTAAAGGACTCTAGGCTGTATGGGAGATAGAGGAAAATAAATAATAAAAAAATTACATTTTGAGTGTGGGACTTAAGGTGATTCAAATTCTGGCAGCTGGTGTGTGACTGCTGGGCAGTGGTTGGTATTCCTTATTATGAACAGCGTCCAGCCACTGCTTTTTGGAGAGCTACTAAGTTGCGTTGGACAGATTCTTAAGCAGACAGTGTCTTAAGAATTTAAACTGTGTTAATGCATCTAATATCAGAATCTTCTGCTTAGAACAGGCAACTTTCAGGACTCCTCCATGGCTGTGATCTGCACGTCTCTGCTCCTTTTTCCATCTTCCCTCTTTCCCCCTTGCTGCCATGGCATGGCTTTATTAGTGCTAGAATAGATCATTCCTGTCAGCCTCCTGTCATCACCTCTGTGTGTTTTGCTCCTAGCTGCAGGTAACCTTTGGTAGATGGCTTCTGTGTGTGGCCTAGGTGTATTTTTAGCTCTAGGCTTTGCTTGTTTCAGACTGTGGCACACTGGTCCATTGTTAGAATGTGGCTTTCATCTCCTCTCTGGGAGGGACCAGTTATAACTGATAGTTGCTTCTTTGCCTTTTCAAACATCACTCCTTTCCTTGTATCTTTTTTCCTTCTGGCAAACACTTCCCTCTTTTGGAGCTCAAGCCAGCATAGCTCTGCAAAGCTCTCTCCAAGCTTCTAACAAGGTAAGCAATGGAGAATCGAATGAGGATTTTAAGTGTTCCTTTATGCAGCATCCTGGGAAGGAAATAATGGCTTACTGTCATTGGCAGATATTTTAGTGTGGGCAATGAATTTCTTACTGCATTTAAGTTCTGTTAAATCCATGTTACTGAATAATACTCGTGTTTCATAGCAGGCCTACTAACAGCACAGATATTAACACAAATTAACCAAATTCAAGCCCCTGTACACTGAATTCTTATGTCAAAACTAAGCCAGTGAAGTTCTTAGGAGTTCCATCTTTAGTGATGAGTTTGAGTTTCATATATGCATAAATGAGTTTCATGTGCATAAATTAGTTACATTGCTGAGGAAGGTTGTTTGATGAGAAGCAACATTCTAGTCTTTGTGCTGGTATTTTGCTTGTGTAATTGATATGTTAAACTAGTTTCTGGATCTCTTTTATCCATTAGGTCTTTGTACCCCTGTGTTTTCCTTCATGTGCAGTTCCCTTTGTGATTTCCTTCGTGTGTCCTTGCATGAACCCATTGACTGCCGTGAACTGTCTTGCATCTAAATATAAATATGTCAGTGAGCTTGATAAAACAAACTCTGCACCCTTTCAAAACTAAACTGTATATTGTTTGTAAACGGAATTCTGCACAGATGACTTGTCTACAGATTAGACCACTATTGGCAAAGCGCAGATCAAAGATAAAACTGAGCTCTCAATGGCAAAATGTAAACTAAGTTGGAGCTACTTGCCTCTGCACTTCAACAAGCAGGCTGCTTCCACATAACAATCACATTCCATAAGAAAAAGAGGAGAAGATAAGATGTTTGCAATAGAAATACTTCTAGAAGCTGTGCAGTCAATGAAGAAACTAAAACTGCTCTGAAACTGTTTAGTTTCGATGTCCTGTTGTTTAAAGTTGGCTCTTGTAATGTAAAAAGCATTCTTCAGGTGTACTTTGCTCATGTTCAGATTTTAGTGAGTGGGTAGAGAAATACCACTCACAAATTACTTCCTGCCTTAAGCGCACAGTCTGCAATTAGTGCTGAGTTAAGGGAATAGTTTACAAAGTTTGATAAACTCAACAGGGGAAAGTGGGATGGGCTGTCTCAAGGGGAAATGGTCCAATGACTTCCTTGGGCTTGTTCTGCATTGGTGCTATAATAGCCTTCAAAGTAGGGAGAAACAATACACATCACAAATCCCACCTAAACTTTTCCATCATCAGGATCTATCTGTTTGATAAGCTTGTGGAAACCGATGGTAATATCCCCAGGGTGAAAGCTTACTGGGGAAGAGAGAACCAAATGAATCATGCCCTACCACAAATTGTCACACTGCTGCCCACAGTCACCCTGTTTTGTTGAGGGCTTTGATCTGAAGTCTGTGAGGCACCTTTCAGTAGGTCCCAGAATCCACTGGTTTTAATACAGTACTTGGAACAGAGCTGAACCAGAGCCCAGCTTTATTTACCAGTCTGCAAAAGGTCCCTTTCCAGGAGGCTGGTTTTAGCATTCTGTCTCCTTACTTTGAGTGCCTTATGAGGATGGATGCATTAGGATCTACAAAGGATCAAACACAAGCAGGAGTGAGTGTGACTTGCAGGTATAGAACGGGTACATTTGGTTGCTGGGTGTACTTCAGGAGCTTTTTATGTGAAATAGTAATGTTTGACTTGATATCCTGGGTGATTTTTTTTTTTTTTTTTGCCAAAGTGGAATATCTTCAGCTGGAGAGACAGAATGTGCTCATCTCAAAATAATTTTGTAGTTAGGACTCGTCCTTGGCAGTGGGAGCAGTGTATGAAACTGCTCATACACACAATGGGAATTTGGGTCTGCATCTCATTGTCCTGGTTGAGGATTTGGTACAGGGGACTGGTTTTCCTCTATAATAGTGTGGTAGGTTGTCCTTGGAGTACAATACAAGCTGAGCAGTGTGTGCAAGATGTTCTCCATCAGAAGCCTGTCAGACTGGAATCTTCAAAGGTGCGAGTCAGGGAAAAGGCTGCAGCAATCACTTTCAGCGTGTTAGTTCTTTCTAATAGGTGCTTCTGTAATGAACAGAAGTCTGTGAAATACAAATGTAGACTTACTGTTCTTGTTTGCTCTTTATTGTTCTTTTAGAAGTTGTTTCTAGGCTGTTAAGTCTTAGCCTGACAACTTACCTAGACAGTGAGAGCCCTCATTAGCATGCAGGAGTAGGAGGGGATAATTATTGCAGAGTACTGGTGAGAATAACAGTTCTGGATGTGTCCAAAAGTGAACCTGCATACCTGGAGAGATTTTACAGTTGAATTTGTGTTATCTGTGAGTTTGTGAGGTATCTAGATCCATTTTGATCAAGGCAAAGAAAGTTGTTTACTTTCTCCTGTGAGCCTGGCCCTGGGTGGTATATTCATTCTTCATAGCTTAAGCTCTTCAGTGAGCTTGTAGTCATGTGATGTATTTTTCATGGCTTTGGTTGCTGAACTGCATTATAAGAAATGATAAACAAGTTGTTTCCGTATAAGCAATTTGTTCTGTAGTAGTGACCATCAGGTGGGCCATGTCCCATTCAGATTCTGTTAATTTTATGAATGTCAATATTATTTTAAAAGTCTTGAAAACCTGAGACTGCAGCCACCCTAGCTGTGTAGAATCATCCATTATGTGTATGATGATGCATGTGTAAAAAAACCCACATTATTTTCTGGCAGAACAGTATAAATGTACTTCCCATAGCTGCCAACAACTACAGGTTTCCTGGGTATGGTTTATGTAAACCCACAGAAACATCTCCTAAACTTGCCAGAAATCTTCAGTGTCAGGAGGAGCTGTCCAGTGCTTCAGTGCTCCTAAGTAGTTGCTGTTGTATGGCAGTGGAGGGAAACAGCAACAAAACAAACAAACAAACCAAAAAAAACCCCCACCAACCTGATGTTTTCTTGGTTAGCATCTCCCCAGCCGAGCTGTGGCTGCTATAGGAAAGAGGAGAGATTCACACAGGGCTGTGCTTAATGCCAGTGTGACTTTTGCTGCATTTTGAAGAACGATGCTTTCATATCTTCAGGATTGCCATTAGTCATTTACACATGGAAATGATACATATTTGGCAAAAGGTCAAATATATTTTTAAAAAGAAACCCTCTGTATTACTTTGTTAGAGTTGATAAATTTCCCTGTTATTAGTGTCTGTAAGATCTGCTTCACACCTCAGCATGAACTTCCCCAGTGCAGACAATTGAGACATTTTTCTTTGTTTTTGTTCCTCACTAATTGCAGGACAGCCATGGATAAAAGTGAGTTGGTACAGAAAGCCAAGCTGGCTGAGCAGGCTGAGCGTTACGATGACATGGCTGCTGCTATGAAGGCTGTCACTGAGCAGGGACATGAACTGTCCAATGAAGAAAGGAATCTCCTCTCCGTGGCCTACAAGAATGTGGTCGGTGCTCGTCGCTCATCCTGGCGTGTGATTTCCAGCATCGAACAGAAAACAGAGAGAAACGAGAAGAAACAGCAGATGGGAAAAGAATATCGTGAGAAAATTGAGGCTGAATTGCAGGATATCTGCAATGATGTTCTGGTAATAATCCAACAGCAAAAATAACAGTAGTTAGTACTGCAGCATTCTTCAGAGAGGCTTAAGGAATTTTAGTAGTGCTGTAGACACTGCAGCACCTTAGCAGGGGAATAATTTTGCATAGCTACATACTTGAATCCAATTCTAACTCCTAAGTAATTTAGCTTGCTTCTTAGGGAGTTTGTTATAAAAGAGTATTTTTTTAGCAGAAAAAAAGCAAACAAGGCTATGTTGAAAACCCCTGGCTGCTGGCTGGAGGGGGTTCACAATGAAAACAGATTTAGATCTGGGGCACTGGTATGAATCCTCCTAAAAGGCCTGCTGTTTAAATTCTTTCATTAATTAATTCTGACATCCTGAGGCTTGTTTAGTCCTTTTTTTTAAATGGAGAAGGTATGTGGTTCTTCTCCCAAATGGAGTTTGCTCTTTCTTTCTCTGAGACAAGAGGGATTCCTTTTATTGCTGATCCATTTGCTTAAGATCAGTCAGGAACAGATGTCTTGTGGACAATTTCACAGCTCTGCATAGCATTCAAACTTGTGGCAGCAAAAGTGACCAGATGTGCTAATCTCCAGCTGCTGCTTTTCATTAGTTTGGTCGTGGATGTGAGTTTGCATCAGCAAGTTTAAGCCCTGATAGCCATTATATTCTGCAGGAGGGGATTGTGGGTAGCCTCAACATAGCAAGTGTTCAGCTTTCCACAGATTAGGCTCCAAGTAGTTTCTCTTTTTTTTCCCCCCAGAGTTTAGACAATAGTAGGCAAAGTGATTAACACATGAGTCTACGTAAGTCATGACAGAAGTCATTGTTACTGTTTGAACAGTTCATACTCACCATTGTAACAAAGGCTCTGTTTCAGACATTATTTCTGTGACTCAGGAAACATCACTTTTTTTAAAAAATCTTTCTCAGGAACTCCTGGATAAATACCTTATTGTCAATGCCACGCAGCCAGAAAGCAAGGTCTTCTATTTGAAAATGAAAGGTGATTACTACAGATACCTCTCAGAGGTGGCATCTGGGGACAATAAGCAAAGTAAGTGGAAATTAAATCTCTCATTCTGGGGACCAAGCAGAATCAAATATAAAAAACTCTTGTGTTCTTTTCCCCTAATGTCAAGTATTTCTTCTCACTACTGCTCTGTAGTTATGAAGATGGGTGCAGTGCAAGTCAATTTTAGAGAACGACTTCACTGAAATTAGTAGAAATGATTGACAGATGTTCATCAATGCAGTCAAACTCTGTTTGCAGCCCCTGACCACAGTGGCTAGTTTTCAAACACATGTGGCAGTGTAAAATCATTTTCCTGGAGAATGTAGTTTTTTTTCCTCTTGGAAAATGCTTTGTTCCCTTGATCTCTTGTTTAAACAATGAATTTAGCCCAAGTCTTCACTTTTTGCAAATTCTCTGCATACAGATATGGAATATTTGGGTTCTGGGTTCTAAATCCAGTTATTCTGAAATGGGAAAGCAGTGCTAAACTGTGTCTGAATTCCTGTGAGTGTCTGATGTAGTCCATGTCTTGCAAAATTAGTTTGATGCCAGTATGAAGCTTATTGTTACTCATTAGCCAGGAAGGGACTGTTGGCTTTGCTCTGAAATCCCTATTTGAAATACAAAGTTCATGACCTAACTGCAGAGTTTAGTTACCTCTTCTTCCCCATATGGTTTTGTCTAGATTTATTATTGATAATTATGACTTCTTCAGTTGGGCTGGAAATGAGTGTTTAATACCAGAACACTTTGACTTAAGTGGAGTTTGTGTCCATTCAGATTGGTTGGAATTCGTTGAATAAATTTTATTTTAAGTCTCTATTGAAAAATCTATTTCAGCATTAATAGTTCTGCAAGTGGAAGGCTTTTGCATGTAAAAACATTGAAAGAAGTGTCTGTGCTTAGGTAATTGTGTGAATTTCTAGTGGCACAGTAGTCTAGGCTGTGAATATAATTCCTTCCCCGTGAAGTAGAGAGATGTACTGTGTATTTATGTGGTTGTAATTGCTTCTTGCAGCAACGGTAGCAAACTCCCAGCAAGCTTATCAGGAGGCATTTGAAATTAGCAAGAAAGAGATGCAACCGACACACCCCATTCGACTTGGTTTGGCCCTAAATTTCTCTGTCTTCTACTATGAGATACTAAATTCTCCTGAAAAAGCCTGTAATCTGGCAAAGACGGTAAGCAGACTCTTCATATCACCCATTTTTGTGGAGGCTGAGGTAATTACATGGTTACAGTAGCGCTTTGTAGATGATTATGCTTTTTCATATCAAATTCCTTAAAAATGCTGTCATTAAACTGTGGTCATTCTAGTGTATTTTTTCAGGTAAGTTGGTTCTGGACTATCTTAGCTTTAGGTAAAGCTAAATTTGCTACTGCAGCTGTTCCGGTGACAGGGAAGACAAATTGCCTCTTTTAATGTCCACCTAATTCTTTTGGAATGTGTTTGTGTCCAAATTGAAAACACTTGAATTAATTTAGCACTTCTAAAGTGAAATGTTTGTTTAAGTCAGAGCACTTAGCAAGTACATGAAGTGTTGTCTGTGTGCCCATCTTTGTAGCCCTAAATGTCCTTGTTATCCATATGCATGTGTGCCCCTCTCTCCAGAGACCAAAAAGAGCTTTTGTGATGCGTTGTGCCAAACAAATAGCCTGTCATTTTTTCCTTAGCCTTCTCCCTAAAATAGGATTAGTCTTCTAAATGGAGCTTTTTGTGTCTGTGGAAAATTGTCTGGTAGTAACTTGAATAACATGGCATTAGGTGAATCTTTTTGTTCTTAATATGGACTTCAGTAAGACTTTGTAAGTAAGCTGTTTTGCTGTAAAATGCTGCTGCTGTTCTTCCTTTTTTTAGTTTAAATGCTAACATCTGTTTGAAACCTGAATGAAGAAATAGCTCTTATTCATGGCTCTCAGACTCACAGTATTGATTTTCACGTGTAACAGATGGATGGGAAGAATGGCTTTGTTAATCTCTAGTGGAACATACCTGATTTCCTCTGCTGTTTTGAAAAGAAATTGAAAACCTTCCTCCTCACTGTTGAAAAATCTTGTGTTCCATATTCTTGTCTACTTACTCATGTACAATTTTTATATATATCCAAGTAAAGGTGCCTTTGTCTTTCACTGCCAATTTAGATCAGTGAGACTTTCCGTTTTAATGGAAGTCTGTTTTTTTAAGTGTTGTTCTTAAACCTGACTTCAAGCTATGTGAACCATTTTTCCGCATGACACAGAGAGTGCTCTTGCCTCTTTAATATTTGGTATTACGAATTATGATTCATAAAGTTTTTCTGGGCTTTCATCTGGACACCGATGAAGACTTCTGCTTTCCCCTGGCTGTTTAGGATCTGGTGCTCACTTTGGTTTGCATTTCTTTTTGTGATGGAAAAGAAAAATACCGGAAGGCTTTTTTACAGAATTTGGATAGAAATGTGGCAAATTTGTGAGCTCTGTATAAGCAGAAGTGAGTTCAGAAAGCACAGTGTGAAAGGGCTGTGTTTGTGTTTTTAGGCATTTGATGAAGCGATAGCAGAGCTGGACACGCTGAATGAAGAGTCTTACAAAGACAGCACCCTGATCATGCAGCTGCTTAGGGACAACCTCACTGTGAGTACCATGGGACAAACCACTGCACTCTAGGCTGCACTCCCTGAAGTGGGACTCAGCATCTGAAAGCTGATGCAGTTCTGTACCATAAAAGCTTTTTCTGATGCGTTAACTGCATGTGTTAACTGCAATGCTTTTTGTAACCAGACTAGTTGGACTTGTTTGTTCAAGCTAGGAATCACCTGTTAAGTACTGTAACAAACTCAGATTCTTCTTGTAACACACAGTGGAGTTTGTTCTCAACAGACAGTTTTATGCGGAATTTGCAAGCTTGTGCTGGCTTCTTACTTACTATCTTTTATTCATGTTCTCATTTATTGTTCTTCAGCTTTACTATTAAGTTCAGTTCTGCACTGCTCTTAGCTGAGAAAATTGCACAGCTACTACTAATTATGCTGTCTTCCCTTTCCTGACAATTGTAATGAACTGTGTGCTTCCAGTATAAACACGTGTTTGTATTTCCTTACAGCTATGGACGTCGGAAAACCAGGGAGATGAAGGGGATGCTGGGGAGGGAGAGAACTAATGGCTGTCACGCTTCACTATATGTTCAATGTCACCCTGTATCCTACACATAATCCCTTTGTGCGACAAGCAAAAAGAATAGTACATCGACTTTCACAACCTCAACGTAGCAAAAACTGTCTGTGGGGTAAAACCGGTTGGTTGGTGTTTTGTGTACCTAGAGCGGAGGTCGGTTATTCCAATGGCATTCCAAACTTTCCTATTCTGAACATTTACAGTTCCGATTACCGTGTTTATATTTTTAACTGAACACTGTGATAATAATAATGGGTTTTGTGATTGCAATTGACTTTACAAAACTCTTACTGGTAGAAAAGTAGACATCAATTATGTAACTCTGGCGAGCTTAATTTGGCACCAAAATAGTCGAAGTACAATTCTGTTGTAAAGTTGTACAGAAAGTTATAGAGATTCTATTGTGACACTGGGGCATGGAAGGAAAACAATCCAATGTATGGCATTCCAGTTAGGGACACTGCTATGAGGTAGTTGAACAGGCACACTCTGTAGACATTTGTAACCGAGTCTGAGGCACCGCTTTCAGTCAAAAGCTCACTTTGTCAATCCTGTCTTTCTGGGGATGGGGTATGTTTTGGGGAGGAGGGAAATGGGGGAGTTAGCAGCTTGATTTCCAAACTCTTTACACTGGCAGATAACTGGGATTTGACTTCCCAAAGTGCTTTCATGCTCATATGACATGCATGACTAAGCCCCTTCCCACAGCAATAACTTTTACCTAGTTACAACTTAGATATTCTTCAATAGTGAAAACTCTTGGTTCGCTGCCATGGACTTGCAATAGGAGAAGATTCAATTTTTTGAATGGCCTTATTAGTTTGGATGATACCATGAAGTGATCTGCCACTTTTGCATTACTTTGCTCTTAGGTGAATCAAAATCTCCATGGTATTCCCATTCTCAATTTATCCTGAAAACTTCTTAAGTAATCCACTGAGCCATCTTTAAGTTCACTTTATAGAAATGTTTCTCCCACTGGACTCTGTTCATCCTTGACCCTCTCACATGTTTAAACTCCATTAAAGCAACTTTGGACTCCCACATACACATCATCCTTTCTTTGGTTCCTGGTGATGTCAGGATGGTGGATGAGGCCTGCACCTCACCAAGGACAGGTTTCTTCCTTGGATGTTTGAGAGCTGCCAGTGCTGTTGCATTCTTCAGCTCTTGTCTGCCGTTCTTTGGTAGTACCAGGAAACTCGGTCAAGTACCGGCTCAAATATTCAGGATTTCCCATCTTGTACTGGAATGCAGACCTACACATCTGTAATGCTTGTGACTTGTAATATTTGAGCTCCAAACGTCCTCACCTTGTCATGTTTCAGACATGTCCCATTAAACAAAACCTAACAAGAGTTGCGTGAATAATGCAGTGGGAAAGATTAGGAATAGTCACCCATCAGTCCCGTGGTATCATCCCCTGCCTTCACATTCCACTTAGGTATAGGATCCATCTGTTCATCTGTCTGCTGAAGAGAATTTCATGCACTGATTTTAAAACTCCCCTCTACTAGCTGAACAAATTGTGCAGTTAATACTTGGCGCTTGATAAATGCAGTAGTGAATGTGGAACCGAGCCTGTCTGTATATCTGGTAGCTCTTTTCGCTTTGTTTTTACTGACCAGTATTCTGCCTAAAGTTTGCTTCTGTGACGGTTATATTGCCTAGCACACACGTGGTTGTGAGAATAGTATAGCAAAAAGAAATACCTGGTTATTGATGTACTAGATTTGTGTATGTCTTTTAAACAGTTCTAGTTTCACCTTACACAAAATAATCAGGAAAGTGTAAAAGAATTCAAAAGTGAATAATAAAAAAAAATTTTATCATTTGGTTGTGTCTGTTGCCTTTGCTGTAGTAGTGGCAAAACCTGTGGTAGTAAAATCACCACTTTTATTCAGTTCTCAGTTTGTGTGTGAATTGATTCATGGTTTACAAATACTGAGTTACTCATTCCTTTCCCAAGAAACTTCCCCACACACCCTCCCAGATTTGTAGGAGAAAACACTGTTTCTCTTTGTCGAGGGCATACTTGTAATACATTGTCATTGCAGGGTTTAAATACAACTGTAAATAACCATTTAACTTGCCATGAGTCATCGCATATTGTAGGGTTGAACACACTGTAAATGAGAAAAGTCTGTTGGTTACATTTAGAGATTCTTCTTGGGAATCTTTTAAATACCCATTCTGAACAGAGGGCAGGCCTCACCTCTGCACACCCAGCTCTGGCTTGTCTCAGACTGCTGTGGAAAATAGAGTGGAAAATAAGTGAAGACATCTTCCTGGACATAGGAGCACTTGAAGGGATACATGGCAGTAGCCAGGCAGGAGATGCCAGGCAGCTTAAAAGCTTCAGGGGGCTTGGTCCTGTTTCCAGAGCCTCCTGCTCCTGCAGTGGGGCAACACAGAAGTGTGCATGGTGGAAAATGTGGCTCAACTGCTCTTGATTGACCATTGAAGGCATTAGACCAAAATCTAACCAGCTGTTGCTTGATCACTGCTCTGCCCTGTGCCATGGCTTTATGTGGTGGTCCCTCCATGTCTGTAGTTATTGCTACTCTGTCATTTTCTTCAGCCTTTGTGGACATACCTAGATGTGTGCACATACATCTTAAATGATTTTATAGTGTGCATTGACTCCCAGTGTGACTCATTCTGATGGCATTGTCAGCTCTGATTAGAAAAATTCCCGTGTCTGCTAGCCACTCCTGTTCAGAGACCACCTCCTGTCTTAGTCCTTTCACATAATATCTCCAATCCTTACTGTCTCTTTTGGGGAAATCATGAGCTGAGGAGGTTGGTCTACAGCAGTCATGAGTTATGGGGGTGTCTCAATTTTTTAGTTAATTCTGTCTTTCGGGGAAAGGGCACTCTAGCTGGCCCAGCCACAGTACGAGTCCAGGTGCACTCTACATGTTTAACTCATCTAACAAAAGCTGCTGCAGCTTCTTATTCTTGGCACTGATGCGCATCTGACCTTTGGGTGAGGCCGCTTTTTGTGGGAAACCACCAGAAGGCTTTTGTGAAAGTAAGGGTATGCTGATTTCCCCGCAGCCGACCCTTCCGAGGGTACGGGATGGGGTGGAGCCAGATGCTGGATGAGCTGCTTTGGAATTGCACTGCCTGCGGCTCGAGGTTCGAGTGTGCTTTCATCCAGTGTTTCAGCAGCACAATTACGTCCAGACCAGCTGGGGTGCGATCTCTGTAGATGAAAGTGACCTTACAGCGCTCCTGGGCCACATAGATAAACGGTGATGATGGCAGCGGCCATATCAGAAGCTGGGCTGTTGGGTCCTGAGGGAGATTGGTGTGGAGTTTGGAAATGCGTGAGCGCCCGGTGATGAGGGATTTGTAACCGAGCTGTGTAAGGCTCTGCCTGTTCTCCTTAACTTCAGAGAATGAATTACATTCCGGAGGGTCCATGTGATTTCCTAAAAGCGCGTGGGTGGGACACGCTGTCAGTGTTCCAGGGCGACACGCAGCGCAATTGCCCTGCCCTTCGTTCGGGAAGGCACGAGACGCGCAGCAGCTGCGATTCACAAAACTGAGGAGATGCAACTGCTGAACCCCCGAGCCGCTCAGCTCCGCGGGGCCCGCCCCTGCCCTACCCTGCCCGCAGGGGCGTCAGCACCGCACGGCTCCGCTCCGCTCCGCACGGGGCGGGGCACGCCCGCACCTGGCCGGGGGCGGTGGGCGGGGATCCCGTCCCGCCCCCGGGGCCGCTACGGAAGAGGCGGGCGGTGGCCGCAGCCGGCGTGGAGCGGTGCTGCTAAGGCGAGCACTCGGTGTGTGTGCGGGGCCGGCTTCCACCACCCAGCTCCGGCTGCCGGGGTCGTTTCTCCGGGGCGAGGGTAGCCGGGGGTCCCCGTCGGTGGGGTGGGTCCGGGCAGGGAGAGCAGCGCTCCTCCGCCGCCCCGTCCCGTTGCCGGCCGTGTGCGCTGCCCTTGGCTCCCGCGGTGGGGCTGTGCCGCCTCCTCTCGGCCGGGCCCCGCTGGGCTCTGGCCTCCTCCTTCCCCTTTGAGCTCCCTGCCCTGCTGGCTGTGAAGGGGCGCTGGGTCTGCTCTGTTACCCTGTACTTGTTTTGAGGGGGCTGTGTTATGGAGCTGATGCCGGCTCTGCCGTGGGCTGCCCGCGGTGGGGACCTGCCTTTGGCCGGGGGGTTGCTTGATGCACCTGTCCTCTACATGCGTATTAATTTTTGGTATCTATAGGTATCTAAACAAGGGTCTCAGGACTTCTGAGCTTTCAGGTAAGGGCCTCAAGGACGGGTTTATAACCTTTTAGGGCAGGACCTGAATTTCTGTGTTCCAAGGCAGTATCCCGAGGGTCTCAAACTGTGGCTGTCATCTTCACCTAGAGCTTTACACTCAACTCAAACCAGGCACAGACTGAGCATAAATTTGCCTGCTCTGGGAACATTAGCAAGCTGAGAAGCTGGGAAGGGGTGGCTGGGACCCTGTGTCTGTCTTGTTAGAGAGATGGAGGTGGTTGCAGGGAGTGGCATGGGCTGCAGGTCTGCTCCCCGGGAATCAATAAAAACCCACACTCCTTGGGTCTGCACTGGCTGGAGGGAGCCATTAAGGAATTAAAATGGAAGTCTTTGGTGGAGAAGGGGTGTTTACCTTCTGAGGAACTAAGCTCCATTTTATTTCTCTTGGGGTTTGAGTGTTGAAAGGAGCAAATCTCTGTGTGTGTGGTGTGTCCCTCTGCATGCTTCCAGGGTCTGCAAGGGCTATGAGGTGCAGATTACCCCAGCTCAGCTTTTACACCAATATTGTAATGTCTTGAAAATTTTCAGGATTGCAGCTTCCTTGGGGCATTCCTGTTCCTAGTGCTGGTGGGAAGGGAAGGGCATTGCTTGCACTAGTGTGGCTGCAGTGGGGCCAGCCCATATGTGGGTCTGTGGTCACTGCAGACAATCTGAAACCTGCACCCTGCAGCCTCTGTCTCCCTCTGCAGCTGAGCTCTGTGGGTGACCATGAATGCCAGTGGCCCTGGCTATCCCTTAGCCTCTCTCTATGTGGGAGACCTGCACCCGGATGTGACTGAAGCCATGCTCTATGAGAAGTTCTCACCTGCTGGGCCCATCATGTCCATCCGAGTCTGTCGGGATGTGGCCACGCGCCGGTCACTGGGCTATGCCTACATAAACTTCCAGCAGCCTGTGGATGGTATGTTCCCCATAACCCTGCTCTGAGGAGCTGCCTCACGGTGGGAACCTGGGGTGTGCAAGTGAAGTAAGGGTTGGCAATGGAAGAGGAGGAAGCAGTTGTCTGAATGGCTGCATCAGCTGCTGGAGCTTGGTTGTAACTAATCCCAGCCTGCTCTCTGATGGTGACCCATCCCACTTCCATCTCTTTTTAGAGTCTGGGAAAGGATGCAGCAGCTGGGCTCTGGTGAGGGGATGAAATTGACTTGCAAGATTTGTCTCCCTTCTCCATCAGAGAAGGGCACCAAAACCCCTTCTGCCCTTCCCTGGGGCAGCCACATGCCCACTGGCTCACAGTGTGAAGTGAGGCCACTCTCCTGGCAGGCATTGCCATGGCACAATACTGTACTTGGAAGGTGTTCCAAGCTGAAGTTGTAGTGGTGAGAAAGTGTTGAGTTAGTTGCCCTAGAGACCAAAACCCTTAGTGGGTAAATTAGTTGGATATCTGCCAGACTGGAGCTTATAGTGAAATGGATGGTCCTATGGGAGGCAGATATGCTTTGGAGAGGAAAAAACCAATTAATCAAGGAGTGGTGTGGCTGGAGGGGTGGGGAAGAGAACAGCCTGAGAGGCAGAGCTGCCTATCTCATTTAGGTTAACAAGCCCCTGTCCCTCATTCCTGTGCCCATGCCAGCTGCTACAGGATGTGAGGGAGATCTGTCTCTGTTATTCCCCTCTCCTCCCCCTTCTTTGCCAGCTGAGAGAGCCCTGGACACCATGAACTTCGAGGTGATCAAAGGCCGACCCATCCGCATCATGTGGTCACAACGGGATCCCGGGCTCAGGAAATCAGGGGTTGGAAACATCTTCATCAAGAACTTGGATGACTCCATTGATAACAAAGCCCTGTATGACACATTCTCTACCTTTGGAAACATCCTGTCATGCAAGGTAGGTGTGCCCAGGGCCCTGCAGGAGAGGGCTTGCTGTGGAGCTGCCCTTGCTCCTGGAAGCGTGCTTCAGCCAGCTGGAATTCACTTTCTCATTTCACTTCCCCCACCATCTCCCTTAAATTCCTTTTGCTTTGAAGCCAAAAGGCCTTGCTCTGTTTCCCCTCAGAATGGGGGTGTTTTCCCCCAGTCCTGCCACAGAGATGTTGTGTGTCATCCTGTCCCAGCTCAGTGCACCAGTGGCATGTGGGTCTTGGGGACCCCTAAGTTTCTGGATATCATATAAAGCACCGTGGATCTGGTCCTGGGATTGCCCACCTCCCTGACCTGCTGCCAACACCCCAACAGAACTCAGCTGCAGTGGGAACAGGATGCCAGGGAGGGAGAATTCCCCTGGAAAATGGGGATACATTTTCCTGTGATGTATTTGTGTACAAGTGTGGAGAAAAACAGTGTCTGTCTCTTTCCTTTCCCCCTCTCTCTATGTTTGTAGGTGGTTTGTGATGAAAATGGATCCCGTGGCTATGGCTTTGTCCACTTTGAGACGCATGAGGCAGCGACTCGGGCCATTGAGACCATGAATGGGATGTTGCTCAATGACAGGAAGGTGTAAGTGCCAGAGAAAAGAGTCTGTTCTGGGCTCTGCACTTGGCTCTGCTCCTCCCTTGCCTTGGTGCGCCATCAGGAGCAAATGCCTGCCCTGCTTGGGCTTCCCCCTCCTGCTGCTCTGTGTTCTTCCCTTTTCCCATCCTGCTGGACACAGTGGCTCCGCTGCTCTCTGAGACAGTGAGTCACTTGTGGTGGATGCTGGTGGAAGTGTGATAGTGGTTTGGAGCTGTTCCCAGATGGTGGGGAAGGAGTCCAACCCCAGGCTGGGTTTTATTGTTGAGGTGGTGTAATGAGTGCCCACAAAGCAGGGCTGGTCCTTGATCTTGGCTGTTGGCATCAAATAATCTGGGCAGGAAGAGGTTTTGTTGTTGTTCCTCTCTCTGCTTGCATTGCATCGCCTCACTCTCAGAGGCAAGAGGGCTGCCCAGAGTGTTTGGGAACATTTTGGAGGAAGAGAGCTGCCACTTGGTGGTATCCTTTGGGGTCTTCTGTGGTGGTGGCCTCCTTTGAGGTCTTTTGATGACTCCTGGGGTGGCACATCCCTACTTTTGGCAGTGACAAGGGGGAGTTTGGGTAGAGACACACCAGAGTAGGACATGCTGAAGTTGCTGTATTATGAAACTCATGGTGAGTTTGTGGGTGAGCAAAGCATGGCCTGAGGTGATGGGGTCTCTCTTGGCCTGTACTGAGACAGGTGTGCCTGTGTCCATCTTCCCTCTGCAGGGACATGCAGGGTTTGAGGCCTGTTCCCTTCTTCCTGCAGGTTTGTTGGGCACTTCAAATCCCGCAAAGAGCGAGAGGCAGAGGTTGGGGCACGGGCAATGGAGTTCACCAATGTCTACATCAAAAACTTTGGGGATGACATGGATGACGACAGACTGCGGGAAATATTCTCCAAGTTTGGTGAGTACAGTTGTTGAAATATCCTTGTGTCTGATGAACTGGAGTTGGGGCAACTGAAAAGGAAGCTGGGGAGAGTGTTTGGCTGAAATAGCAAGCCCCTTCTGTCAGTAGCATGTGACCTCTTTAAACATCCCCCCCATCAAAGGACCACAGTCACTTCAATTGTCAGGATGTTACATGTGCTTTCCTGCTGTGATGGAGGATAACTTGAACATGGTGCTCTCTTAAAAAATAGTTTTTTTTCTTTCTTGGATGTTTTTTTAAAAATTGTCTTGTTACCAGCATGCTGTCTGGTTACAGGAGTGCTGGGAATTGTTGAATCTGAATTTAAAGCAAAAAAGGCTTTTCAGTTTAGTCCCCTGCTGGATGATGCCTCTTGTAATGGGGTTTAGTGTTGTGCCAACCCATGGGCCATACTGTCCATGCTTGGTCAATGCCATCACAGGCAATTTGTGGTTGTCCTTCATGTGAACCCAATATATGTGTTCATGTGTAAAGGACATAAGATTTTCTGGCCAAAGGAACTCAGTGCACTGGCTGGAGAGGCTGAAGAGCCCAGGGCAGTGAGAGCAGCACCCAGGGTGGGAGGGATTGCCCTCACCAACACCCACAGCCTCCTGTCCCTGCCTCACAGGGATCCCACTGTCTGTCCTCCCCCTGGGCTCTTCCATAGTTCTGTGGCCATCCAGTCTCCTCACTGGGCTGGCATCTCATGGTGGCCTCTGAGCACGGTGCAGCAAGCTGGCAGCACTCCCTTGGTGGGCACCCTTTGGACTACACTTTCCTTCCCTATTGCAGGAAAGACGTTGAGTGTCAAGGTCATGATGGACAGCAACGGCCGCTCAAAGGGCTTTGGATTTGTCAACTTTGAGAAGCACGAAGAAGCCCAGAAGGCAAGAGGCTCCTCCCTGCCCATCTTTCCCCTGAGACTGTCACCTGGTGATGTTCCCACCTCTCCTTGGGCGAACCTCACCAGCTTTGTGCTTGTCTGGACGCTGGCGCTGGGTGTCTGGATGGGCAGGACCTGGCAGGGGGGCGTGGGTCTCTCCTTGAGGTTGGACCGCACTGGGGTGGTGTGTTAAGGGCAGAGCTGTGGCTGTGCGCTTTCTGCTGAGCTCAGAGCCCTTCCCTCTCCTGGCAGGCGGTGGCTGACATGAACGGGAAGGAGCTCAACGGGCGGGTGGTGTACGTGGGCCGGGCCCAGAAGCGGCTGGAGCGCCAGAGCGAGCTCAAGAGGAAATTTGAGCAGATGAAGCAGGAACGAGTGAACAGGTACCAGGTAAGGCGAGGGCAGGGTGCTCCATCCTGCAGATCTGCACCAGGGACACCCTCATCTTGGGGACAGCCCAGAGCTCTCCAGAGCAGATCAGCATAATGGGCCCCTTCTGCAACTGAAGACCTGCACAGGGGTCCAATAACTGCATGGGAACATCCTGGGAAGCAATATTGGGAAAGAGGAGAGAGATTTAAACCCAGGATGATGTTGGGAGGTGAAGAAATGGGTCTGCTCATTTTCAGAAATACTAGTCTAGAAATGTGACCTCTTCATGAGGTCTTGGATCAGCTTCAGTGCTGGTCTGTGTGACCTTTTTGCTTGGGGTGTCTGCACTACAAGAGGAGCACATGCACAGTCCTGGTCCCTCTCCATGTCACTGGTCCTGCAAGGGATCTCTGGGGGCTGTCCCACCCTCCAGCTGAGCTGCTGGTGAAATGTGCACCCAGGGCGACCAACTGCTGTAAACTTTGGGATCCCAAGCTGCTTTTTTTTTTCCACCTGTGTGCAGGGAGTCAACCTCTATGTGAAGAACTTGGATGATGGGATAGATGACGAGAAGCTGAGGAAGGAGTTTGCTCCCTATGGCACCATCACCAGTGCCAAGGTGAGGGACTGGGGCTGCCACAGGGGCTCTTGGTGTCAGTCAGCCAGGGCACTCAGCCCTTGGAAATGGATTGGTATTATCATCCTGTTGAATTAGAGTTCCCTGCTGATAGCTTGTATCTCACACCAGGTGTGAGGGACATGCCACTTCATCCCACACTGTCCTGAGGAGCAAGTATTTTGTAGCTTTGCTGAGTTATCCCAGCTCTGGCGAGGTGTCAGGTGTGGGACCTGAAAGTTTCAACATTCTGAATATTGCCCAGCTACTCTGTGGCACTGATACAAATGAAAATGACCCACAAGCCACCTCTCTCTGGGGACAGTGGGGTGACAGGCTGGTGTTTGGCCCTTTGGAACACCATGAAAGTGCCAGTCTTTTCACTGGGACTGGTGTCAGCTTCTCTTTCAGGCAACACCTATGGGTGCAGAGGCATGGTCTGGCTTTAAGGTCAGTCTATCTGTAACCTGCCAGGGATGGATGCTGCCTGGCCCTTGTCAGGGCAGCATCCCACAGATGCCCATCCTTTGTTGGCTCCTGCAGCATTTAGCACCAGAGCATTTCTGGCCCATGAGCCCTGTGGGGCTGAGGCACAGATTCCCCCCAGACTATCACAGGCTGGTCAGACTCTGCCATCTTCATTTTCCAAACCCACTGCCTGAGCAAATCCTCCCTTTCCCCAGAGAAACCTGTGTGTGAGAGAGGTGCAGCCCCATCCATCCCACCCTGGACGTGGGGCTGAAATGGGGTGCCTATGGCTGGATCCCCCCCTCCCTTACTGTGCCATGTTTTGTGGGTGCTGCAGCAATCTGTGGACTTAGCTGTCTTGTTCTAATCCAATTTTAGGTGATGACAGAGGGTGGCCGCAGCAAAGGGTTTGGGTTTGTATGTTTTTCCTCCCCAGAAGAGGCTACCAAGGCTGTGACAGAAATGAACGGGCGGATTGTCAGCACAAAGCCTCTCTACGTTGCACTCGCTCAAAGGAAAGAGGAGCGGAAAGCAATCCTCACCTGCCAGTACATGCAGAGATTGGCCACCATGAGGGCCCTGCCTGGCCCTCTTCTGGGCTCTTTCCAGACCCCCCCGGGGTACTTCCTACCCCCCATGCCCCAGGTGAGTCCTGCTCCTCAATCGCAGCCTTGCACAGGGACCCAAGCCTGCCTTAGAGCGGGGTGGCAGTCAGGCTGAGAAGCAGAGCTTGGGTTGTGCAGACCTGGGCACACCCTTCGGGATCTGCACTGGGCTTCATTTCGAGCAGCAGGGTGGGGTGCAGGTGCTCCAGGTAATGGGCTGAGGATTTGGTAGTTACTGCCCCTCCTCAGAGGCTGGAAGCAAGGAGGAGTTTGGTGGGAGGGTGTGAGCATGGAGGGCAAGGGAGTAGTGTTCCAGAGGGGCACAAGCTCCTGGGCAGGAGTTAAGTGGAGCTGCTGGAGGACACGCTGGCAGGAGGGCTGGAGGTTGGTCTTTAAAGTGCTCTGGCACCATGCAGAACACAGTCTTGGCTTGTCTGTGTGTGAGCAGCAGCCACCAAGAAACTCTGTGTTAGTTCTGGCTCAGCTCAGCCACCCAGTCAAGTTGAATAATGTGTTCTCCTTTCCCAGCCACAAAGCAGAGCTGCCTTCTATGGCCCCAGCCCTGTTGTCCCAGTCCGCCCTGCCACTCGCTGGAGTGCGCAGCCCTCCCGGCCTCCCTGTGAGTCTGCCTGTCTGTCCCCAGGGGCTCTTGGCATGAGTCAGGGGCTGAGGGTCTGTAAAAACAGCACAGAGGGTGTAACCACAGGGGTTTGTCTTGGAGAAGTGTGCAGGGGTTTGGTGCAGGGTCACAGTGATGGGCAGCAGGAGGTGAGATGTTGGTGGTGACACCAGAGGTGTGGTGCTCCTGAACTGTCCCCAGCCACAGTGACTTCCCCCACGTCTCCTTCCATGACCCTGCTACTGAGCAGCTTCATTATATGTATGTTCTCTCCCTGCAGCAGTGTATCCTGAAGCCACCCCCATCCTGAGGGCTGCTGTGCCGCCCCGGCGCCTGCTGTCCAACATCAGCACCACGAGACAGGCCTCCACCCAGGTGCCCCGTGTGCCCCCCCAGGCCCAGAGAGTGGGTGAGTGGGGGAAGGACCCCCACAATATCCAGCTGGGACATCGCCGTGGTGGCAAGGGTGCTTACTGTGAGCTCAGGTCTCCTCTGAGGATGGATTGGTTTGTGGGATTGCTCATGGTGGAGTCTGATGGTGGGATGGAATTGGGGCAGTGTCTGTAGTAAACAAGTATGTAACTTTTGGGGAAGGTTGTGATCTTTCAGGTAATGGGACTGATCTCTCATATGCAGATTTGTCTTGTTGGTGGCTGCTCCTTGAATATGTTCCTTAAAGCAGATGGTGATATAGCCACAGCACCTGGGCTTAGTGCTTGGACACAGGCAGTGGGTGGGAAAAGACCTCTGGGGCAGAGGAAGGGGATCTTACAGGCTCTGGCTGAACTTCTGCCAAAGCCAGACCTCATGTTAGAGGGGTTTGGAGCTGAGACCCAGACCTTGCTGACATCCCCAGTGCCTGGCTGTGCTGAGGCTGGCCCTGTGTCCTGGGGTGCCCCCTCCACACAGGACCACCTGGGGCAGTGACTGCCTACAGCCTTCCCATCTTCATGGGATTTTGCCCAAAGTTATATTTGGCATTGAGTGTCTTATTGCCTGAAGTGAGCCGTGCGACCAGGAGGGTGATCTGTGGCTTGTCCCCTCTCCTTTTGTCATTGTCCTCTCATTTCTCTGCCCTCACCTCTCTTCAGGATGAGCTGGGGGACAGGGGTCTTGCAGTCCACCCTCCTCAGTGCTGTTTCCATGCTCTGGCTGCTGATGATGGGTGTTTCTGGTGGAGGGATGATGAGGCAGATGTGCCTTTGCCAGTTCTCCTGCCCGCTGCACAACAAGAGACCACCCCACCCCACCCCAAGGGTGTGTGTGCTCTGCCTGTCCTGGGGAAGTGGCTTTGAACCCATGTAGGGCTTTTCAGGCCCTCCAAACAAGCATGCTGCTCTTGTGGCTTCAACCTTCTTGGCATAGGCATGCATTTAAGCACTCCTCCTCACCAATGTCCTTGCCCCCATTGCAGCCAACATCGGGACGCAGACAGTCAGCACCCGGGTGCCCTCCTCATGTGCGCTGCCGCGGGGTGCCCCGCAGTACAAGTACTCCTCCTCTGTCAGGAACATGCAGCCCATGGGGCACATGCCACCCCTGGTAGCCCCACAGGTAAGTGCTCTGCAGCCACCCTGATGTGACATTCCTGGTCCTGCTCTGGGGTAATGTGACTGCTGACCCCAGGGATGCCAATGGCTCTGTCACTGGTGCTGTGGGGATTTTTCCCAGGGGTTGTTGGGGGGCTGTGGATCCTGTATCCACACAGCTCTAATGCTTGGCTCTAGCTTTCCTGGAAGCTGGTGTTTGGATAAAAACAGACAATGCTAATCTTGGAAGGCTGAAATGCCCCATTGTGTTTGGTATCCAGCATCATTCCTGCAAGCCAAGTACCTCACATCCCTCCCAGCCTTTGATTGCTGCTCTTCCCTGTTTTTCCTCCAGGTGGGAGAACCTGCTGTGCATGTCCAGGGGCAGGAGCCACTGACAGCATCCTTGCTTGCAGCAGCCCCTCCTCAGGAGCAGAAGCAAATGATTGGTGGGTGTCATTACTGCTCAGCTGGAGCAGGACCAGCTGCAGGGCCTTGGGGGCATGTGGGCTTGCATGCACCAGGGAAAACTTGAATGCTGGGAGGAGCTGTAAGGCTTTGTGGGATTGCTCTGATATTATGCTGCTTTTAAAATAATAGTAATAATAAATTCAGTCTGTGTTGGAACTGGATGGGAGCAATAAAACCACTCCCTGTCTGTGTGAGCTGCCTGGCAGTGAGAGAGCATCTGGTGAAGCTCTGCAGAGAGGCAGAGCTCCATCCACCCTGCCCGTGCTGCCAGGCCATGCCAGGGCATTTGCAATTCCCCCGCGCTCTGAACCATCCTGTACTGCTGCTCCTGGGCACTGATGATCAGCTTGGTGGCCATAGGGGTTAAGGTCAGCTCTGCCACACAACCCTTGGGCTTCAGGTGACCTGTGGTGGAGCAGGCAATGCCCTGGTGTGGGACAGCATCACTTGGCCTGGCCAAAGCACAGCACAGACCAGCTCTTTCCTCCCCAGGAGGAAACTGCAGAAACTGGCACTTTCACCTGCACGCTGGTGGGCAGATGTGCACTGCTCCACTGCCCTGTGCCTGCTGCAGGTGCCTGCTGCTGACTTCTTCCAGCAGCTTCCTGTTGCTGTGACATGCTGGAATAGGTTTGCTTGTGAGCACTGGTTTTTCCACCCCCATCACCACCCTTGTATCCCATTTCAGTTGAGAGGGCAGGAGGGCTTGCACAGTGCTTATGCCTTTGCTGGTGTTTGGAGCAGGTGAACGTCTCTACCCTCTGATCCATGTGATGCATCCCTCGTTGGCTGGAAAGATCACTGGGATGCTGCTGGAGATAGACAACTCCGAGCTGCTGCTGCTCCTGGAGTCCCCAGACTCCCTGCGCTCCAAGGTAGGAGGGACTTGGTGTCCAAACAAATCCCTTTCCAAAGGGCTAATTGCCTGCTGCTGCAAGGAAAGGTGAGCACAGCCCAGGACATGGATCACTGTAGGAAGGGCAAGTAGCTACTGCTTTTATTTTAAAGTGAAAAAGGAGCCCCGGGTTGATGTCACCACATCCCGTGCCTGAATGTCTGCCTGCCTTCAGCAGAAGGAGAAGCTGGAAGCAGCTCCCTGAAAACGCAGGCCGAGCTCTGAGGGTGGTTTGGAGGTGGCTGGGTAGTGAGAGGGGGGGAAAAAGCAGCGTGGTGTCTCTGCATGGAAGCAGCCAGGGAGATACTCTTTCCTCAGAATAGAAGCAAGATAAACTGCTGCTCCTCTGTAGTATTTCTTCAGTTTCCTTCTTAATCCTGGTGAATATTTAGCTTTGGTTCCCATCAAAATAGGTGCAGTGAATTGAAGATTTTTTTCTTTTTTGAGGAGCCTGGGCTCTGCTGGGTAGTGTCAGGCAGTGTCATTTGTGAAATCCGACACATTTCCCTTGGGAAGAGAAGGAGAAGATCTTAGGCTGATCAATCTCCTGCAGAAGCAGCAGGCTCGGATTTTGTAATTATTCAAGTCCTTTACCTTTAGGAAGTGGATCTGTGTGGAGGCCAGACTGGGACCTGAAATATTGAATTTCTGGTGCAGTCCACTTCTACACTGGGGCAACTCAACTTTTCCCCCTTGTGCTTTCTGTTGTAAGATCGAGGAAGCAGTCACTGTTCTCCAGGCACACCAGACCACCGAGACACCCCACAAGGGCGATGCTGGGGCATTCCTGCAGTGACTCCAGGTGGGTGCTGGGAGCCGTGGTGTGCTTAGAGTCTCTGGTTTCTGACTCTGAAACTGGGGATTGGGTTTCTCATCCAGGCCAAGCAAGGTTTAATGAGCAATATCAGTATCTTTGAGTGTAATACTCCATCTCTTAAATTGCATCCTCCGTTTTCCAGACTTAGTTGTACTGCAGAGACCTGGTTCTCTGAGGGTCCTTTCTATGTTGATGAGAGCAATGAGTGTACTACCAGAAAGGAAGATAACAAAGGTCCTTGCTTTTGTGTAGATCTAGTGGGAGCCAGCACAATCTTTCCTGGGACTTCCTGGTGGTTTTTTTTTTGGCAGAACCTCGGCAGTAGAAACCCTATAAAATATCCTTTGTGTGCTTGATCAGGAGAGCTGGCCCACCTGCTGAGGCTGGGATAGACACACTAGCAATTCAGACTGTATGTACCCATTTGAAGATATTTCAAATATTAACTTGACTTATGAAATTGAAGGAACTGTGTTACTCCATGTTCAGGTGAATTTCATCTTGTCTGGATGAAACTCTTCCTTTAGCAGTTGAAAATTGTAGATGTGGGTTCTCTGTTTCTTGCAGACTTGGGACTGGGAGCAAGCCCCGAGAATGTTGCTGTTGAAGAACAGGAGCAGGAACCCCACCATGCTGTTGGAATCATGCCCATACAGTGACCCTGGCTTGTCTTCAAATGCCCCATCCTATTGTTTGTGTGTATTGTAACCCTTGTAGAATTGCTTTGTCCTGCACCTGTAAAAATCCCCACATTAAATCTCTTCTCACCAGTGAAAGCTGCTCGTGAAATATAGTGTGGAATCCAGCCTGGGTTAGTTACCCAGGAAATGATGAGTGCTGATGAATCATCATTTTAGTGAATTGACTGGGCTCTGTAGCTTTATTTGTTCACGTAGCTGACACTAATAAAGAACTTCCACCGCCCAAAAATGGGTTAGTTCCCTTGGCAGAAAGACAGCCAATACTTTGTTTCCTGCAGGTGGAAGGATGGGCTCAGGCTGCAGTAATTAGTGTTTGAAATTTGTGCTGCTGGTGGGGTGGCAGTCTGCAGAACTGACAGAAGGGACATACAGGATTATATTAACAAATTCCCAGCCAACAGGCTCCTCTGATCCTTTCTAATTCTCTAGGAGGATGGATTTAAGCAAAACAGGATGGATTCCTGTTGTTCTCCTTTTGTAATGAACCCTGTACACCTGCAGTACTGGCCTCGAGTGTCTCCTGCTGGTCACCACAGGGTGTGTCTAATGTGTCTGTGGTGCACAAGAGCAAGTTTTTGAGGTATTGTGGAGTAGCTGTAAATCAAAAGCTGCGTTTCCAAAGTGAGTCCCTGACCAGAGGTTTCAAGGAGTCACTAAAGAGCCAGCAAACACTCATGACTACATTGCATCCTGTGGGGACAATCCCTGCTTGCGGGAGGAGCTGGGACCTGTTGTTGTTGTGTTCTGCTCTCTGTGTTGCTGTCATCACCCTGGCCTTAATCCTCTGCCCTTCCTAGTTAGGAAAGGAATTTCAGTCCCTGGAGACTCCTTGGTACTTGAGGCTGGTGATGCACTGACCTCACTTGACTGCTTCCTCGAGCTGGCAGGAGCGCACCTCCACCAGCACCACCCACTCTCTCTGTGCAGCTTGTGCTGGTGTTGCTGTCTCAATCTTCCTTCTGTGCTGTATCATACTCTCACTTCAGCTCCCTGCTGAGTCACGCCTCCTACCTCTTGTTTTCCTTCCAGCATTTTAATGGAACCACTTACACGTTTGCTCCTGCATGGTGTCTGCTCTGCTCTGCTGGGACTCTTCACTGAGGCTTTTCATCATTCCTTTTTCTCACCTTCATTTTGCCAGTTCTTCCTCTGACCTCCTTAAATATTTATTTTCCTCTTAGTGGATGCCTCAGCCTGAACCATGCAGTGTTCAGACACTGCCTCCTCAGTGAAATGCTTATAAAGGACTTAAATTCACTTAATATACAGGATCTGCAATTGTTATTTCTCTCAAGTGTCACTGGCTGGAAGCTTTTCTGCTTGGTCTCAAGAGGAAGAACTTGTATTTGCATGAGTGTAATGCACATAAGGAGCTGGAATGGAGCTGTACAGGTCAACTTCATTCTGCCTTTGGTTAGCTTGGCTACAACCTTTTTTCAGGTGTTACAGGGCAGTCCAGGTGTGCCTGTGACACCACCTACAGTGCCAGATGGCTGGGCAGGGTGAGTCCTCTGTAAAGACAGAGGGAATGCAAGCCAGGAACACAGGGATATCAGAATAGCTGAAGAAAGGATGTGAACAAGGACAAGGGTTTTTAAAATGTTAATCAGAAAAGGTAAAGCTGGGTCTTGGATCCCTGATGATACCGGAAATTATTCAGAGCAGCTCCCTGGCTGAAGTCCTTGGGGAAGTCTGAGGCTTTAGGGAGCTGAGGCAGCAATGCAAATGAGTCTGGTGTCTCCAGTCTGGAGTAGCTGCTGTTTCTGAAAGGGGCAGATGAAGGTGCATCCCTGTGACAAACTCCCTCTGTTGTCCCGTGGCCAGCACTACCTTTGCCCACCTGGGAAGTGTCCTGCATGGACAGCAGCACCTCAGCTGGAGCAGAAGGGGAGACAGGAGCAGAAGTGACCCTGAGCTTGCAGTAGTGTCTTGTTGCTGTGCATGATCTTTGTCTACCAGGTGCTATTGCTGGGGAAGTCTTTGGTATCAGGCACAACAAAAACTCCTGTTTTGAGGGGAAGAAGATGGTGACTGGTGCAGCTTAGGAGTGCTGTAATGAGCTGCTGTTCAACAGTGCTGGTATCTGCCACTCAGGTAACAGCAGGGCTGCCAAAATGATAGCTCTCAATTGAGTGAAGCCAGTCCTACTTCTGGATTCTGTGACCTTTTTCTCCTATCGGTGTAGTGCTGTGTGCTTCCCCACCCTGAAATCCATCACGCCTGCTAAGAGCTTGAGCAAATGCTGGCTGTGGGATCAATGGAGCTGCCACGCTTAGAATCAGGAGTGGAGTGAATGGAGCAATTTGTGCCCCTCAGGGATGACTTGTTTCAAGCCCTGGCCCATTACAGCTGATGGAGTACAGTCCTGGGACCTACAAAAAGCTGTTCAATGTCAGGCTAAGGTAAGAAGTCTTTGTTTTCAATGGCATCAGAGGGATTGCTCTCTACATTCAATTCAGTGGAGTACCTGCCTGAAACACTGCTGGGAGAGGCAAGGTGGGAAACAAAGATTTTTGAACCCTGACCACGGGCTAGCTTCTGTCTCCTGGCCAGTATCATGAGCTGGATCAGGTCTAGCATTGCCCAGCATCTTGACTTCCTAGTTGAGGCAGTGTGCAAGGCTGAGCAATGGTTGGAAGCCCTGATGCAGTGCTGGGCTCTCCATGGCATGCCCTTCCCAGTCCCAGTGTCCCTGGAGCTGTAGGATTTCTGGTTCTCTGAACTGTAATGACCAGTATGACCTGAGGTTACTGTCAGAGCAAGGCACTGTACAGTGCTTGAAGTCCTCTGACAAAGAGAGGGGACAGTTTGAAGCGGTTAAAGAAGTGTTTCAGAACCCCTATTCCCTCCACCACGAAAAACACAGTTCTAGAGTGAAAATAAACATGGCTTTAATGAGAACAGGTTTTAACAGTTCACAAAGTAACTCCAAATATCTCTTTATCTACTATTTAAAATCAGTGCCATCAATACCAGATCAGGAGAAGTATAAACATGCATTGAAGTAGTAAGCCAGACCTCAGCTGGGGTGTTACTGCATATTTTCTTCCCTGTAACACCCTGTAGCAACTGCTCCAAAAGGCACAGAGGAGCTAAAGTGGTTTTTTAAAAAAAACAAGACAAAAAACCATTGCAAAATCCCAAGCACCCAGAATCTGAAAGAATAGTGCACAGTGTAACAAGGCAGGCTTAACTTGCTGCTGTTTTCTTAAATGTGCAGAATAATTGAAGAAAGCTGCTACTGTAAACACCTGCCCAGCCACATTAAGCAGCATAACACAGCTGAGGGTCAGCAGGCATCAAAAGGGGGCGAGGGAACAGCTTGGCCCTGTGCAAGTAACTGTGCCCCCGTTCCAAGAAGGGGACGTGGTGCTCTGGAAACTACAGCAGTTCCTGCAGCAACTTTCAATAACAGCAGCACAAATGCAGCAAAACTGTCACCTGAAAAAGGACTAAACCCCCTCTGTTTGTAACTCTTCAGACAGAAACAACCATTTCCCGTGCATCTTAACCAACATGTAAAGAGTCCCTGAGGCCAACAGTTAGAGGCAAGTTGACTTCAACCAGGAAAATTATCCTAAATGCCTCTTGGGGAGAGGCATTAAAACTATGCATTATCATAGAGCCATCTTAGTAGAGTTTGATACAGATTATGTCTTAACATTCATTGTGCTGGTACAGAACCTCTTTGATCTCAGCAGCACTGGAAGATAGATTTCAATACCAATTCTGCATCAACTGGTCCCTGTAACAACATCAGAAGGGAGAAAGCTTTCCTCTGCAGTGGAAAAGAAAGCTTTCCTTGTTGCTTGGTTACCCTAGGCTCTGCTCAGTTCTTGCAGTAATCTCAGTGCAGCTGTGTTCTTTGGTTCAGTTTTCAACAAGCTCTTGATGTCAGCAATACTTGATTTGTAATCCTAGAGAGAGAGTATTTTTTAAGGGTTAGTGCATTAAAAAGGCAGTCTAAGGCAGAACTACTAGCCAGCAAGAGAGGCAAAGACAACACAATTAAGCCTGTGACTCCCTCTCTGGAACTGCTCAAGCACTGGCATTGATGTAGCTGTTCTAAAAACATGTTTAAACTAGGGCTGAGAAGATAATTTCATCACTCAAGCAGGTTCCGAGTCCAACACCAATGCAGTATGTACTCCACTACTGACTCCAGAATTTCTCATGAGACAAAAAGATAAAGCTCAACTCCACACTGGTCTCTGGTGACCAGCAACAGGATCCGAGGGAATGGCCTAAAGTTGTGTCAGAGGAGGTTTGGGTTTTGTATTAGGGAAAGGTTCTTCACCCAGAAGGTGGTTGGGCAGTGGAACAGGCTCCCCAGGCAAGTGGTCACAGCTCCAAGCCTGTCAGAGTTCAAGAAGTGTTTGGACAACACTCTCAGGCACATGGTGGGATTGCTGGGGATGGTGCTACACAGGGTGGGCAGTTGGACTCGGTGGCCCTTGTGGGCCCTTTCCAATTCTGCATATTCTGTGAACAAGCAGTTGGTTTCAGCATCTCTAGGCCTGATGCTGACAAACTCATGAGATTCAAACAGCAAAGTATGATTGTCTTTCACTCTTAGCTCCTACAGGTCTCAGCTATCTGATGGCAGATGTTGTCTAGCACAGAAACAAACCCTAAAGGGTATCTCTGGCTCTGATCATGCATCAACAGCCATCTAGTCCTAGCCTAAAGCCCTTCAAAAACTCCTGACTTACCTTCAGTTCTTTAAGTGCTTGAGCACGCCTGTACAGTGCCTTAACATTCTTAGGATCTAACTTCAGAGCTTCAGTGCAGTCCTGTGCTGCTTCCTTGTATTGCTTCAGGGTCAGGTAACAGAGAGCTCTGCAACACAGACACCTGCTTAGAGACCTTTGGCTGAAAGCAGCATCTACTGCTGCAACACACAGAGCAGCTGTCAATGCAGCTCAAAGCTGGACTCCAAAACCATTCTCCTGTTATGTCATCTTACTTCTTGAGCTCAAGTTTGTTTCGTTTACAGGGATGAAAGAAAAGGAAATGGTTTTTTTCAGTTTGAAGAAACAAAAACGAGAAGATGGTTAGAGCAACCTGCTCTAAAGCTAAAGAACCTGCATGTGCACTTCACAGATGCAGATTCGTACCTCTGCCAGTGCAGCATATTCTCTGCTTGCTGCAACTGCCTTAGAAGTATTTTGAGCCTTTAAGAATACCAGTCTTTATTTTGTGATTTTTAGGGCAGTAGAGACCACGCAAAATACCCCAGTCCTGGTAGACAAAGCAGTAAAGGGAGAAGTCCCTTAGCAACACAGAGGGGAGTGCCTCCAAGGAGTTCTGCAGTACCTGATCAAAGAATTCTATACTGCAGGGGAACCTGCATTTAGGGTAAACAGGAGCGGGTGGTGCTGCTTTATTCATTAGTTTGGGAGCAAACATTAAGCAATTCTGCCAGGAAGTACTATGGTGACTTTTATACAGGGCCAAGAAGTACTTGAGCAAAGAGCAATACCTGTTGGTATAAGTTGCACATTCCTTGTTGAGTTTTAAACTCTCACTGTACTTCTCAACTGCTTTTTTATGGTTTCCTTTCTTTACAAGTTCATTTCCTTCTTCCTTCAGAGTTCGAGCTCTCTCCATGCCAGCAGCAGTCTGGTCTGGAAATGGTGTGAAAGGAGACAGAGCTCTATAAAACCAACAAGAACATCACAGCCTCACAAAAACCAAATATCCCCATACCAGAAGCGACACACAGAGACATCAAAGGAACCAGAATCAACTGAAAAGGTTGTGGCAGAACAAGGCCTGGGTTTCTCCAGGCCTCAGCCCCAGCAGTAGACACACCAAGCAGGTGGGGCAGCTGTCTTGTTCATAACCCATGGGTGCTGCAGGGCTCTCTGTCCAGCCCAAGGGCATGTTCCCACCTTGTTTTCCCTGTGGTGCAGTTGCAGGAGGTGTGTTTGCCCCAGGGGCCTGGGCAGAAGGAATGCTCCACCTCGTCTGGGCAGAAACAGGCACTGTGGGGATTGGTGGGAGCTTCTGACGCCAGTTCACACCATCCTTCTCCAGCAGGGCTTTAGTCATCCTGGAAGAGACAGCTCCCAGTCACCCTGGCTGTTGGCTGGATGGGACAGACACCAGCCAGCCGCGTTACTTTTAACCTGGCTCATGTATTAAGAGCAGCATCTCTCTGTCTCTAATTTCTTTACATGCATCTCAGCTAGGTTCCTTCTACAGGATGTTTATGAAAAGATTATCTTCATCCCACCAGGGTTTAAAATGCGACAGGACAAGGGCTGGGGCTGTCACTGCTCAGGTGAGCAAGATACATGCATTTCCTTCCTGGGTCTGGCAAGCTATGCAGCGAAGCAGAGAGCACGAGGAAGAGAAAAGGACTACAGCAGCCTGGAAACACAGTAAACATAGACAGGCTTAAGGGATAGGGTACTGAACCTTACTTTTTTAATTCCTTTCAACCAGACACTGAACAAAGCAGAAACAGTCCCACAGCAATCATTCCCAGCCCTCGACCAGCATCTTGAAAGTGGCTATAGAGGCAAAGGGGGCAGGGCCAGGCCTTGCTTCACTCGTGTGCCTGGGATCCAGGGACCGAGCACGGCTCGCAGCAGCAGTGCCGGAGCTGCCGTCCTCCCGAGCCTTTCGGCGCTCCCCGCGGCGGGCACCGGGCTGAGTTACCTGTTGACTCCATCGTGTGCTGCCTGGACAGAGCAGTCCACCTGCAGCGCGGTCTTGTAGTCCACGTAGGCCAGCGCGTACCTCTCCAGAGCCTCGTACGCCGCTGCCCGCCGCAGCAGGGGCTTGATCCCGAACGGGACGAGCTCGAGGGCGCTGCGCGGAGGGGACACAGCGCCGTGAGCCAGCGCGGCTCCGGGGCTGCCGCCGGCTCTCCGCCCGCCCCAGCCGAGCCGGGGGAAGCGGCTGAGCGCTCCCTCCGACCTCGCCGGGTGCCCCGGCCCCGCCGCCGCTCACCTGGTGCAGTCGGCCACGCAGAGGCTGCAGGCGCCGTCCTTGAGGTGGCAGGCGGCGCGGTTGGCCAGCAGCACGCTGCGCTCCTCGGCGGTGGCATCCCCTGCGCGGGGCACAAGCGGGACAGCCGCGATTCAGAGGGGTCACCCCGCCCGCCCTCCCGCCCCGGGTCGTG
>VZTX01014599.1:93328-153887 GCA_013400915.1 Pardalotus punctatus
CCCCGCTGGCATCCGGCGGCGGGCGGAAGCGGCGGTGAGCGCGGAGCGGTGCCATGGAGCAGTGAGGACGGACCCGGCTCGCCGACAGACCGCCATGGAGACGGTGCAGCTGCGGAACCCGCGCCGGTAAGCGCGGGTGTGTCTCTGCCGGGACCGGGCATGGTCCAGCCCGTGTCAACCGCCGTGAGGTCGGCGCGGGGCCGGGAGCGGGGCCGTGGATGCGCCGAGCTCCGGCCCCCCTGGTTCTCCGGGGTGCTGCCGGTGCCCGGAGCCGCGGGGCCGTGGGCGGCAGTCGCCTCCCACCGGGCAGCGCCCGCAGGTCCCTGCTGGGACAGCACCGCGCTTAGCTGGGTGAAAAGGGCTTAAACTGAAAAACTGGGGGAGAAGGCGCTGCCTGCGCCGCTGCGGGAGCTCCCACAGGGTACCGCGGCTGTACGAGGTGTGCTGGCCCATGCCAGGGGAGTGACAGAGCCCCGGGCACTTGTTCCCCCGCCGCGGCTCTCCCTGGGCGAGTTTGGTGCGGGTCCGTCCCGCGGTGCCCAGCCCTGGCACTGCCTCCTTCCCACCGGGCACACCGAGCCCGGACCCTCGGGGGCTTCGGGGCGACCCCCGCACGAAGCCGTGAGTGCCCTATCTCGGGCTGCCAGGCCGGGCCGGGGCTGCGGGGCAGAGCAGGAGATTGGCGGCAGCTTGAATGAAGTGTCAATGTCAGAATCCTATCAGTGGTTTGCAGCTGGGGCCCGGGGAACGCTTCGGCAGCGAACAAAGGAAGCTGCTGGCGCTGGTCCCCAGTGGCATTGGCCCGTTTTGTTAAACGGTGATGTATCTGATATGAAAGAAAAAAAAGAAAAGAAAAACAGCTTGGTTTTATTCTATAATTGCTTATGCGAGTGTTTGTGGGGCAGGTGATTAAGATTAGATCTGAATAACAACAAAGGTGAGATTGGGTTTGTGTTGCTGTTACATCCGTGTGGTAAAAGCATCCAAGAGAATTGCAGTGTGTCAGACAGCAGCGAGTGAGTGCATTCAATGGGACAGGACCATGCAACATAATTGCGCTCCTGGTCTGTAGTAGAAATTAGGCTGTTTGTTGCACACACAGTGGTTGTCTGGTTGTAGTGTTTGGGTATATGAAAAGCTTTTTCTCTTTCCTTTTATGCTAGTAGAATTTAGGCCTCAACTTCAGCGAGAAGGCTCTGCCTCTTGCGTTGCCACTTTTTGGGCTCCTTGGAAATGGTGGCTTATGTGGTTTCTGGTGCATGTATTACTTTTTTCCCCCTTTTCCCACACCTTCTTCCCTCTCCATTTTCACAAGGACAAGTAACATTCTGTTTAATGCTTATCTGAGCAGGGAAGCTAGCAGCTACTTTCAGTATTTCACCACTTCCTGAGTCTGCTTCTATATAATGTTTCCTCTGCTTCAGGAAGCCATTGTATGTGCTCCATGCGCGAGCTGCTCCTCCCGTATGGGTTTTGTACATAAACATAATAGCCAGGGATCAATGAATGTTTTTTCACTCTGTTTCTGAAGAAATTGCGGGAAAAAAGTTATATATTTAGTATAAAAATTAGTATTCCTGTAACTGCAGTTCTGATCTTCAGCAGCAGCTGTAAGAGCTTTCAGGAGTAATTTGCAGTTGCAGGCAACCATGTGTGTTTTACTTTAAACACCAGTCAGCACTAAAAACTCTGAGACTCTTAAGTTTCTGTGTTTTAAAAACTTGTATGAGCTGGTTTGGGGAGTTTGGAAGGTTTTTTGTTGGCTGGTTTTTGGTTTTGTTTATTGTTGTTTCAGCTTTTTTTTTTAGTTCATGTGAAAATGAAAGAGCGCTTGTTTGTGGGCTGTTGGATACTCTCACCATTGACAATAAAATACTGTTTTCAGACCTTTTTGTTATGTAGTCCTTAGCTGTTTCAGGAGGTTTGTTGAACAGCTCTCCAGTGCAGACTCAAACAAATCTGATTGATCTTCTTGTTGCTTTGTGTACAGAATCTCCCTAAAAGCCATAATAGGGCACAGGGAGGGCCATGTGAAGCATCAGAGTACATGGCATGTTTTTTTTCCCTAGAAATTATTTCAGCTGACTCTTATTAGCAAAACATTTAACAGGGATGGCGTTAAGATCCTAAAAGAGTCAGATACACAAACCTTAGGGTTTTTCCCGATAGAATTTTCCTAGTATATGTCCAGGCCCACAAAGTTAAGACCTGAACTTTTGATGTTAGAAATGTACACGTGAGATCAGTATTGCCTTCTGCCTCCCAACAAATGTATTCCACACATAGTCTAAGCATCAAAGAAGATGATGTTCTCTTTTGTATGGCCTTGGTAAGTATTCTTCCATTCCAGATATTGTGGTTTAGCAGATATGTTCAATGGCTTCAAGACTCTGCTGTCCTGTGTTGAGATGTGACCACCAGCATATGGATCCTGAAATTGATTTCTGCCAAAAGGAGATGTAGATTTGTGTGCCTAATCACATTCTGTTTTTTGTAATTCCCAGTCCTTTTTTTGCTATTGGGTGCTAATAATATCCTGTTTCCTTGTCAGGTGAAATAAACTTACTTCATAATCAATTTACTTCATGCCAAACATTTTTTATATTTAAGTAGTGCTATTTATTCCTCTGTTTCAGCAGAGCCCAAACTGCCATGAAACTAAATGTAACAATTTCTCTCTTCTTACCCATACAGGCAGCTGAAGAAGTTAGATGAAGACAGTTTAACCAAACAACCTGAAGAAGTTTTTGATGTACTGGAGAAGCTTGGAGAAGGGTATGTGTTGTGTTCCGATGGGCCCAATGTACATTTCTCTAAGAACCCATCTGTGTAAGGGGGGTGTGTTCAGTGGACTCTGATGTTTCACTTTATCATGGTCCTATTTCTGAAAGGTATGTACTAACATGGTGACAGCGTTTGGTTAGTAACAGAATAAAGAATTTGTTTTCCAAGAGCGTGATATCTTAATCCAAATAGTAGTTTATGGGTCAGCAGTAGGGAGTTAACACATTGTTGAAAAACGCCAGCCTGGAGTTGGAAGAGCTCTGTGGAACTCAAGAGGTTTTGTAGTTCATCCCTGGTACCTCTTGTGGAAGATCTTCCTGGTGGAAGTGAACTTCTATGACATTGTGCCACTTGGTGAGGAAGAGCAGCATGGGAACACTCCAGGAGTGACACGTTCGCTGCCTTAAGCAGTTCATTTGAAAAGACTGAGTTGTAAATCTGCCTGGCTGATGTAAGTACAGGAGCTGGAAATATCTGACAAGAACAAGCAAACCTCTCTGACCAGAGCTGTAGTTCTTGCTGATGCTCATCTTGTACTCTGTGCTGGAAAAAGAGAATTTTAGTAGTTGGATTTGTGCAAAAGGCCATTGCAAAGCTGTGGTCGGTGTAATGATGGTTGGCTCTTTCCTCACTGTCTCAGTGTTCTATGATTTATTTGTATTACAGTGTTTAGAAGTTAGTGGGGTGATTATTTACACTAAAATACAAAATATTTTTAATAAAAGGATAGTTAATGTTTTACCTGATGGTTACACTTGCAAAAAGCAAAGCCATAACATTTGCATTTTTAAACTGTTACTATATTCAGTGTTTGTTTAATATTTTGTCTTCTAGTTCTTATGGCAGTGTGTTCAAAGCCATCCATAAAGAAACGGGTCAAGTTGTTGCAATTAAACAAGTTCCTGTGGAATCTGACCTGCAGGAGATCATAAAGGAAATATCCATAATGCAGCAATGTGACAGGTACGTGTGTGCCTCAAAACCCTGTGGTGGGATGCAAGGAAAAGTATCACCTGTGACCTGGCATTTAATCAAATAAAAGCCATGATGTTGCCTTAAATGTTTTTTAAAAGGCCGGACTTGTACCATCAAGTTACCTCGTATCCCCTGAGTCATGTTAGCTGACCATTTGGGTAGTGCAAAGGTAAGACAACAAAAATGTAGCTTGGAGCAAGAGCGAGCACTGAGCTGAGTCGAGTAACCCTGCACTTGCTGCCAGCTGAGAGCCAAGTGTGTGAGCAGTTGCTGCTGTTCTGCCCAGGCACCGTCGCTTGTCGAACAGTGGTAATTTGATTGTGTGCTGAACAGCAGCTCCCGTGTCCACAGGGGTGGTGGCTTCCCAAAAAGGCACAGAAAACTGTTAGAAGGAGGTTTTTTGGTTTGTTTTTTAAAGGGCGTGTGGATGAGAGCCACTAACGCATGACTGCTCTTGCATGGGCACGGCCTCCCTGCTGTCACCTGCTGGGGTGGCAGGACTGTCTGTCCTGGTCCTGTTCTGCCTGTGCAGCCTCTGCTGCAGTACAAACTGTCTGCTGATCTGAGCATCCCCAGAATAACCTGCTGGCAGCTCTCTGGGCTGGTGGTTGTCCCTCTCTGTGCATGTTTCCATGGGAAAAGATGCTGCAGTGACTTAGCCAGTGAAGAGCCTGTGGGTAGGGAAGACCCTCTCAGACTGTGTCCAAGGCTGAAGGTTTAAAATACACTCATTTCTTCTGGTATTATGAATCTGGCTTTGAGAAACACTACTTTGAAGGACTCCCTGCATGGAAAGCCGTTTGAAATAAATTACATGAGCAATATAAAACTGTGGTCCCAGTCACTCTATTGCATTCCATTCTCACTATATTTAAATGAAGATAACTTAGGGGCAGGCAGCAGAATGTATCTTGAAAAGAAATTGTTCCTGAAAAATCTTACTGTGTAACTTGAAATGCATTACTAGATGTCTCTTAAATTAAATGTTAGTATTGTAAGGCCTAAAATGAGACCTTACAGTTGTGAACAGCAGAGGGAGTGAATCACTGGAGCATCGCATTTTCTGTGCAAACATTAAGGGACACTATGCAGTGTGACTGACTTGCTAGTTTTAGAGTTTTTCATTAGAAAATGTTCAGCAGAGAATAGATTAAACACACTTTTGTTCCTTAGCTCCATTCCCATCAAATCAGAGACAGTCTTTCTGTTAATTTCTGCCTTACCTATTCCAGAGGATGCATAGTTTTTCTGACCAATGTACTTTACTAGGTTGTTTGCTTTTTTGGCAGCCAGATAGCTGACCGAGAGAGAGTCTTGGGTTGTACTGACATCCTAAAATATATCCAGGTCTAAATTACAGAGACAAGTAGGTTCACGTGGTAGTGGGGAAACATTTGTCTTAATGAGCATGATAGCTGTTGTCTGGCAAATTGCAGACTTCGTTTAATGTTTTGCTTTGGTTGCAAATGTTCTGCAGCAGCTTTACCAGGGCCTGCCGTGGCCTGTTTCCCATTCCCTTGTCCTGCCCCAGCACTGACCCTGCTGTAACCTGGTTCAGGGATCTGAAGCAGGCTGAAGGCTAATCACCCCTTGTTTCCGTGGGATTTGTTGGACAGTTTAGCTCTCTGGAGTGACTTACTGGCAGGTCATATGAGCCCTGTTGTGGAAACAGGCTTGGCAGGACTGTGCTAGCCCTGTGCAGAATTCAGGGTCTTCTGGAATACTCTTGATCAGGGTTTCAGTGGCACTTCAACACTGAGTTACTAAAACGTATTTAGGGTCTCTGCAGTGTATTGTGCTTATCCAGTGATGATTGTTACTGGTGTTTGACCCTTTGTTTTTTCCTTCTTTTTTCATAGCCCTCATGTGGTGAAATACTACGGCAGCTATTTTAAGAACACAGACCTGTGGATAGTCATGGAATACTGTGGCGCTGGATCTGTGTCTGACATTATTCGGTTACGAAATAAAACTGTACGTCCTTTCTGCTTTGAGTGTATGGATGGGAAATACGGGTGTTCAGCAGCTCAAGGAAGCTGAGTAGTTTGGCTGTAATTCTCAGTGTTCAGTGCCTGACACAACCATTGCCCATAACTGGAGATGCAGGTCCTTTGTTCCTCTGGAAATGAAAAAGCTGATTACATTGATATTTGGTTATCTAGATAATTTAATTGGTGGAGCAGGTTTTGGTGTGTTGGCTTCCTGAAAACCCAGACTGATTCCAAGTAAGGCTCTACTTTGGTTTTTTCAGGATAAGAATTACTAGTTGAGAAAGGGTTATGGCATGTGAAATATTGTAGGTTTGTATATGTGTGCAGTCTGATTCTGCTACATAATGCTGTAACTCACTAATTAATTTCCCATTGGTATGGCAACATTTAGTGAAGGCGATTAAGTGGCAATTAGTGAATCTTAGTAAAATACAGACCAAGCACAAAATTCTTTGTCTCAGCCTCTGATATGTTGGCAGTAACTCTTCTCTTCTTCAGCTCACAGAGGACGAAATTGCTACAATAGTGCAATCGACACTGAAAGGACTCGAATACCTGCATTTTATGAGGAAAATACACAGGGACATCAAGGCTGGAAATATATTGCTAAATACAGAAGGACATGCTAAACTTGCCGATTTTGGAGTGGCAGGACAGCTTACAGTAAGTGAAAGCAGGATGGCTGTGTACATTTCTGTTTATCTTTTTAACCTCCTTGCGAGTGTGATGGGCCTGTGGAGACTTTGACAAATTGTTCATAGATGGTGTTTAGCACTTTGCATCAACATGAGATGCTAAACCAGCAGCAGATGAGAGCAGATCTTCCTCTGTGGAAGCTGTTATACTTAAGTAATGGTTTGCAATAACATTTTCTGGTTTCTTCAGGATATTTTTAGGTTCTGTGCGCACAGAATTCTTCTTTGCAGACTTCCGTATTCCAGTCTTGCTGAGTCTAATAATCTGCATGCATGCAAGATAATTAGGGTGATAATTCATTAATGACTGTTTGTGGCTAGTACAGTTGCCATTGTCTGGATCTTTATCCTTCCCTCCTTTTCAGGACACCATGGCAAAGCGGAACACAGTTATAGGGACCCCATTTTGGATGGCTCCAGAAGTGATTCAGGAAATTGGGTATAATTGTGTTGCAGACATCTGGTCTCTGGGAATCACTGCAATAGAAATGGCTGAAGGCAAGCCACCATATGCAGATATTCATCCCATGAGGGTAAGGACTGTTGCCTTTTTAAATGTATTGCTGTCTGCAAAAAGTTTGCTCTTATAGCTGGCTGAACCACATACAAGCATGCAGTCTTGCTTTTAATGTATGGAGCAAGTTGTTTTCTGTCAGTTCTTTGTACTGTTGATTAAATGAAAAACAGGTGTTTGTCAAGAAGAATCTGCATGCAAATAAAAAAATCACAATCTTCTGTTAGGACATAGCTGATGCTCTGTGTTGGATGTGAAGAAACATCTTTTCAGCTGTATAATCCAAAGTGGATTTTTTTTAAAATTCAAGCACAAATTTTAAAGACTTGAAAATGTCAAATTCACACTTTTGGGGGCACATAATGGCTCAGCCAGGTGTGAGCACCTAGTGAGAAAAGTCTGTTTCCTTGTTACTTGATCCCTGTGAGCAGATTTGTGTGTAATATTGGCACAAACTCCTCAGAGGCAGCACCTTGAAAAGTCCACTGCTCTTTAGTACCAGTGTGTGTTTGGGTATATTTATGTTAAATTGTTGGCTTTAAGCTTTGTTTTGGAAATCTGGAATATATTCTTCTGCTTTCAGGCAATTTTCATGATTCCTACCAATCCGCCTCCAACATTCCGGAAACCAGAGCTCTGGTCGGACAATTTCACTGACTTTGTGAAGCAGTGTCTTGTGAAGAGCCCGGAGCAACGAGCCACGGCAACACAGCTTCTGCAGGTCTGCCTTTTCTTAGGAGAACATAAGATCTGGGGGAGGCTTGCCCAGGGTAGGCTCTGCTGTGTGGCTCCTGAGGTGTTGGTTTCATTTCTTGCTACTCCTGCTTACTACAGATTTTACTTTTTAATAACTCATTTTAAAAATCTCACACTCAACTTCAGCTTTTCAGTTCTTCTCTAAGAACTAGTCTGACTTCAACTTCCTTTGTCTTCTCTGGGTTGTTTTTGTTGTTTTGGCTTTTGGAGTTTGTTGTTGGTTTGCTGATTTGGTTTGGTTTGGATTTGTTGTTTTACTTTCAAATTCCCACCAGCACTGCCAAGAAACTGTCTCTTAAAACACTAAACAGGGCAGAGCTAAATGTAAGTGGTTGCTCAGAATGTTCTGGGCATGGTAATGGTCTGTGTAATTGCTTCTTGACAGCCAAGCTAAGGAAAAAAGTAAGTAGAGTTGTGGGAGGTGAATGAGCCCAAGGTCTCACATCAGCAGTGCCTTTGGAGCATGATCTTGTTTGAAGGGTGGAAGGTCTCCCTCCTGTGCCAAACAGAAGAACTGGATTTTTATTTTAGTAATGTTTTGACTTAAACCTTAATTTGATTTAAAGTAGGCCATAGTAACAGTGTTTTACTGTTATATCCTGCCTTGGATGCGGTGCTTATTTGTTTTTAAAATATTTCTCAGCATCCATTTGTTAAAAGTGCCAAAGGAGTATCAATTCTGCGGGACCTGATTAATGAAGCAATGGACATCAAGCTGAAACGCCAAGAGGCACAACAGCGTGAGCTCGATCAAGAGGATGAAGAAAATTCAGTGAGTATTTTAATAGCAACAGTGTGCAAAGTCCAAACTCTTGCTCCTTTCATAAGGCTTAACCACTTTGGGTTTTGTTTTTGCAATATTTTGTCCAATTGCCAGTGGATTTGACTTAGTTTTGGAGTTTTCTGCTTTATGACTGTGTAACCTGATGCTTGCTCCCTGATCAAGCTGTATTTGAGTGGGACAGGCAGCATGTGTGGGGTACTGTTCACCTTATAGTGTAGCTTGAGAGCTAGGATTAAGTAGGGCTACAAAGTACTGTATGCAGAAGACTTGGTACATTTCCCCAGTTGGATTATGTTATTTGTACAGCAGTGAGAATATTTTCATTGTAGATTCAGGCCTTAGACTGCTCTCCTCGTATAGAATAATAATATAATCTCTGATGCGCAGTGATATAAGTCTGTTGTGTTGTTTTACTATTGTGCTTTAGAACATCCCTTATAGAAACTTTCTTCTACACAAGAGCAACCGACAGAAGCCTGAGGTGAGGGCATGGGAAGTGTCCAGGGCTTGCTGTGAATTTCAGTTTGGCTCTTTGTTTCAGTGGTTACAGCATGTGAATTTGGGAAGCATGTTGAAACTGGGTTTTGAGCTTCTGCCTGCTTCAGCCTGAATAAATGAAATGGGCAACACAAGGCATTGTATGCCAGCCCTGTTCAGGGGTGGCACTTGAACAGCATGGTCCACGGTATCTGTGCTGAACACTTTGTGCATCTGGTTTTGCAGTCTAGGACTGGATTCAGTGTTCAAGTAACTTGGTCAGTCTTGTTGCCATAATGTCAATTCTGTGAGTACTGTCCCTACCCTGAGTTTTGTCCCTGCCATCCCTTCTTCATTTCTGACTGATCTGGGGTCACAATGCTGAGAGATGGTGTCTGTGTCGTGGAGTTGAGTCCTCCCTGTTGGTGTGTGTGTTTTCCTGAAGCTTCTCTACTCTGTGTCTGCTAGCAGAAAAGCTTCCCAAATATTTCCCGAGTGCCGTGCAAAGTTCTGATGCAGTGCTTTGTTAAATGATGTGTAGCTAACAAATTTATTACTTCCTCTCGCCCACTCAACTCCACACAAAATTGCTTTTCCTCAATTAAAAATTAACACCTTGTATAGTTTCCTCATCCCTTGTTATTGGTTTTGAGGGTGGAAAGTAAATTTTATAGATGCTCTTGACACAACAGGTAAAATGCTTGGAGCACCAGAATGTGGAGAGGTGACTTCTCTCTTTCCATGACATTGAGATGAAGTATTACAGCTTGGTGTGCAATACCTGTGTGTTTTCCCTCTAACACTAACACAGATCAGTAAGGCCATGGTCACATAAAGAATGTGAACTTCATCCTGAGAGCAAAGCATGAGCATCTCATCTAAGGTGAGATGCCTAAAACTGTACTGTAAACCTAGAAACGGACTTCTCTTCATGCAGTTGGATAGCTGGTCCATGTTTCCAGGAAACTAAATGGATTGTGGAAATCTTGACCTTGTTCTTCATCAAATCCTAGTCACAGTCCATACCTAGTGAAGCACACACCACGTGATGAAACTGCTACCTTTGGCTAGCATAACTCTCTGCCAGAAAGTTTTTCTGCTGGAATTGGTTTGAAGAGGTTGTGTTTTCCTACAGAGTCAGTTTCTTAAGCCTTGGCAGCAGGAATTCCAACTTCTGTTATTAGTCCTTGTTAACAAATGAAAAGATAAAGAATAATTTTCATTGAAAAAAAGACCAAGCTTTGATAGTTTATTTGAATCCTTTTCAAATATTTGCAAATACAGTTCATTTTTCTTCAGTGCTCCTGAAGTTTATAGCAAGTAAAACTACCTAAATGTTAAAAATAGAAAAAAACTAGGATGGGGGTTTTCTTTCCATATGCCACATACTCTCCAGACTTAGACCTGTTGCTGACAAGTAACTGGTGACTCCTCCGTAGCTGGAGGAGTGGTTTAGGGTAACTGGAGACAGTGGTTTAGGGTCAGAACTGGAAGGGTGAATAGAAACACTAATGACTGATTCAGTGTTCTAATCTACTCTTACAGACATGTCACCAGCTCAGAAATTAATTACAACTTGCACTGAGAAGTTTCTGCTGATTATTTATCTGTTCTCTTATTATTATGCTGGCAGAAAAGTATTCATTACTTTTCATTACCTGTTTGGAAGTGAAAGGGAGAGAACAAAGTGCATAAACCATGTAGCTTCTGTGTGTCTCTGTACAAACTTCTGAATTAGTGTGGCTTGCCAGGGTTCTTAAATACAGCCATTCTTCATGGGACTTCACCACCATCAGTAAAATCTGTATTTGTGGCATGTTTGGACAGGAGGAGGATGAGACAGATTCGGGTACCATGGTGAGAGCGAGCGGAGATGAAACTGGCACAATAAGAGCTGTGAACACCATGAGTGATGGAGCCAACACCATGATAGAGCACGATGGCACCCTGGAGTCCCAGCTGGGCACAATGGTCATAAACACAGAGGAGGAAGAGGAGGAGGGCACCATGAAAAGTAAGGAAACATCTGTGACTTCCAGAATATTATGTAAATCTTCATGTGGGCCATGATACGTATTCCCAACCTGCTTTGATATTTTTGGTAGATTATGGTGTCTTTTGGTTGTAGGGAGCCAAAACTCTTAGGTCAGTGCCCTCTGGCAGAGAAACCTTTCTAGGTCCAAGTTTCAAGCCATGCTTTTTAGTCTTGCTCTTGGTATAGCTGATGTGCACAACTTCCACAAGCTTCTGTGTTAATCAAATAAGATCTGGTTCTAGCTAGTAATTTTTTTTTTTTTGGTCAGTTCTTTTTTGCTGGTTTTGTATTTTTCACAGAATGTAGAGGGGGACTCTAACAGAGGGTTAATCAAAAAATGTGTGTTGCTTTATAAGGTGATCTGCCTGTTAGCTGACATCTGAAAGCAGAAAGTCTGTTTTGGGATTGATGCATCCAGTGAAGAGCCAGATTTATGAAATGACAAATATCTTGCTGGCTTTAAGCACAGCAGGTCACACAGTGGGAGGTGCTGGCATCTCTATAGACTGGTGTGTTTCTTTAGTGTTACTGTAATCACTGAGGACAACCTAATGAGCTGTGTTGCTGTTGCAGACATTCAAGTTGAAATCCATTCTGCCCTAAAAGAGGAAAGCTTACTAAAGCTACAAGCTTTGTCAGTGGATGTAAGATTTAAAATTATGTGACTAGTTTATGGAAGACCTTACAGCTTGAGCTGGAAAAGGGTTGAAACTGTTTCTTTGATTGAGGAAATGGCAGCAGGAGCCTTCCTGGAAAAGTATGACTACAAGAGAGGGAATCTGTGCTCAATTATGGATTCTCACAGAAATCTGTTCCCACTGGTTTGTTAACCTCACAGTGCTGAGGCAGAGGTAGTCAGGGATGACTCAGTGTGCCAGCCTGGATGTTTGTTTGCTCAAGGTCTAAGGAACGTGCTGACTGGGGGCTCAGCAGTGCTCAAATATGACCATCACATGCAAGGCTTGTTCTTTTGGCTCTGGCACTGCTTCCAAAGGCTTCCTTGGCCATCTGATATTGAGCCTTTGGCTATTCTTAACAGGAGTTTTGAAAAACCCTTTCCTCAGGAATTTTTTATGTTGAAAGCTTCTTCCCTGTCAGGGCCCTTTGAAGCATGTAGAATGATGTTGGATTTGAGAGTGAAATTTCAGCAGAATCCCTTTAAAGGTTTTTCCAAACTTGAGTAAACGTGATTCAGCACATTAAAACCCAGAGGTGTCAGACCATGTAGCAGCTTGGGGTGACAAAGACAATGGTGTGGTGGAACACGGTCGGTCTGGCAAGATGGATGGATGCTTAGAGTAGCTAAAATGTCATCCAAAGAAAGGGACATTTCAACAGTATTAAATAAACCTGGTGAAGCTGCAGTTTCTTTACCAACAGACAGCACTGACAGTTTCTCATCATCAGTGTGTGCTGTTCCATTTCATGGCTCACAATATCAGAGGTTTTGCTGTCTGGTGCTCCTGCACTGCCAGCACTGTGTAAGTAAAGCACCTCTCGAGTTTATCCTCTGTGTTTGACATGTGCTTATCTTCTCGCTGTCTTTTGAAGACTGCAGTGCTTGTAACTCAAAAGCCCCTAGTGCTGTCTGTGAAGTGGTGTTCAGAGGCTCGAGGAGATGCCTTTGATAGTATCTCTTTTGCAAGGACATGCTCTGGTTTTGAGCAGGATGAGTTACGAGGATGCAGTGATGCCTTTACTACAGGGCAGTCTCTACCCTCAAGAGGGAGCTCCACAACCAGCTCCAACGCCTCGAGATCTCCGTGACTGGAAAGTGGAGTTTTTGTTTTAAACCCTTCTTAGACTCCAGGCTTCTTTCAAACTCTCTGTTCTTCAGCTGCTGCCATTCCCAGCTGGGCAGAGGTGCTGCAGCAGCTGGAGGAAGCATTTGAGGTCCTGGGTGCAGGTGGGGCTGACCCAGGGACCCTTCCATGCCTGGGGCTTCACACAGGAATGCCCAGTGATCCCACTCTCTGCTGCAGCTTCTGCTGCATTTTAACAGTTTGTAGCTTGACTCTGGCAAATCTGATGTTAATGAAAATGGTAACTTTTCCCTAACACCTGTTTCTCCTCCATCTTTGGTAGTGTAACTCTGAAATGCTGGCTGCTGCACAGAGCAGATCTCAGTTTGTTTTGGGGATGCAAGGCAGTGTCTATGAGCAGCTTGCCCTTCATGAGAATTGCCTACAGCTCCATTTTGCAGCTTGCCATTTACATATTCATAACATTCCGTTAAATGGATTTAGCCCTAAAGCTCATGAGCCTGCTGCAGAATGCTCTGGAGCAAGTGGTTTTTGTAATCTTAAATATAAATGTGATAATGCTGTTTGGGAACAACTGAATTTGAAGGAGTTTCATTGATTCATATTTTTAAAGACATCTATATATTTTTTTGGCAGTTTGTGTTATGACTCACAATAGAACCTATTTTTAAGCCAATAAAAAACTTCTGGGTTTTTTTATATGGTATTATAGCTTCCCTGGGTGTCCTGGGCTTTTTAACTTCAGGTTTCTGAAGTTATGTTCTAGCCCTTCTTTCTAATTAAAAAAAATAAATCTGTGTCTTAACTAGTTTTTTGTTTGGTTGTATTTCTTTCTAATGTAAAAGGTGTTTAAAGCATCATATTTCAGTGTTTTATAGGCAGGATTGTCTTAGAAATCTCTAGCAAACAACTTCCAATAGCCTTGAAAGTGCAAACAACTTCCAGTAGACTTGAAAGTGATTCTTGCATAAATCCATTTGTGGCTTCTCAGGCTCAGAGGAATCATAAATTCCAGTATTTTACATTGTAGGGGAAGTTTTGTTTTGCAGTCAATTGAGTTGTAATTGTGTTTTCTTAAATTCTTTCATTTGCTTGGCTTTATTCTGGGCACTCAATATAAATAGTCAGGCAGCATTAAAAATGTCACTGTGACATTCTGTTACACATTCTGAAAGCACTCAAGTGATTGCCTGAGACTGCAGATACTAAATTGTGCTGCGACACATTTTACTTCTAAATCGATTGCTGAAAGATTACTTATGGATTGTAGTTAAAGTATTCCAGGAAAACTTTAAATGTAGCTGGAGAGCTATAGATAAGCAATGATTTGTAATAACAGACATTTCCATTGTGTCTGAGAGCTGGAATAACTTTTCAGCTGTTAATATGTCTGGAAACATCTTTTTAAAATTTTTCTATGGGTGAATATATAGTGCTAGTAAACAGTGCAGCATTTTTTACTCCTTTTTATGCTTTTTCTGCTTTGCAGTACTTGTTTAGATAGTGGAATCTTGGCATGAATTTGTCTCTTTGGTTTAAAGAGTGGAACGTAATTTTATAATAATGTTGCCTTCCTTGAACACTGCAATATGATCAGATCCAAGTGAAATTGGATCTAGTTTATCTAGTACTATAGTCTGCCCTATTTTCTCTGTTAAAGTACATCTTACTTGTTTGAGCACCAAATAATTGGTGAATTATATTGCAAAATGCAGAACTGCCAGCAGTAGTGTGAGTTGAGCTGTCTGGTCTTCGGGTTGAGATGAATGAGGAATCTGGAGACTGGGGAAGGACTGGGGGTGTGGGTTTTTTGTTCATGTGGTACACATTCAGTGCAGTGTCTGGTGCAGAGGGAGACCAGAAGCTTTAATAACACTGTTGTCTCTACCTTGATAGTGTAATGTGCTGGTAAAAACTCTTAATAGTTTGTAAATGTTAAAAATAATAAAAAAATCAGGCTTCATTCTTACACAGTTTAGGGTGGTTTGGGTTTTGTTGTGCTTTTACCATGCCCACACTGCTAAGCATGGTTGTGTCATTTTTTAAAAAGTATTTCCCCTTTTGAGGGGGAATTGGGCTTCATTAGCAAATTAAATGAGCTAAGATGCAAACTTGGCAATTTCCTATTTGAAAAGTGATTCAGAGTAAGCTTGTCATCTTGGTGGCTGTGTGAGACATCCAGTGGGTGACACTTAAACCTAAGCCAGAGAAATAAATGTTTCTGCCAAGACTCAGGAAACATTTTTCTCCCCATGAATTAACCTGAGATTTTTCACATAAAGCAATGTCTTTAAAAGCTGCAACGTGAGCAGCAGAATGAGTATGGGTGGCAGAAGGATTATGTGATTGCATTAATATTCTAATTGACTCAAGTATTACTGGTGTATAGCTGAGGTAGCCATAGATGATAATACCGTTAGTTGTCCAGAAAAGTGCAGTGGCACGTTATCCAAATTGCTCATGCAGCTACTGAGGAGAATAACTCCACATCTTGTCAGGATTTACATCATGTGTGCGTCAAAGATATTGGCCAAAGGTACTTGTTTTGCCTCTGGTTTTCTCCAAAGACAATAATAGCTCTTTGCAGTAGCTTCCCACTACTTAGTGTTATTGATGTCCAGTGGTACAGTTCTGTGTTTAAAGCAAATTGGTCCATTTAGTCATAATTGAACCATAAAACACTCTCAGCATTATGCATTTAAATAACATTCTGCTTATACAAACTCCTACATTGATTAAATTGTTCTCAAACTGTAAGAATCATCCTACTGCCACTCTTGGGGTTTGGAGAATACAGATCCTCAGAGAGAAATGTTCCTGTTGCTTTTTGACTTTTAATAGCAGCCTTGCTGGCAAGCTTGTCATAACCAGTGGCCAGCAAAATTTGTTTAAGAGTATTAAGCTACGTGGACATGCAGACAGCATTTCTGAGTGATGGGAGGAGCTGAGTGTGCTGTCATTTTGTTGTGGTGTTTTTGTTGTGTTTTGTTTTTCTTTTTGAACACTGGCCCTAGTAATTGCAGTAGTGGCTCTGTGCAGACTGAAGCATGAAGAGAAGTCCAGGATATAAGGCTTGTCCACCTTTGGTTGTCCTGCATATTTGACAAAGCTTCAATGCTAAGACAAAGTTAATTATCTGTTAATATTTATATTTTCAGAGACACTGAAATTGGAGGAAGGCTGTATGTGCTTAACAGAGCTATTTTTGCTGGTTTTAACAGTTTATTATTGAGCATTTGTGTGTTTAGGATGGTGGGGCTAGAAAGTAGGAGACTTTTTTTTTTTCTGGACAGAAGCATTTTTCTTGGAGAAGAGGAGGTGTGACTAACAGAGTCCTGAGCGGTGTACAGGAGGCAATGTGCTTCAGGAGTCTCAACCAACAGACAGAGTAGTAGTAAATCACTTAATAAGTACATCTCTGTCCCATACACATTCATGCATTTGCACATACAAGCAAAACTGGAGCCTACCTGTCTCTTCTAAAAACAAACTCACGCTCTACTGGATCAGCATAAACCCTGGAGAAAGCCTTACTCCTGAGCAGGAGTAAGAAAAATTGTAAACTCTTAAATTCATTCGTTGCAGAAGTTCAAAACCAAATTTGTTTTTACCAGCAGATTTTCAAGCTTCGAGGGGAAAGAATGTTCATCACAATGGTGTTTTCTGTTCTCTCTAGATAAGCAAATGAGTTTCTGGCTTATGAATAGAGAGGGAGTTAGGAAGTGCTTACTTGGTTCTGTGCCATCTGGGGAGCCTGAGCTGTTACCCACAGGTGCTGGATGTGAAGACTGATGAGGAGGTTGTTTCTCATTATGATTTATCAGGAGCAGAGCCAGAGGATGCAGAATAGGAAATGTTCACTTCTTTCTCAATGCACCATCACGTCTCGCTGCCTGTCACGGTACTGTGGCTGCTGGACTCAATTAGCAATTCAAGCTAATGAGGTGAAAGAAATGAGGTGTCCGCTGAAAACTTGTAATGGAGGAAGAAAGCTGCTCCATATTCATAATCATATCTGAGATTTAAAGCGAAAGAGATATAAAGGGAGGTAACCTGGTCTTAAGCACCTTCAATTACTGTGAGGATTTCCTCCCCTATTTTTGGAAGGGTTCTCACTGTAGATGCTACAGCTTTGGGTGAGTGTTGGTACTCTTCTCCTTATATGTCTTTCACACCTTATTCATTAAGAGTTTTTGGATACCTAGTGTTGATTTTTTGTTCATTTAGGAGTTTCTTATTAATAACAGAACCTGATGGGAGTGTTTTGATTTGCTTTAATTTGAGATAGGCCATAATTATGGGGAGACTTGTCCTTATAAAGAGATAAAAAGTGTTACGTGTTCCGCTTTTAATATGAGGAAATTTCAGCTCCTCTTACCATGGGATGAACTTATTAATGATGGAGCAATTTTTGCTCTGGTTGAATAATTTGACATCTCTCTGCTCTGCTGCTTAAAATGACTCAGTCCTCTTCAGACTGTACAAATTATGCTGTCCAGCTGCTAGAGTTCATCTGTGATCTCTAAAAAATAGCCCAAAGCAGATAAAACTACAATTCCATTTGAAATTTAATATTAATGAAGTGTTGCTTACACACGACCATCAGGCACTGTTTTGTGCATCCTAAACATGTATTTTCAGTCTTAAAGTTACATAATTGAATATAAAGCAGCAGCAGCATCTTACTGAGACTACTGAGGACTAAGGCTTTGTAGAGATTGCAGCCTCTGAATTTTTGACAAATACACACACATGTACTAAGGATCGCATTTGAGTTCAAAATCATTAATGTAGCAATTGATCACTTTATTGTTGTTGATTTGTGTCAGTGTCATTGTAAATTAATTTGTAGCATTATCTCCTGACTGTTCCCAGCCATAGCTCTAGCTCCAATTTTTGTGGTGTAGTGAGGAAATCTAATAATTGTGACTTCAAGAATAGGTATTTAAGTATTAACTGTGTAAACTGGCTTGAGTAAAGAGCACACAAAATGTGTTCCTAAGGTTATCTTTCTCTCTCAGAACAAGCTTTGTAACTCCAGAATATTCACCCTAGGTAGTACCTTAACAATCCCTTCCAGAGGAAAGAATAATAAAACAGGATTCTTCTGATGTTAAGTTTGAGTAGAGAAGAATAATTTTAGAGAAAAGCAGAAATTTTAGTTTCATTGCTCAGCAAGCCTGTTCAGATAGATAGAGGGACTTTGTAAATCTCCCTTTCTTTTTTAAAAGCATCCTTTGAAGCTCGTGTGAGAATTTTCAATTGAGAGAGCTAATTTGACAAAATCAACGAAATGAGTCTTTTGATTTCAGGGGCTAAATGATAGCAAATGATTTGGTTTCATGGATATTCTTTACTGCTGGGAATGAAAAGTAAATCCCTTGCAGGTTTGATTGACTGGGCTGTTTCTTCTTTATCAATTCTGCTTTCTCTGCAGCATCACATGGAAATGCAAATGAGTTGGAGGCTCTCCACACCTTCTTTGTCATCTTTTGCTAGATGTGAGGTGGTCTGCATGCTGCAGTCAGCCCCTAAGACTGACCTATTCCATTCCCTCAATTCAATTCCCCAAACCCTCGAGGCAGGTGGCATTTTTTGGAAAGGAGCGGATTGTTCAGTGTTTTCCTTACAATTTGCCCTTGCTGTAGGCTGGCAGAGGAGAGGGTCCATTGCTGTCTTCTTGCAGCACCCTGCCTATACCTGTCAGTTGTCTTTTGGCTTGTCTGGGCTGTTTTTGCTTGGAGAGGGACTGTCCCAGCTTGCACAGTACCACATGCTATTGGACATTGCTTACCAGTGCTGAAGGGTAGCACAGAAATCAAACTTTACAGGAGTATTTGTTGTGCACAACTTAGAGCATTCTCTACCTTTGGACCCATTCGTTTCACACCTTTTACTGTTCTCCCATGCAACAGTACTGATGTTCTTAAACTTCCTAAATGTGGCTTTATAACCAGGGAACACTTGTGAGTTTTCCATGGAGGGCTTCTGCTCTTCGCAGCCCACCCAGCGCCTGTGGCTCTGCACAGCCACTCTGAACCTGCAATTCTGCAGTCAGTTGGACCAGCCCCAGCAGAGCTGTGGTGTTCCATTTGTGTAATTAATATAGCTCCTAAAAGATGACTGCATATCTAAATGATAGACCTTTAATGGCTCCAGGGAGCTCTCATGGCTCATCCTTCTAAGCAACTCTTTAGATTCCAAAATAGATGCAACAATGCAGCCTTTCTTGTCACTGCAGGGTGACCTTCTCATAAAAGGCTCTTCTCTACCACGGTTGTGATCTCACTTTCTGTCAAATGTTCATATTTTAGCCTAACCCTATAAAATTAGGCAATTAAATGCTTTTTGGCACAGACATGTTTGGTGCGGTGTCATCTTTCAGCAGCATCTGCTTCTGCAAATAGCAGTGATCGATTTTTGTCTTCAGCTGCCTGGTATCAAAATTTTAAAGGTATAGTGGTGTGACTTTTGTGTTGAATTAATAGCAGGTCATCTTTGGAAAGATGACACTGCTGTTAAGTGCTAAGATTGACTAAAAGAAACTGAGTCGTGCTGGGATGATAATTGATTTGGTGTAATGCCTTTCTGTCTCTGGGAGTGTTCCTGTCAGTCTTGCTGCATCCGCACCCCTACAGAGATCATAGCAGCAACTAAAATTTCAGGTACCTTAGATCTCCATCCCCGCTACTTCTCCTTTTTTATTTTCTTTTTTTCCCTACTTTTTGTCAGTTAGCAAGCTCCATTTTGCATGAGTTAAAAAACAAAGCAACACTAAAAAAAGATGCAGTGTTATATGTTGATCTGTAGAAATGTACTAAAATTGGTGATGAAATGTATTGAAATTGGTGACTAAATGTACTTAAATTGTTGACTCATTGTGGCTCATGTTTGCAAGGCCTACGGTGACTGCAAGGTTAGTGGTGTCTGATGGTGGGTGTGAACAGCATGTGCCAAAAAGCACTTGGGTGGGCAGGGACCTCTGAAGCTCATCAGTCTGATTCCCTGTTTGGAATTGTCCCTGGAGTGGGACAAGTGCAGTGTCAGGTCTGGTTGTGTGAGGCCTTGAAAGTCACTCCAGTCCCATTCTGTTGCACAGCCACCCCTGTTGTGAAATTTTCCTCCTTATGTTCAGCCGAGTGACCCTTTGCTGCAGGTCACACCATTCCTCTCATCCTCTTGCTGGGGAGAGGGAGGTGGTCATACGGAAAGTTCATTGCCCTGCACTTCAGGAGAATAGATTTTTGCCTCTTCAGGAATAAGCCTGGTAGAGTATCATGGGATAACATCATGGAGGGAAAAAGGGGCACAAAAAAGCTGTTTAATATCCAAGGCTAAGCTCCTCCCGATATCCTGACAAAGGGGAAGTCAGGCAAAAATGCCATGTGGCCTGCATGGATGAACAAGGGACTCCTGGACAAACTCAGACACAAAAAGGAAGCCTGCAGAGGGTGGAAGCAAGGACAGGTAGCCTTGAAGAAATACACAGAGATTGTCCAAGCAGTCAGGGATCAGGTTAGGAAAACTTAAAGCCTGATAGAATTAAATATGACCAGGGACAACAAGGGCAGCAAGAAAAACTTCTATAGGTATGTAATTTTCCCTGTTCTTCCTTTTATCACGGACAACACTGAGCTGTGTGGTACAGTTGACGTGCTGGAGGGAAGGGATGCCATCCCCAGGGACCTGAGCAGAACGGAGAGGAGGGACTCTACAAATCTCTTCTGCCAAGTGCAAATACTGCAGTTCTTGGTAAAACACAAGTTGTGAGGAAATGAGCATGATTGTTTTAACTGGCACTCTGAATTAAGCTCTGTTTGGAGTGAACAGTTTTTTTAAAAGTAAATTGAAAAGAACTGAATAAGCCACTATCGCTGGAGTGAAACATTTGCTTTCAAAGTCTCCTGTGCTGCAAACAATAATCTTCAAAACAGAATACAAGCGTGATTTAGATTTTCTCTTTTTTTCCCCCTAGGAAGTCTGAATTACCAATGCCCAGGCTGGCTGTCAGTGAGCTGTGTATAGATTAGCCTGGCTAGTTATGAATTCCTCTCTTTCACAAAATTAGTTGATGTTAAACATTGCCATGATTGTCCGTAATAACTTGCCTCCTGCTTCAAGCAGGCTGAGCTGCAGCAGAGTACAGGGGGTGTGTTTACTTCATTCTAAACAAATGTTTTATCACTCAGCAGTAATTGGATTGTGATTGTATTTCAGTAATTATTCCCAACAGCAAATCTGTTCTCCACTTCGCAGACGTGTTCCCTGCCTGACCTTCACGCTGCCGGTCTGAAGGTGTCTTTCCTGATCTAATTATGTATGATGAGTTTTTTAGTTTTGTTTTTCAAAAAAGGGGAACTGCTGCCAGGGGTATAATAATTTGTCTTTGCTCCAGTTGTCATGGTGCAAAAGTATCAGTACTTCAGTTCACGCTTGAGCTTTTTAGCTGGCCCTGGAGAGGCAGAACGATGCAGGGCTGTTTCAAAATGCATCATGACATTTAGGGCTGTGCAGAACCACACTTCCCTCAGTATCACAACCCAAATGTCCTGCCAAGACATCTCATACTTTGTAGAAATTTGTTCTGTATTTAACGTGTCTATAGACAAATAATTTCCTAGAGTATCTTGAAGCTGACCAAGGAATTCATTCGCTTCTCTGAGGATCAGACAGAGTCTGCCAGGGAAGTTCTGGATCACTGGGTGGCAATTTTATATGCAAGATTAATATTCTGTGATTAAATCTTAATGAGTTTCCAGTGCAGCTAATATTTTTTCAAGAGGAAAGCACTGCTGAATGTCCTTAGAGAGGACTGTTTTGTGACAGCCTGCCTTCTGTACAGATTCTTGTGGGAGAGTCTCTGCATTACACAGACCCTGCCAACCCATCACAGGACATCCCCTGTGTGCTTGTTTGAAGCTCGAAACTCTTGGTTGGTTGCCTGCCTGACAGATTATATTTATTTCAAACGTACGGCATTCAGCAGTGAACTTATTTCCGCAGTCCAGACTTAGGCAGTTCTGATGCCATTTTCTGTTAACTCCAGTCCTCCTCCTGCTTTCTGAAAATTATGGTTTCTGCATCACCTAAAACATATGTTTCAAGTATGAGTAACTTATTCTAGTGTCTAGAGAACCTTGTGTTACAGAACAAAACCATTTAATAGGTTACAGAGCTTGCTTCCATGATGCTCACAGGTTTTTGTGGAACATTTCATCATCAAGAGCAGTGCAGTGGCATTAAGCTGGGAGCAGCCTTTGGCTGTGTCTGCAGCTGTCATGGTCCTGTGCTGCAGCCCTGGTAAAGCATGTTTGCTCTGCAAGCCTGGCTTGGATTGAGACTCTTCTCAAGGTATTAGCTGTGCTGTAATTCAGTTTAAGTGTGCAGAGCCTGGACAGCATCTGATGCTGGACTGGTTGCACTGCTGAAGAAATCTTCCCTTGGAGATGCTGGAAGCCTTTTGACCTTGACTTGCTGTGAAGTTAAATTTCATGTTTTCTTCCTGTCTTGGCGTTTTTTGCTGTCTGTGTTAGGAACCAGCATTTCCATCCTCTCACATTTCATCACTTCCTTCCTTACTGTGCTGTTGTCACCCTACAAGTGAAGCTGCCCTCCCATTTCTTATTACCCCAAGTTTCTTAATTAGAGTCTAGTATTGAATGGTTAATCTGTATATCTGGCTTGTTTGAGTCTAAGTCTTTGTTCCACCAAGAAAGTAAGTTCAGAAGAATTAATTTACCAAAAGAAAACTAGGGCAGTAAACTTGAAAACCTACTGAGTATTTATAAAAAAGGAGAAAAAAAAAAAAGTTGTGCAAGCTAAATAAGCCTTTCTACACAAACAATATAGAGAACTTGACCACTTGTGTCCAAGGCAAATTGTGTGGTATTTTATAAGGTATTTGTGGCCTTTGACGGCCTCATTCTTGTCCTGCACTGTTCACAGATAGAAAGGTGAGTTTCTCTTTGCAAAACAGCACTGTTTTTGAAGCTTGCTTATTCTGCAGTGCATGGAACCTGGCTGGGATGAAAACCCCAGCCTGTCTTGGCAGCAGCTGCTCAGTTCTGGCATTCAGTGTATGAAGCTGGTTACCTGGAGTGTGCTGTCAGGGATGGATTGCAGGTTCTGGTTACCTGGAGTGTGCTGTCAGGGATGGATTGCAGGTCTAGAGGCCAAGGCCTCCAGCATTGTAATCACTTCTGTGGTGGGCTTTCAGCTTTCCCTCTCCACTTTTCTCACTGTGCAGTCAGTTTTATGATGGAAAAGCTGCTGAAAAATAGTATTTTAGGAAGTATTTTAGCAGTACTGTGTGATTTAGTGCGTGCTAAAAAAATAAAATCACTTTTGGGCATGATATAGGGCGGTATAACCAAAACTGTATTTTTCAAAACAACTATTGTTTTATTATTTTTAACATTTCCAGGGAGGAATGAAACGATGCAGCCAGCCAGACCATCATTCCTTGAATATTTTGAACAGAAGGAGAAGGAGAATCAGATCAATAGCTTTGGGAAGAATGTGTCTGGCCAGACAAAAAATTCATCTGATTGGAAAGTACCACAGGATGGAGACTACGAATTTGTAAGTCTATACTTTGAAATTCAATCAATGTAACCATCTTTAAGAATTTTAGTCAGCTGCCATAAGATTATTTCTTATTTTGCTAGACTAATGGAAACTTGAGGAGGTTCTAATTGCTAATGCATTTGGATGGGGCATTTTGAAAAACTCGTTTTCTTTATGTATTTCTCAGTAATCATAGCCAGTCATTATCTGTAAACTCTCCTTGTTTAAAAGCAAACAAAGGAACAAAAAAGCCTGAGGACATGAAGATACAAGCTGTCTTGCTTTACTTCCCCATTATGCATTTAAAATTTAAAAAAAAAAAATCCAGATGGCAGTTGGAAAAAGCAAATCCTCAATGTGTAGTGTTTGACAAAGAACAGTGTTAAAACAATTGAATTTCCTTGTATTTCTCAAGCTTTGGCACTGGGTTTTGTTTTATATATGAACATCAAGCTTGTCTTCATTTATCTTTCCAAATCCTTATTTTCATTTTTTGTAACTAAGGCTGGTATGCTCAGAATTTTCAGGAACTTTTCAGAAGTTCAGAGAACAAGCTATTATTCATAAACCTGATTTTTTTTAGGGTTTTTTTTTTTTTTGGGTGTAAAATTCTGTGTTTGATTTCAAAAAACCAGAAAATGCTGAACATTGCTCATCATTTTCCTTCAGTGATGTTTCACTGCAAGCACTTGGTGCTCTGTGTGCCCTTTCTCTGCCTGTTCACGCAGTCTGTGGTCCAGGTTCTCACTCTGGCAGTAGCTGGTGATTTTCACTCCTTCACAAAGTGTGGAAAGCCAAATCCCTCTGCTATTCATGACTGGAGGAGATGCCTCACTTTAAGGCTGGAATAATAGCTGGAGCTTTTCCTTCTCTTTCTGTAGATTGTATAGATTTACTGCTGTTATTTTGTTGTCTTTGCTGCTGCTTTTCTTATTTTCTTACTCAGGCTGCAAAGAATAGCTGAGGGGACCTCCTGCATTCCCTCCCTCGTAGCCTTTGGCACTCCTTTATCTTTGGTCTCAAGGCAGAAAATCACTGCAGAAATAAATTTTGTGCAAAAATAACCCTCAAGCTGCCTGTGTGTTGCAGGGTCTGGGCCCAACACACAATTCCAGTCAAGTCAGATCCTTAATTTATCTCATTCACCTCATGCTGTACCTTAATTGAATGATAAACAATTGTTTTTCAATGTGTGGCATTTCCCAGGAGAGACAGGCTGCTTCGCAGTATCTTCAGAGTCTTTTGTAGTCTGCAGAGGATGGCCCAGGGGGAAATTTGCTGTAATTATTTTACTTCCTAATGTGGTTGATAACAAGTTCAGCAGTGTATTTCCTGTGAGTGGGATGCTCTCCCCTGGGCACAGTGGGAGCCGTAGGTGCAGGGTACACCCAGCGAGCACAGGCAGCACAAGCAGAGGTCGGTGCCTTCCCAGCAAACAGGACCCACAAATATTTTTAGAACATGAAAAGAAACTCTTTTGACACACGTGACCCTGTTTACTGATTTCCTTCAGTACTGCAGTATTGCCATGTGCACAGATTCCCAGGGTGCTGGAAGCAATAAAAGTGAGCAATAAATCGGCCTTTGGGTCACCTTTGTGAAGTAATTTGTAGAAATTTCACTTCCCAACTGTATGTTTCTCTAGTTCAGTTGTGTATGAGCATACCAGCCTGCCTTGCATGTAAATTTTGGAACAGAGCTACTTTTTTCTTCTGTAGGATGAGAAAATTGCTTGAAAGCAGCCTTAATAAATAATGTGGGTGTTTGTGTAGCCCTTATCTGAGGGTTAGTGGCAGGCTCACGTTGTATAATGTATTCAAAGACTTAAAACTGTGTGTTTTTCCCATTTGGCAAAAAATTGATTGATTTGATGGCTAACTATGGGTAAGAGTCATATTTATTAATGATTTTAATTGAAAGTATCAATGCAATAAGCACTGGGCAATAAGAAAAAAAAGGCATTCATCAGTTGTATCCAGTACATCTGTCCTAGACCTGCCTGCAGCTATAATTTCTGCATTGTCAAAGTAGGCAGGTTTGAGCAGCTTTTTTCTACAGAATTTGCAGCATTCCAAGTAGAGATGAGATCAGTGAGATGCAGGGTAAATATTAGTTCCTCTGGGCCTTAAGAAATGATTGAAATATTATTGCTTTCTGCTACTGCAGACTAGATAAATATGCCTTCTTTTCTGTATTCCTCTCCCTCCTATGTAACTCGCACCTGGAGTCTCCTGTCTTCCAAAAAAAAAGAAAAAGGGGTAATATTAAATTACAAAAGATTTTTGCTCTTTTTTTCCCTGTGGCAAAACCATTTGACCTTTTCTTGACTAACATTGTTCTTCTGAAGCACGCAAATAAGACACTATTTATATCACAATGGCAATGTCACATTAGATGAGGGTTGGATTGAGTCAACCCCATCCAGTGCAGAGCTGAAAACCCAGAGATCCTGTTCTGAGAGGTGATCAACTCCATTCCTCCTAAATGTGATTCTCTGGCTGTGTACTGGTTGTGATCAGAGATGGCATTAATCCAGAGTATTTCCAGGAAAGTGTTTCCAGCCTTGGAATTCTGAGGTCGAAGTTGTTATTAACTGATTAGTCAACGCCTGGTGCTGTTAATGTTTATCCCCTCTCGTGTTTGAACAAGGATCTTTTAAACCCTGATTGATTGTGAACAACATTTTCGAAAACATTATGATTTATTTAGCATGGGGAAAAAATACTAATTATGGGCAAAAATTCTTGCTTTTAGGAAGAATGTAACAAACTCCAACAGGAGACTGCTGCAGGGGTAGGCTGATGATGGGCAGGCTGCATTGTATGGAGAATTCCTAATTGCCATAATCAGATCTCAGAATTTTTATGGTTGTATTTAATTTTGCCAGTGAGCATTAGTCACATGCTGTTTCACAGACTTAATAATGCTAGAAGGTTTGTTTAGACAATGTCCTACATTTTTTCACTTTAATCTTTCAGAAGTACTGTAACATACAGGAAAATTAGTTGTGTAGTGTTTCCTGCCCTTAGACACAATAAACCCTTTACTTACTCCTATTTTAAAAGCCTTTTAACTGCTCTGAGCAGGTCAGTATTCTAATATCACTTGTGGCTAAAGTAGAATCACTTGTTTTTATTCTGGCCCTGCTTGAAAGGCCTTCAGTGTTGCCAAACCTATTGTAGCACATATTTGTGGATCAGCCAGTCATGAATGTTTTGTATTACATCAGTAATCCTTTTATTGAGAGCCTGTTTTGTTAGCAAATTAGCAGGTGCCAGCCACTCCTGGCTTATGGGAGCTGTCACAACGCTGAAACCTTTTCAGTTTTATTTCAGGAGCGTGGTTCCACAGGCAGAAATCAGTGGCAGTTGAGCCCTAGTCAGTCTCACATTTTGCCATCATGATGCGCCTGCTGGGATTTTTTAATACCTGTAGTGTTGAGCTTAGGTTTTGTTGTAATTCTAAGTCATAATTTTTTCATTTATCAGTGAATTTTTGCTATCCTGGGGGCTTGTTTTGGATGTGCAGTCAAGTAGGACATGAACTTTTAACAGAGATTAGGGCAAGAGTACTGCAGGACATCGAGTCTTTCCGCAGGCTTTACACACGGAATTGGAGCTGTTTGCTCGGAGGCTTTCTTTGATTCCAGAACCCGTGTATCTGCCTAGCATTCCCTGCCTGTGTAAGGCAGCCTGTTGAGAGCTGAATTGGTACAGACACTTCTGAATTGTCTGTGGCTGCTCCATGTGCTGCCCTGGAACAGCAGCAGGAGGGAGCTGGGCTGTTAAAGGGCGGCAGTGCCATTCCTCTGCCGGACCTCCTCGGTTTCTGCACTGGCAATCTCCGTCCTGCTGCCTCAGTGCTGGGAGGGAATATAACAACCAGAAACAAGGTTTATGTCTCTTTCCTAAGAAGTATGCTGCTGCTTTTGGGAGAACCTTGATTTGCTTGTATCTGCAAGATCTTGGTGAGTCAGACCTTTCCCATTCCTGCGATTATCAGCAGCCACAGTTTGGGTCTCTCCTTCTCTCTCTTTGGCTTAGTGAAGAGAATCTGCATTCACAGGTTCTCTCATTGAAGCAGAAACACTTTGGAGCACAGCTTCTGTCCTTACAAAAATCAAACTAACTATACCCTTGAGAATGTCAGAGTTTGCAGAAGTGGAAGGAGTAGGCATGGCCACTTTCTCGGATTCCTGTGGAAGGTGGCTGTTGCTTTGGCTTTCGGTCACAGTGCCACCACCCTGCAGTCTGCTGGGAGCAAACCTGTGTTTCAGCTCTGGGTTTCCATGCTGTGAGTGCCATTCTCTGCATTAGCTCATCTTTAAGCTCCCTCTGAGCAGTGTCTTGCTGGCTGCTGATGGGAATTTCTTTGGACAGGAAAGATTGCTGTGATTTCCCTGGATTCCGAAACAGACTTCATCGCTTTTCAGTGCACAGTGTCATCTGTTTCTTTACTGCTGGGGAAGGCTGTCCTGAAAGAGTAGAGCTGTGGCTTATTAAATTTTTTCCAGGACAAAATAAAGGAGGATGAGCAGGAGGTGTTAATTGCCTCTACTTGGGAGGAAGAATACAAATGCTCATCAGCTGCCACTTTTGTCAGGGATGGGCAGAGAAGGTGCTTCAGGAATAATGGGAGCACACTCAGCTCTTCCCCCAGCTACAGATCTCTTTCCAGCTGTTTGGCCGGTTGCTTCCAAAGTGCTCAGGCCACAATTTGCTGTCCATATGTGACTTTTCTGTGGAATGTGCTCCTTAAAATAGACCCGTTTTGAAATGACACATCTACATTTCAAAAGTGTCTGTACTCTCTGGTTTTGTCTGCTTACCCTGAGTCCTGCCCAGGGCTCCTTGGAACTGGAAGCTGTAGGGGTTGGCTGCTGATTCACCAAGCCAGTGAGACAAAGGAGTGGACAATAGAAATGTATTTCACACTTGGAATTGCAGTTTGTTCAGAGAAGAGACAAAGCCATGGTCTGGCAAGTGGTTGAAGCAAAACATCATGAAAATACTTATATTTTAATTAAGTCCAGTTTCTAAGAGTATATTTGCATCTTTTGGAGATCTTAAATTACCTGCATTGCAAGAGTTGGTATCACAACTGTGGCTTCCTATAAATAGCTGAATAACTGGATGTCCATTTATAATTACTTGATAGGAAACTGATTTTGGTGTGTCCATAAGAAGCTTCTAGACAGAGCTTCTAACAGCTACTGCTTAGATTTTTCTTTTTCACAAGTATAATGTATATAAAACACTAGATAATGTATGTATATAGTATTCATATAGATATATTAAAATATATAATGTATATACCTTCCGTGAGTGAAGGTATAATTCTTTTTCTTGAAGTGGTAAAGAAAAATATAATTTTTTGTTTACTGGAGACAATGTTTCATTATGCTGATCTCATCTAGGATATTCTGTTATTATTCACATCCTTCTTTCTATGCTTTTATTTAGTAGTACAAAAGGTTACATTGGAAACAGGTTTTAAATAAATAAATAAACCCACTTCTGGCATCTTTACCAGCAGAAAAGGAGTGTTGGTGTGATGGTGAATTCAGCTTGTTCAGCCTGAACAACAGGCTGTTTGTTTGCAGTGGAAACAAGAATATGAATCTGTTTCCTTCCAGTTAGACAAATTAGGTATTGGTGTGATAGCAAGAAATAGAAGTTGGTGAAAAGTATATAGAAATCTGAATTGTTTCAGAGCAAGGCTGTCAGAGCATTAGGGTCCTGTTGTATTTTTGATTCTGGGGGTGACACCAGCCTGGCAGTGCCTGCGGATCAGAGTCTGGTGTCAGGTGCGGTGCAGGCAGGAAGGGTCCAGCCACGGTGGATCGCAGTGGGCTGCAGTCCAAGCCAGGGAAGGGCAGTGAGGATGCTCTCTGGAGCACCCAGCGCTGCTCAGTGTGACACGACCTGGCCGCAGTCACAGCTGGAATCTCAGGAGCAGGGAATTAGAGCTCCTGTGGAACAACTGCAGGTAAAGTGGTCATCGCTCAGCATGGCTCGTTCCCCTTCCCACTCAGGCTGTGGTGAAGAATGCCTGCATGCTGGAACCATCTGTTTCTTTCATTGCAAGTGATTTATAGGGAGGAACTGCTGGAGGGCAAGTGATTTATTGCTTATCAATAACAGCAAACACATGCTGCTTTACAATGACCAGAATCTCTAATTTATTGTATTCTGTCTGTGAAGGTGTCATTTGTCTTGTGAGCAGCTCGTTGTCTGCCAGTACCTGGAACATTCAATGTCTTTGGTTTCTCTGAACATCCATTTGGATAGCATTTGTTAGCAATCTAATATTGATGCTTTATAGCTTTACTACCTTTTGTCCTTTTAAAAGTTCAATCGATTAAAAACTTGAGAGTATTTTCTGTGCACTTGCCAGCTTTGAAAATGATGGCAGACTGAATAATTGGCTCTTATTTTGTTAGAACCGGTCTTTGGGTCTTTGCTAGCAGTAGGAAGAGGGCATGCTGAGGATGCAGGGTTAAGGCAGATTCTAGGAGTATTTGCATTATATGGGTAAGCTGCTGGTGTGTGACGTTTTATAATTTATCATTTTATAATGTTTCCTGATTTTGCTATGATCCTCTTAGGTTTATCTTCTTTTTACTTCTGCCTTTTAAGCAGCTTGGTAAAGGTGTCAGATGCAGGCCTGTGCACTAATCTTTCTGTTCCTCCTTTCTCCCATTCAAATTACTCAAGTGAGTAATTTGAGCTGGTTACCAACACACCAGAAAGTCTGTCTGCTTGGACAGGAGCAAAAAAAGCTGTATTAGAGTGTGCACATTTGTAGGTCATTTAAATGGCATTGCTGAAAATCAAATAATCTTGAGACTTCTATTGAATTATTATGAAATTTAGATTACATTCTTTATTTCCTAAGAGGGCAAGTTTCTCTGACCCTTGTGTGATGAATGAAGATTGATTGTTCAAAAAATTCACTTGAATACGTACGGTTTTGTGTAGTGCAAGAAAAAAGTTTGGGTAAAGTAGAGCTTTTTTCAATACTGTTTTTCAAAGACTAAACTGAACACTCTGAGTAAACCTTCAGGGATTTCTCTGTCCAAATGTGTCTTCCCTTCATCTATCATGAACTCTCCTTTTTCCCAGTGGTGACTGGAGTAAAAATTGCTTCTCAGGCACTGATTTCTTCCAATAGTCTTACTTGGAACATAAAGTGAACTTATTTGCTAGGGCATTCATCAGTTTGAGAGATAAAGCCAGATCTGGTATGGCTGATAGATATCTCTGTCTAGGCCCTATGGAACTAGGGCAGATTCCTAGTTGGGAAGCAAGAAAACTTGAGATACTTGTTTCTTCTGTGCTGAATCGAAAATAAAGATTTCTTTCTGTGGGAGAGCATTAAGGCTACAATTTATTTTTTTTTAAATGGGAGGGAGGGAAACAAACTTGAATAAAAGGACTGTTTTTCTGACAAGAGAAGGCGGTCCAGGATAGACAACCATTAACTTTCAAAGCTGAATTGTACCCCCATGGTATCTCCTGCTTATTGAGGAAGATCTTGAAGTGTATTACCTAGATGTAGTCCCACTGAGAAGTATGATTTATAAAAAGAGACAGGTTTTTGTGATGTTTTATTCATTGGTTTTAAATGTCACCTGTCTTGATTCATAACATTGACATCCCTTGAATGGGTTTCCTTTCTTTTTTTCTCTTCAGCCATCTGCCAAGAATTTTTAAAGCTCTGTTAATTGTTTATGTCTCTTTTAAGCATTACCTTTCCAGCACATTTAGTATGTTCTTCCCAGCAAATACTTTTAACTTGTGACATCTTTATTAAGGACAAATGGTTCATTCTGTCACCTTGTAGTCACACAGTCTTTTTAAAAATAAGCCCAGGAGCAGCTTGCTTCTCTCTTTTATTGTTTGTTAAGTGGTCTTGAATCTTCTGTAACATTTGCATGAGGAAGACACTCTGAACCTTACCGCAAACCTCATCGGATTTGTGGCTGTGTCAAACCACCAATGTGATTCACAGCAACTTCTGTGTATGTAGGTTTTATAAACCTTTCCAAATTCCCTTCATAACAACAACAACAACAAAAAGAATATACCACATTTGGTTTTAAAATTTGTTAGCAATATTTAAAATTGAAAGAGGTACTTCAGTGACGTGACTCTTGTATCTGCTGGGGAAGAGAATAGATTCCTGCTCTCTTCCATTTGGTAACAGGGTCATTGCTCACCACCTGCTTTCACTTTGGTGCAAACTGACATTGATTGCAAAGCACTTACTGCCACAACTTGCTGTCAAATTTTCATTTTTTGCTATATTTTTGTATATAGCAGGCCTTCTGTGACATGAGGCTTTTAGATGAAACTTGCAGTGAGTGGGAAGTAAAATGAGTTGCTGTAGTTTGTGCCGAATTGCTTAGGTCATAGCCCTTAATGGAGACTGAAATAATGTAACCTGAAATCGACTTCATATCAGAGTACTCAGACTTGTAAATTCAACATCCTGGGCTATCTTTGAGGCCCCTTTCCTACTATAGATTTAATCAGCTAAGACATTGACTGAAAGTTTTGAAGATGAACTAAGTAACTAACAGAACTTCAGCCTGGGTCTGTGATTATTGGATTGGTTCCACTACCGTTGCACGTTTTAATTTCAGGCTGCAACATGCATTTCTGCTTTGGGAGAAGGGAGAGAGGAATCAGTAATCTAAGGTGTGATGCTGGAAAAATAATCTCTGAGCACACTGAATTCTTTAGAAAACCTGTTTGAGCCTTGTTACGCCTTGAGATCTGTTTTCAGAGCTGGATGTGTTCTTGGCACAGCATCTCCCTTAAAGAAAGAACACTGCTGCTGAAACGAGATCTATTTGAAATGCTTCTAAAATCTTCTTCCAGCTCATCTGTCAGTACAAATGTTTGTAAAGGGTAATGTAGCCTAAAAAGACAAGCTTGTCCAGGTTTTTCTCATCTGCAGCAAAAAGGGCTCCTTTTGGAGACTCTTTGCATGGGGACTCTATTATAGCTGCTCTGAGTTGCCTCTTGGGAGATGGACTCTGGACCATGTGGAAAAGCCAGGGGATAAAGTCTCCATCAGGCCCCTGTGAACACTTTCCAGCAGGCAGGGTCTCATCTGGACAAGTGCCTGAAATTATGAGCTGTGAGAGGAGCAAAGTTATCTCAGCTCTGACTGCTGGACCTGGTGCATTTGACCTTGTGCTGCCTCCTCTTGTTTTACTTTAAAACCTGCAGAAACGTTGCAGTGTTTCTCACTGCCAGCGTAATTGGGGTGTGTAACCACTGGGGATCTTAGGTCAGGTATTGGGGTGAAATCCTTCCCTGTGAAGGTGGTGAGACCCTGGCACAGGGTCCACAGAGAAGCTGTGGCTGCCCCTGGATCCTTGGAAGTGTCCAAGGCCAGGTTGGACAGGGCTTGGAGCAACCTGGGACAGTGGAAAGTGTCCCTGCCTGTGGCAGGGGGTGGGACTGGATGATCTTTAAGGTCCCTTCCAACCCGAACCAGTTTATGATTCATAATCAAAGCTTTGACCCTCAGGAAGAGGGAGAGAGAGCAGCTTAATACATATAGACTGATATAGTCTGAAAGAAATATTATTCAGAAATTAAGTGTTTAATTCCTTCTTGTTTTGTGCCTTGCCATCATGCAGGGCCATTATGAATGGATACCCAAGTAATAGTGAACAGCTGGGGAAACCTTTCATAGTGAATTGTGCAGGTTCGTGCAGCGTGGATTTGTGGAGATGGTTCACTGGGAGATTGCCTCAAAAACTATTTGCCTCTTAAATATTAAACACATGCCCCTGGTTTTAAAGACAACTGCATGGACATGCAGTTATTAATTTTTTCAGAATGCCCTGGAAATCTCTGTAGTTCAATCTTTTCTCAGAAACCTTTTAATTCTCTCTTCTGTCTCCTCTGCCTTCAAATTGCAGCTGTTTCCTCCTTTCCCTCTGTGGAGGAGAGGCAGAGCATCATTGGACCAAGGTTTTATAATAAGCCTCACTTTTGGATTAGACAAGGTGGGGTCTTCCTGGAAACAAACCCCTTTCAGCAGCTCTCCTGGAGCTGGAAATGAAATGGGAGACTAAGCCTCAAAAATGTTTGTTGAGTAAAGTTTAATACTCATAAGTGTTAAGGTAAATAGGCCCAAGTTATTTAAAGCTATAATGGCTACTTTCCATAGATGATGTAGTCTTAAGCCTTTGAAACTGAAACTGTGTGTTTTAAGCCTTCACTGTGCCTTGCAGATTGGAGTGTGTGAAGTCTTCAGATATGTTAATGGTGCTTCTTGCTCCGCATCATTAAAGAGGGCTGCATTCAAGTACTGATTTAGTGTTAATTAATTGGTTATCACTTCATTTGTGTTTCATACTGAGCGATGTTGTATGAATGAATCACTCTTAGTTCAGGTATTCTTACTTCTTCAGTTGTTCTGCTTTATTCGGGACAAGTGATCCTGAATAAAGAAATTAATTGTTAATCCTTCAGCAAGTAGAGCCCTTAGGAGCAAGGGAGAGAGGAGTGAAGGGTACCTGGGATTGGAAGGAAGCTCCGTTATGGACATATGTACCCTTCCTAGCAGAATGAACTGAGACCTTTCAGATTTGTAAAAAAAAAATTGTTTGGTTTAAAGGAATCAGCATTTTCTGACAGATTGCTTTTCTTTTAAAAAAAAAGACCAAAACCCCACATTGGTCAGCTCTGTGCTTTATAGTTGAGTTGTGCAGCTAGCCAGATCCACAAAGCCCAATGACATGATTTATTTTAGCATGTTCAGAGGTATTTCTGTACTCTTACTTAAGAAAATTAAATCATAATCACTTAGAGAAGGAAAAAAACCCTGCTGTTTTTATTTAATCAAACCTCTGGCAAGCAAGTGCTTTTTAAAAGCAAATGGTGCTCCTTTTTTGCACTTTTTTTTCTCTTTTTTTTTTTTTTTCTTTTTGCTTGCTAGTCCAGACAGGCTGACCTTTTATCTCGGTTTGTAATTCAGTTACTGAGAAAAGAATAACAGTGAGATAACTTGTCTTTGTGGTTATAGGATTAGTCAGCCACTTTCTAAGTTCCTAAAGGATTTCAAGGTTTGGACTTCTTGAAGTTCAGTGCCGCAGAATAACACTGACACAAATTTGTCATTCCCTTTGTTTAGATTAAGTGTGTACAGGACTTGGGATGATTTTGGAAATGAATGGGGCTATTCATACTCATAATTGACACTAAAGCTAAAAAAAGAAATTTAATCTTGGAGCTTAGAAGATTAAAATGAATTGCTATTTTTTTTTAAAAGCTTTATTTTTTTAATGACCACTCATCACTCATATCAATGAGTAGACCTTTGGATGGGTTTTCTTTCTTAATACTTCAGGACAATGCCAAGGGTAATAACAGCTTGCAGAGGTTCTATGGTTGTACTGCCTGTGACACCAAAACTTTCCTGAGCCTTGTAAGGATTACAGTAAGGATTAGTGAAGTTTGGTTCTTGTCTGAGCAGCCCAGGGTTGCTGGTGCTGTTGATCCAGCATTGGTGTCCCCACAGTTCTGCAATCCCTGCTGTCTGTAGGGTGCCTGGCAGGGAGAGGGATGGCGCACGTGGCCCCCCAGTAATTTTGTGGGGATAGTGCAGATACCATGGTCTGGTGTCGTGAACCTTTATTTTAATCAAGTAAACAGAGCTACATGGAAAACTAGCTGGAATCCTTGCTGGCATCATAGCAGTAAGGTGCTTCATTTCCAGTAGCCATAGAACTCCACATCTGGGCGAGTGAGGTAGAGCCATCCCAAACACTTCACTTGAGATGCCCCGAGTCTCCTCTGATATAATTCTCTATTAAGATACACTTTTCCAGTTCAGCTGGGGACCAAAAGCTGAATGTGTGGTGGTGTTCATCTTTTCTTCCACAAAAAGGGATGCTGTGGTTGCACTTAGATATTTAACTGGCTTAAGCTGACTTGACTTCTAGGTCATATGATGATCTCATTGAAAGTGTTATTTCTTTGTGGAAGACCATTTGTTATTCAGGTGAGGTGGCCTGAGAACAGTCTCTAGATGTGCCCTGATCTCAGCTCCTGTTCTCTTTCTTTGGGAAATTGTAGCTGCAGTGCTGTTTTGGCTGGTGCTGGATGCTGCAGCCCAGGATGTGTTTTGCCAGTACATTGCCTAAATAATTAAGGTGCGTTAAAAGCAGAAGCTTGTGCTGCTGAGACTTATTTTTCAAATCTTTTGAAAGATTAATATCTGTATTTTTAATCTTGCATGAAATCCCACAATGAGTGTGTTTCATCCGCTGCTTTCATAACAGTGAGAAACTTCACTGACATGCTGATGCTAAAAGGGAGGAAAATCAAGATAATTAGTGCTTGTGTAGGCACAAGGGATTGTTCTGATTTTCTGCAGCCCCTCTGTAAGCCTGGCTGCACTGCTTGACAGATCTGTGAAGTTGTAGGGACCTGACGGAAGAATAAAAATGGTCAGAAAGTGCCAGTAGATCCTTGTGTCCTTTGCTTTTGACAGCTTAAAGTGAATAAATAGTTAATGCCTGCTCATACATTACATCAAGGCTTCCTTGTGCTGGAAACGTAAATGAGAACAAGGCACTTAATTTTTAGAGCAGTGATTGAAAGTATGCCAAGTGGTATTGAGGCAGCATTTCAGGAAAAATGCTATCGGAAAAAATGGCATGCTATTCCAACACCAATTTATATCACCATCTGAAAGATCTAAAGTCTGGAGCACTGCTTAGCGTGAGAAATCACCTTCTACATTTAATTTTGGCCAGAGAAACTGAGTACTTTTTTTTTCTGGTTTAAAAAAAGTACATAGTACTTTTGAGTAATCTGTGTCCTCAGAGTGTATTTGATATGAGCACTTAATTGATACCGTGTTTAACCAGTCTTTCAAGTTACAGGAAGCTAATTCCAGGATAATCTGAGCTCTTCCACTTGTCAGAGCTCACATTCATGAATCCTTGACACCCCTCCCTGGATCGTGGTCTCTGTGGCACCACTGCACTCTGGCTGAGCTCTGCCCCAAGATGGTTGCTACAAATAGTCACAGCAAGTGGCATCCCATGGGGGAGCTCCTCCCAAAAATAAAACCCTGTGTGAGGAGGTGATGGAAAAAAAGTTTGGGAGTTGAGGTGGATACACATCAAACTGATCTGCAGGGTTCTGGAGAAGGAAATGTGAGTGTGCCATTGGTTTTATCAGAAGGGAAACATCTTGATAGCCTTGGTGATAGCCAAGGTCAAGTGAAGCAAGAGTTTAATTATTCTTTTCTGTGAAGAGCCTCCCTTTTCCAAAGGACACCTGAACACTTAATTGAATTTGTAGGAATTGTTTTGTACTTGTCTCAGATATGTAGCCACTTCTGCTGTCGAGTGTGATCATCAACAGCCTCCCATGAGGGGCTTTCACACAATTTCAGTCCCAGCTGGTTGTTCTGGTTTTGTTCTTCCAAAGTAGACTGTTGCTACTGTATTACCGTGATAATGCTTTTCATTATCTCTAACAGTAAATTACTATTTGGCATTTAATCTTTAGCGTAGCTTGGGTAGCTTGACTTGGGTAAAACCCCTTCTCAAGCCATGTTTAGAGTTTGCCTGTCTAAATACACATGAATAAATGGTGGATTGTGCTCCCTGATGATGGGATTGATGAGTTTCTTGGGGGCCTTTGATCACTCCGTATGCAGTCAAGAACTGTTAGATTGCAGCATAAAACTAGGCTTAAAAGGAAGCTGTAACAATAAAAGCTGTGCTAAATAGACAATTAATTTGTTTTTTCCTTCGTTCCCATCTAGCTCGTATCTTTTCTACTAAGAATTTATTTCCCTGTGTAGCGTGGGAAGCTGCAATTTTATTACTTCTGTATTTTAGTCTTCAAACTCCCACTGCCCCTTATGAAGTGATAATTGCTAAAGCCAGTTTTTCTAAAGGCTATATAAAACTTTAAAGTTTGACATCAAGTTATGTTGAGCAGTAAATGCCACCTGGAATATCTGGGTGAAAGGCAGGCAGAACGAATGCTGCAGCTGGGTGTTTTCTTCCTAAAAAGCCATGGGCTCCTGGTAACAGTGGGAGGATATTCGGAAAATACTCTGAGCCATGTGGAAGACAAGTGTTCAAACTCACAGAAATTATGGCAGAGGGATATGACTAGAGGGCTAAGGAAGGAGAGAACAACTTCCTAATTTTATTTGTAGGATTGGCTGTAGTATCAAGACTTGAAAATATCCTCCTTCTGAAAAACTGTTCAAGCGCTTTCCCACGAGGAAAGGAACTTCATCTCACCAGTGTCATACATATTCCAGTTTTGTTCCAGAAGTCAGGGGCCATCTGCATGTTTGAAAAGTGATGGTAGGACAGCTGCATCTCCACCCAGGAGATGGAGGGTTCATGTTTGGCACAAGCCTCAGGACGTCAAAGACAGTATTTAAAAGCAAAGCCCAGATAGCCTGAAACGTTGCAGATGAGCAAAGAAAAGGCTTTGTGCTAAATGCAGAGATCAAATTCAGTGTCAGTAAGTAAAAAGAAAGTTTGAGGAGGATCATGTTGTCCACTTGCCCCAAGATAATATTTTTGATTCCTGTGCAGTCAGTGAGCTAGAACTTGGCCAAAACCCTTTGCCAGGGGAGAAATGTGTGAAAGCTGCAGGGAAACAGCTCGTTTCTGTTTGATGCTCACAATTCATGCAGCAAGGGGATTTTGCTGGCAGTGTTTTTGCTAGAGGAGCAAATAAAAACGATAGCTGAAGTGACTCAGGGGTTACTGGATGGCTGTATTTATGTCAGTAGTGCAGGCTGATCCAGGCAGTGGTGACTTTGTGCTGCTCGAGGGCTGGTGAGGGACAAGGGGATGTGCCAAGTCCCGAACTGGTCAAGCTACAGACCTTCTTGCCTTAGGCAAACCAGCAGGGATGCTCCTCTGTGTGAGGACTGTGGGTACGAAGACAACTGTGATAAATCATTTGCATCAGCTTCTGATTCAAAAAGTTTTCACCGTTTGGGTTTTTGTTTGGTTTTTGTGTGGACAGGGCAGAGGCTGAGTTAATTCTACAGGCTTTGTGTTTTACACAGATTTGTTTGTTTTTTTGTTTTATGTGAAACAGAAATCTGGCATGATTTGTTTAAAAATACCGTGGCAAGGTTTTCGACTGTGTCCTGCTTAGGACAGAACAGCAGAGGTACAAAGTTCAGACCATGATGCCCTTGAATATCAAACCTGCGGCTGTGTCTAACATGTCTGCAGAGAGCTTTTATTTATTCTCCTTTTGCTGCATAGGTTCATTTACATTCAGTAGAATATCATGTTGCTGTGACACTTTACCTGACTGTAAGAAATGCCAGTGGGTTTTTTTCCCCCCTGTTTTTAAAATGCTGATTTGAAAGAAGTGCAACTCAGAAGCAGTTTGCTGAGTTGAACATTATTCAGTGGGGTAGTTGTCTGCAAATCTGTCAGAAATGCTGACAAAGGAATGTCATGAATAGCTTACAAATCTTCTCCTTGAGGAAGAAATTGTATTCCAAATGATCTGTTTCTGATTTGTCCATCACTACTGCCTGGGCATGGAAAGGCTGTAGGTTATGTCCTTCCAAAGGATATAATTATATATGTCCTTCTGAATTATACAGTAGAAATCATCAGCATATTGAAACAAGATGTTGCTGTCAGTGGTGTCTGAAGAAAACAAACAGCACAGCTGTAGGTGAGAGGCTTTCAGATGAACACTTCCAACTCTGACATTTGTCTTCAGTTGGGCATTTTTACAGAGTTAAGAGCATTCTCAAAACCTCAAGTGAAAATACAACTGTCAATCAGTTAAAAAATTAGCTTTCTCAATGTACAAGCTTGCTGGAAGAGTTTCAATGTACTGCCTCCTCACCATTTTGTTAGATTTATTTGGCCAGCCTTTTGTATCAGGTTTTACATTTGAAATGAGATTCCCTCCTTTAAAAGTTTGTCTTAGGTATTTGATCAGCATGAACAAAAATAGATAGCTTTTACAGAGACAGTTAGACTTCTTAGAGCAGAGGAATTACTGAGAAGTGAGGAGAGGAATGGGACAGAGCCCGTGGCTAAACCCAGCTCTAATTGCAGCTGCTCAGCGCTGAGACTTTACCCTGAGTAACCGTCTGTCATGAGATGCTGTCCTTGTCCTTCTTGTCTTATTTTGCTCCTGGCATTTCTCTAAGAGAATAATGTCAGTGTCCCAGGAGTGCACCACTGCAGAAACAGATATTCTGGAGAATAAAACTTCATTTCTGGGAGAAAGTCTGTCTGTGGCATTGGCTTACAGTGAAATGCCAGGCAGCAAAGTGAAATGGAGGCCATCACATTTTGAACAGGTTTTGGGTTTTTTTTTGTTCTGAAGATGTGTGTGTGAGTGGAAGGACAGGCTGAGTAATTGCCCAGGCCAGGTCCCCAGGCTCTTGCTGTCACAGCCTGAGGTGCAGCAGGAGCAGAGGGCTGGGTGTCCTCTGCTCTGCGTGGCTCTCACGGCTCTCATTAGCCAGGGGGCACCTGTCAGTCTCCCATCAGCTTGTCTGGGCTGAGCAGTCGCCTCCTGGACCTTTCACCAGTGTTGCCCTTTGGCTTCTCCCCCTCTTCAGGAGCAGCGTGGCATTCACAGCCAGGCTGCCGTTGGACCAGATGCGAGCTCTGCAGTTAGTTCATCCTGCCTGACACAGCGCTGCACGCAGGATGTTCTGTGCTCCCAGATTCCTGCACCACATGGACTTGCCTCCCTTCCTTCTCCCACCATCCCCATCCTGTTTAACCCGTGATCAGGCTCTGTAAGCAGCCGCTTTGCTCTGCGTCATGCAGGTAACCCACTTCCCAGTTGGTTCATATTAATATAAATCTGTGGGCTTTGCCCACTCCACACTTAGCTGTGCTCCAGCATGTTCCATACTGTTTAGCCATCTGTCCTGACAAACACAGTCCCGGGAATTGTCAAAGCTGTTGTGTCCCTTGGCAAACAGTTCTTACACTTTGCAGGAAGACTTTGTGTGTCGGTGTCTACGAAGGATGTCCCGTGATGCTCCATCCTGCTCAAGGACAGCAGTAGGGCAGTGTTTTCTTACTGCCATGTGCAATATTCTGGAGACACCGTCGCTGTACATCTGCCCTGCCAGCTCAGGCATTTTTTCTGGCTCAAAGCAGCACCCAGCACTTCGGGAGGATGGCAGAGAAGGCTCAAAGGGCATCCATGGAAGACTGCAGCCCTAGGGCAATTTCTGACATCTAATAGTTGGCTTAAGCCTTGAGCAAGGTGTTTCAGATTTGTTCCAATACTCTCTTTAAACAGTCCAGCACTGGGAGAGCTGTAGCTGCTTAGTATATTCAGTACTTGTATTAATATTTTCTTCTGTTTTGCATTTTTATTTGACTTTTCAATTCCCTAGACTGTGAGGAAGCAGAATGTTGAATAATTACCTGCTCCTTAATAAATTAGTGTGAAAAGGCAACTGGTGCCATGCATCAACTTAAACTGCTGTCTGTTAAAGTTGCATTAATGTGTATAAATAATATATATCTTTGTGGAGGAAGTGCTTTGTCTTTCTAATGAACAGTTGCCTGATTGGAGAGGCAGAAAAGACTGTATACCCTGAGCAGAAAGGTTGTTTTACATGTGCCTGGATTATTAAAATGGATTTGTGATCCTGATACAGCAACTAAGAAAGATCTTGTTTAGTGGAGTGTGCAAAAGAACTTCAAAAGACATTATGAGAAGTCAGGTGGCAGGTGACTTTGTGATTTGGGGCCTGGTATCTCTTCCACCTCAGGAAAAGGGATCAGGATTTCCATATCTTAATACTAGTTTTGAGGAGTGATACAAACTGTCATTAAACATTCATTTGTTGCCTTATCGTAGGCAGCAAACATTTCACTGCATGTTTTGGTTCAGAAATGGCTTGAAGAATAACCATGACAGCTGACTAATTAACAGCTAACTAGGACAGCCCCACTTGCATGTAACTGAAATAAAGATAAGTCACTAAATTATGACGTTTATTGCAAGTAAAAGAAATAACAGTTTTTGTGCACAAGAAAAAACCCAAATTATTTTGCATGTTCTTAGCATCCACAGCAGGTGCTCACTGATAGCAGGTGCTGCGCAGTCATTTCTGTCCTGCTGCAGTGGCTGTAAAACAATCTCTCCTGTGGTCACTTGGTCTTGGATGGGAAAAGGACTGGTGCTTAAATAAATATTTGAAGCACTTCCAGTGTCCATATTTTGTAACATTATCCTAAAATCCTGTCTGTTCCACAGGTTATAATATTACAGCATGACATAAAGGGTGTAGCTGTGGACAGTCTAGACTGTCCCAGGCCACACTTGGCATCTGTAGTAACAGAGAAAAACTTTCCTGTGCCAGTTCTTAACAAATTGGCATGGACAAGCAGCCAGTTAAACAAAGGGCAGGCAGAGAGAGAATTCAGGGAGCAGGAGCTTGTCCAGACAAGCCTGACATCTTCACATGTACAGGAAAATACAAATTGTACTTGCATATTTTATCAGTATGAGGCTGACCCAAAGTGACCTGGTGTGTGTTTGTGCTCTGGGATTTCTAGTTTAACAGAGTGAATTCCTCACCACGATTGAGACTCAGCCTGGTTGTACATAATTGCCTTTTTTTTTTGACATGCAGCTTTTGTCAATGATACAATTTTCTTCCTGTTCCCCTCTGTCTCCTTTTGTCATTTAGTATAAGGAGGTTTAGTTGCAAGGAAAGGGGAGGAGAAGAGAACTTTGCTTCTCTTCTATCTAAATGCAGAATTTCTGTCCTAAGCCTGCAAAATGAAGCATTAGAAAAGCAGCTCCATGGGGGAAACATCTCACTGGTTGTTTGTGTGCTCACACTGCCAGTAACCAGAGCGTGTAATGTACCTGTGAAATGAGCAGAAGCAGTATCCTGAGGCTCACACCAGTCTCGCTGAGAGCAGCAGCCTGGAGCAGAACTTTTCATGTCTTTCCCTGCTGGAAGAGGCGCTGTGGCCATCAGAGGAGCAGCAGGATCCCTGCGGGTGTGTGGGTGGTGGCTGCACTGATGCCGGTGTCTGTTCCTCTTTTGTCTCCCTGCCAGCTGAAGACTTGGAGCGTGGATGAGCTTCAGAAGAGGCTCTCAGCCCTGGACCCCATGATGGAGCAGGAGATTGAGGAGATTCGCCAGAAGTACCAGTCCAAGCGGCAGCCGATCCTCGATGCCATCGAAGCCAAGAAGCGGCGGCAGCAGAACTTCTGAGCCACGGGTAGAACGTTCTTCCATCCTCAAACAATCAGCCCCTTGCTTTTATGACTACTGAACAGATTGATTTCTATTGAAATATGCTAGCAAAATAGAGGGCAATACTTCTGCTCGTTTATTTTTCCATAGCACCTTTGTGAACTCAGGAATGCCGTTATGTGGAAAATCCTGATTGTATGTTTTAATGTTAGATATATATTTAAAACATTATTCCAAAAGAATTCTGTTACTGTTATTAGGAGGATTGTTTTTAAACCAGAGGAACCAGATAGAAATAGGCTAATGAAAGTTGGCTCACTCTTTTCCATTGAACTTTCAGGAGTCCATTTTGGTTTAAATTAATCTGGATTGTTGTCTGTAACAGCTGATTCTTTTGTGGGGTTTTTGTTTTTGTTTTCCTTTGTGAATGCACAGACTCAATTTCAAGCTGTTAACTGTTTCTTTCTACTGTTAAGGTACTGATAAGTTTTAGGTCACTGAAGAGAGCAGGTGAGAACATGTACAGACTGTTCCAGCCTTTTGAAAGAAACTTAAATCTCAGTTTTTAAAAAGCCTGTAATAAGCCCCATGCCTTACACTGTGTGCTTTAAGCAAGTGTGGTTTCTTCAAGACCTCAGTTTTGTCCTCGTTTTGTGTATTTTATGAATTTATACAAGTAGATAAAGCATGTTGTGCCTCCATAAGAAATTACATTCTGTAATTTAAAGTCCACACCCACTTAAAACCAAAAGCCAATCAGTGATCTCATACCCCTTTGTCTGTCTGTCTGGAAATGTCCTTCAGGGAGACCCTGCTGAGAATGGAGTGCTGGGAAAAGGAAACAGTGTTTGAATGGGTGGAAGTTGTGTGAACCTCTTTCAGGAACTAGGTACTTTGGCTGTGTCTAAGAAGACTTAAAAATCTCCACAGCTTGTGAAATATTTTATAGGCTTCATTTCAAATTTACATCTTTAGATGCTTGAATAAAAACTTGATTTCACAATCCTTCACATTTCTGCAAGGTTTAGCACATCAGGAGAGTCAAACTGAAAGTAAAGACTGTTGAATTAACAAAGATGTGCATTTGTGGTGGTGGAGCAAAGGCGGAGTTGATCTGGATGAGAAGACAATTGCCAATGTCCTGCTGGAAGAGGTTAAGACTCTTCCAGTTCCTCTGGATGCTATTGTGTTGTTTTCTTTTTTTTTTTTATTTCCCTTCCATCCCCACCCAGCATAGCTCAATCAGCCACAATGCCCCAAGCACGTACAATCGCTGTGAGGACGGTGCAATCAGCTCACATCAGAGTGGAGAGTGAAACAAGGCCTGTTTGCAGGCCAGAGACTGAGCAATGCCTCTGCCCCATGGGCTGTGTAGTTTTAGGTGTTCCTAGCTTATGATGGAATGTTTGGACTGAGCAGGTGTTTCTACCAATACATTTTTATTTTGCTCTGATAGAGGGAACAGTTTCCACATCGTGCTTCTGAACTAGGGCCCTGGTACATCACCTAGATGATTAAACAGCAGTGTCTCCTGGATCAAATGCTGCTATAGAGGTGACATGTTCGTTTCATGTTTCTGTAGGGTCTTGTTTCCCCTCTGGAGCAGGCTCTTGGCTACTGCTCACAGTTCTGCTCCACAGCTGTGAAAGGAACCAAGCCATTCTTACCCTCTGCAGGGCTCGTTGCATCAGTTTGTCTCAGTTTGATAATGCAGTGTGACCACAGCTGTCCCTAAGGAAAAGGGAGGCAGTAAGCAGTGTATGTAGCGTGCTGCAGGAAGAGAACATCCTGGGATAACCAGCAATCTGATAGCCTCAGGTATTGGGGAGCATGAGGGCTCATAGCATGCTCATCTGGAATCTGTGCAATAGGCTTTGCCCTAATCGTGTCTTTACGGTGAGCTATATTCATGAGCATCCTTAGCATCAAAGAAACTCCCCCAACCCAGGAGGGACTTCTCTGGTCGCTGTTGGATCTTGGATAAGTCATTTGGCAGATGTGGCCCAGCACCTCTGGTGTGACAGACGCAGAGATCTGTGGATGTGGTAAATTGTGCACTCCCTGTGTGTGGCGTGGCTCAAGCCTGTTCTGCTGGAAGGAGTTTTTTCTCTGCACTGTGTGGGTAACTTTGTAGAGATCAGAGGGCATTAGAAACCCCAACTTTAAGGTGAAACACCACGGGGTGGTGTCTATTTACAGAATATGCAACCTGTGACTACTGTAACTGAATGTAAGCACTCTTGAAATACTCTGCTTTGCTGACGTGATTGTCTTAAAAATACAGCAAACAACCAAAATAACTAAAACTGGTCCAATGGCTTAACTGTCTTTGAACCTTTCTTAAATGCTTGCAGTGGGTGAGACTTAATGATGTTTCTTGCACTTGAAGCTGTAATGCAGAGGAATTATTTTCTCCTTCACTGATTTTCAATTTGTTAGAGAAAATACTTCCCTTTTTGGTCCCTTTGTAGAATGTCTGGGAGCACAGTACCTGTTCATTTCTCAAAGTCCTCCAAACTAAGACCAAGGCTGGTACCATAAGGGAAGGCTGTTTTGACAAAGTTTTAAGCAAAAAACTTGCTTAATTGTGAAGCTGCATTCATGTGCTCCTTGGGTCTGTCTGCTTTGTGGAAAGGGTTCTGGACAAACCATTCTCTTTGCTCCTAAAACCCAGGGATACTGATGGTGTCAGTCATGTGAGACAAATGTGAAGTTCGTAGCTTTAACTTTTTTTCTAACAAAGAAATTAGCAACACTGGCATAAACTGCTGACTTGAAATGCTATTTTGTAAGATCTGGCTGTTTGTATATAATAGTGTTGGGTCTTTAGTTTGTATATGTATGAAACAGTAACTTTTATTGCATTCCTTTCAGTTTGATACAGGAGATTTTGTTTGATCTTTCTCAAATATCTTGCCTTATTTGTTCAAAGGGGCAAATAAACTGTCCCTACCTGAAAGCACCGGTGTCATGACTCATATTTATGCATTAAAATACTTTGGGGTGTTATTGTTTATCAGGACACGTTTTAACATGATGCACCTCTAATCAGCCAATGTTATGCAACATTCTGGAGGAGAGTATCAGCTTTCAGGAACACAGGCAGTGAACGTGTCAGACACACATTTTAAAACATTACTAATCTGCAGCTCGGGGTGACAGTGCTGGAGTAGAGGGGTAGGTCCGAGTGCTGTGGGGGTTTGCCAGGTGATGGTCAGGCAGTTCCAGCAGTGAGGAGCACAGGCAGCCCTGCCTGGAGCTCCAGTCATGCAGGAGGGGTGTTTGCCTCACAGGGTGCTTTGGCAGATGGGGATGCTGAGCTCTGCTGTAGGTCCGTGCTGTCTCTGCAGCAGCTTCCCTGAGCCTGCAGGCAGGTTTGGGGCTAGCTACATATCAATTTATCCACCTTCCTACACAACAGGTGAGGCTAGAGGCTGACTCCTAATTCTGGCTCACTTGCTGCACTTTGAGCTTTCTAGCTCAGAAAAAGATGAAGCTGACAGTGAGTGGGTGCTGCCTTCCAATGCTGAACTGTTGGCTTCTATGTGGTTTCCCTGAGCAGTTACTAAATCTGTCCTGGAGGGATGACTAACTGGAGCAGAGACAGAATTCATTCAGGAGTCAGCTTTGGTTAGCAATTCCGGAAGAAACAAAATAGATCTGAGCTTTTAAATGTTGGGAAGGAGCATGGAAATCAAAGGGAGGGAGGCTGCCGGCTTTTCTAGTAACTGGGAAAGCCTGGAGCTCTCACATTTTCTCAGCAACATTACCAGGATATTGTGGAGCCCCAGAACAAAGGAAGGGAGGGTTGTGCAGCCATACCGGGGGAGTGTTTGTGTGCCCTCCCTCTGTGCTGACAGCACTGCACCTGCTGCACAAACTTCTGCATGTGGCTGACAAAACCAGCAACAGGTTCTTATGAGCTGGGACTGATGTTTAGCCATGTTTTTCTCCCCCATAAGGGAAAAAGCCAGCTCTCCACTAAGCCCATAACACCAGCAGTTTTTAATAATTATTAGCACTAAGGTACAGGGGCTGCTGTGCCAGTGTCCTTTTTGCCCAGCTACTCATTTCCTACACCCTCATTTTGTACCATTTTCTGCTGTCCACAGGCCAAAAGTCTGAGCTTGAATAAATGCTTTGAGCATTGGCTGACAGCCCTGCCTCGAGAGTTGACAATTTTTCATTTCACTAATCACTCTGGCAAAATTTTGAAGAGTCAAACCAGGAAATACCCATCAGCTCTTTCCAGACTGAAGGTTAATTGCTCTTTAATTTAAGAGCCCAGGAAGATAGCCAGTGTGTTTAAAAACTTTAGAACAATTCAATTCCATCTACGAAGGACTGTCCTGCTCCCCTCCAGGTTGCTGCTGTCTAAATCAATACAGTGCTGGAAGTGGAGGGAGCCCAGAGTGCCTGAGCCCCATCCTGAGTGGTCCAAGCAGCCTCTTGCAGACCTGTCTGTGCACAGGCATCACACAGCTGAGCTGTAAGGTGGATTTTCCTCAACCCAAGGGGCTCACAAGCTCTGGACTATCATTCTTTTACCACAGAGAGGATGATCTTGAAAGAAACGTGGGGCAGTTTTTCCCACTCTGCTCGAGGTCTGGATGTGAATGTGCATTGCTGGTGCTGTGCCTCCCTGCATGCCTGACCCGTGGTGTTTTTTTCTGTGAAACAGTGTGACCTGGCTAGGCATATTTGGCTAATTTAATTCCATGCCTTCAAGGCTGTTCATTTGGCTTTCTCAGATGGTTAGAATGGAAGTCTTGATTTTGTGTATTTCCTACAACTAAGTTAACAGCTTGGGTTCAGATAAAGGCTAAAGTGAACCTGTAAGTATATGCAGACCTTGGGGCTGTCTCACTACAAGGTGAAAGTGGTTTAGCATTATTTTGTAAAAAAAAAAAAGAAAAGTAGAATTACTGCACATTTGTCTTCACTGATCTCCTTACATAGTTCAGCAAATAGAGGTAACATTTAACGTGAAGCAGTGTGCTCAAGCAATGAGATCTCATTTTTGCTGAGGTCAGCAGGGCTGTAGGAATGTGAGCAGGAGCAATCCCAGAAACACTGCCGGTGAGGAGTCTTTCCTTCCTACAGATGAAGCCCTTTAAAATCCGGTTTCCTAATTACCAGCTGAGTGCAGAGACCGTGCTCAGGGTAGTCATGGGTCTGAAAGTTGGCAAAGGAAAAGAAGTTTTAAACAAAGGTAATGAAGTTTACTTTGTCTCTTTGAGCAGAGTTGTCTAATTCTCAGCTGCATTAAATAGCTTAATAAGGTCAGTCCTTAATCACCGTTCCCTGGAGGCAAGAGAGTCATGCTTTAGTCAATCATTTTCTGAATGTGGAAAGCAGCTTTGTAGGAATAACCTGATAAAGTGTGTAATTGATTTACCCACTGTATCAAATGAAAATGCAGCCACTCAGGAAAACTGATTAGGGATTAGCAAAAGAACATGAGTTTCCTACTTGCCTTAGAAATAGTAAGTCAGGCCTGTCCTGGCAGCCCAGTGCTGCACAGCCTTGTCTCTCTGGTGAGCGTGGGCTGTGCTCACCCACTCTGCTGCTGGGCACCTTCCTGCACCCAGCTCTTCCCCGCTCTGCACAACTCGAGCTCTGCGAGATCTGCCTGCACAGCAGTGGGAGGATTTTCCCAGTGCAGTTACTCAGAGCCATACAAATCCTAATGTCTTCACAGAGAGCAGGAGGCTAAAAAAAGAAAACATCTTTCGTGGCTTTCCCAAACCCGAGCTTGGAGCTCTTGTGCACCAGCCCCCTCTGATGTGCCTTTGCCATGGGGCAGAAGGGCTCACAGGAGCTCCTGCCTTGCTTATGGGCCCCAGGGTTTTTTGCCTTGGAATGATCAGCAGCATGTGGATTTTTAATTTCTTTTTAATAGAAAAGGTCTCAAAGGAATAAATAAAATAAATTAAACTCTATTTTTACCCCTGACTCCTATCACACCAGCAGAGAGGAATGCACCTGATGTGGAGAGCAGTGGCCCTGCCCTCCCCAGCCAGCCCTGCAGAGCAACAGCCTAGAGACATCCCCCTTATTTCAGAGCATCAGAGAGGCCACATATTATCAGGATTCCCATCATCCCAGTAGTGATGCCTGGCTCCCTGTGTGGCTTTTCCCAGAGCCCACTGCTCCATCCCATTCCCTCACACCCCAGGAATGCCTCGTTCATTGAGCCTCAGGGAGCTGGATTATCCAAACTGCTCCGGCCAGTGGTCCAGGCACACCATCCAGAGCAGGGATGAGGTAGGAACTCTGCTGTACTCCAGAGTGGTGCTGGAGCTGGCACACGGGGACCTGCAGTGCTGTGGGAGCAGCTTGGCTGCTCCTGCACACCTCAACCTGGCCCAGGCTCAGCCGGGCAGCACAGGCACGTCCAGCTGCCACAAAACAGAAACCAGTGTCCACAGCAGATCACTCACTGAGTTCTTTAATAAAATATACAGTATGCATCCCATGCATAGATAGAAAATTAATTTACATGCTCCTAATTATTTGCATAATGCTTTTTCATTAATAGATGTAATTTACTCTTCACATTTGAATACATTTTGCTACTGGAATATTTATGTTGAGAAGGGGAAACTCCTTCCTGTATTCAAGTAACAGTGCAGCAGGAGCTGGTGGGAGCAGCAGCTGCTGCTCTCCAGTCCCAGCTCCCAGCAGGAATAAGCGCGGAGCGGACCATGAACTGTTGGTACTGGAAGACCTGATGATGCCAAAAGCATGAGCACCCTCCCATCCCACACCACCGTTCCTTGGGGACCCTTCCTGAGTCCTACTGGGGTTCAGAAAGGCTGGACCTGCACTGGTGTTGGTTTCACTTTTCTTGCCCGTGACCAGCAAATCTCTACAGGCAGAGCCAGCACCAGCAACTGCGGCTGTGCTGAAACCCAGCCAGGAGAACCAGCGGCAACCCCCATGATTCAGGTACCTGGGGCCATCCTGCAGCCATCAACTGTGTTTGAGGTGCTTTAGGGATTGCAGGATGCACGTTTCTGCTGCTTGGAACAGGCATTGCTGGGTGCACTCCTCTGTGTGCAATGGAGCTGCACAATTTCCAAACAGAGAATGAGGGGTGGGGGGCAAGGAAAAGCTCTATAGGGAATTAATGCTGTGCTGGGAGCAGCCCCAAAAGTGCTCAGGTGGGCTGGGGGTCCAGGCAGGAAGGGGGTTTGGTGTTCCAGGCTGACCTCCCTGCCCTGCTGTGAGGTGCTCAGAAGCTGCAGTGACAAGGAGCAGTGCAAGGTGCTCTCTGCCCCGGCTCTCTCCCTGCAGAAGGAAGGTGAGGGCAGTGGCACCTGTGGGGACACCTGGGGCAGCGTGACCCCCTCCTGACAGCCCCTGCCTGTTCCCGAGGCAGAATTGAGCCAGGCTGGGTGCTGTGGTGAGGGAGACCATGGCTTGGGTGAGAGCCCCACTGGGATTGGCTCCTCCATTCCCCTAGCTTGATCCCCTCTGGCTGCTCCTGCCTCAGAGGACAGTGTTCCTTCTGCCTGGTCATCCCTGGCTGGTGTCCTTCCCCGCTGTGTGGACAGTGCTCCCAGCTGTGCCACACTCCCAGCACAGCCCCAGATCCCTGGGGGTCCCAGCAGTGGCAGTGCGGGAGAGCAGATAAATCCTAGCTGCAATGGAAAGGTGAAGTCCAGTTAATCCCACTGCAGGGCCTGGGGACCATGGGGCTCACCCTGAGTTGGACACTACCTCTCCTCCCATACAGACTCATTCCCAGGCCCCTTTCCTTTATGGCTGGGGGGGCAGTTGAGCCTTTTGAGGCTGTTTCCAGCTGGGGCTAGGACAAGGCTGGGGCTGGAGTCATCGATCTGGAACAGGACCTGTAAGGGCTGCCAGCCTGGTTGAGGGCTGCCTCACCCTTAAGCTATTTAACCTCACCCTGGACAACACAAAACCTCAGGGCAGAAGAAAATCCCTTTCCATACATCAGGGGCAGTGCCTAATCAGGGGTCACTTGTATTTCTTATTTTCTCCCTCCCTTTCTAGCAAGGGTATTATCCAGCACCACAGCCTCCCCTTGCAGCCACGGGTTAGCAGGGTGAAGGCTGAGACACATCTAAGCAGACCCAGGGTCTGGAAGCAGCCAGCACCCACTGGGCATCTCCTCCAACCCCTCCTGTCCTTCACAGGGCAGGGGCGATGCCGGCCGTGGCTCCTCCGCCGTGTCCCGGTGCTGTGCTCACCGTGAGCAGGCAGGACCCACGTGCCCCAGGGCCGCAGTGCCAGGGTTCAGGGGCTGGGGTGGGCACCAGGGGTCAGACCACGGCGGTCAGGGCTGCCCCTGCCCAGGGAGGTCTCGCTCAGAGCCTCCGAGTCTCGGTCACGGCTGGAGATGCTCCCCACCTCCTCGGTGTCCTTTTTCCCGCTGTTCCTCACAGCTGCCTCCAGCGCCTTCTGCTTGCGGTAGAAATGGGAGAACTTGTTGAAGATGATGGTGATGGGCAGTGCCACGACCAGGATGCCCCCCAGGATGCAGCCCGAGGCCGCCAGCTTCCCTGCCACGGTGACGGGCACCACATCGCCATAGCCCACAGTGGTCATGCTGACCGTGCCCCACCACCAGCATGCTGGGATGGTGTCAAAGCCAACATCTTCCTCCTTCTCAGCTGTGTAGGCCACTCCAGAGAAGACAGAGACCCCCACGGCCAGGTAGAGCAGCAGGATCCCCACCTCCCGGTAGCTGTGCTGGAAGGCAAAGCAGAGCGTTGGTCAGCGGGGCCACCACACCCAGCACAGCCAGGACATGGAGATCCCACAGTGCAAACTCAGCCCTGCACACAGACTCCCTGCACGCCTCTGTCAGGGATCTCCGTGCCTCTATCCATCTCTGCTGTGGGATGTCCTGCTCCAGGGATGGGCTGGGATGGGGCAGCAGGTGCGTGTGTGACCCACATCTGGAGCGAGTGGTACAGCCAGGAATCGTTCCTGGCACCCACAGCTGCCTCTCTGCACTCCACCAGCCTGCAAGTGCTGGGAGGGAGCACAGATCTGTGCTCCCCAGACAGGGATCCCCAGCAGAGGCTGGTCCCCTGCCTCCAGCACTCACTCTGGCCTGATCTCAGCTAACAATATTTAGCACATTTTCCTTTTATCTTGGCAGGTCCCCAGAAACCACCTAATAGGCAGCCACTAAAAGAAGCAATTTGTACTTTCCTGAGTCGCTGGCACTGCTCTCAGGGAGGACGTGGCCTCCGCTGCAGGCTCAGCTCAGCTCTTACCTAGGTCTCAGCCCAGGTTTCCTGGGGACCCCACAGCCAGACCCCCAGGGTTCCTTCTGTACCCCAACACCACTGAGCCTCAGCATCCACAAAACCCTTTGTTACACATGTGTAGAAACTACTGTTTCTGAGATAATTACATTCCCTTCAGGTTTTGCTGCTCCTCTGTCAGAGACTCCAAGTAAACATCAGAGCTGACATGAAATCAAATATCCCTGGTAATCAGGGCAGTCCAGGGGTCCATCCAGTGCCAGCATGGGCTGGTCTTAGCACCCATCCAAGAGGGTGCTGCAAGCCCCAGCTTGATGAGATACAGCCCAAGGGATCTGGGAACCTTGGTGGGAACAGAGCCATGGGACACCCAACCCTGATGGCAGAGGTGTGCGATGCTCTTTGAAGAAGCCATCATTTCTCTGGCTTCAACCTAAAACCTTGGTGCTGAAATCTTTCTTTGTATATTTTTAATATTTGGACAAAGTATAAACCTGTGCCAGAAGCTCAGGGGGAAAAGGCAGTGGGCAGTTGGAGGACAAGGCAGCAAGTCATGCCGGGAAGGGATTGTCAGGGGACAGACTGCCACCACCATCCTCACAGCATGGCTCGTCCAGTCACTTTTTGACAGCCACAAGTGGATTTTTTGGATGTTTCTGCCCACTGACCTGCCAGCTTGCTCTTCATCTTTTGGGAAAGGAAAGCAGAGCTTTGGTCGTGGGTATTTTTTCCCAGTCTCCTGACGAGCAGAGAATGTTTTACTGGAGACCACATAATGGCTAAAGGAAACAACATTTGAGCAAAGTAAACAGCAGCAGATGTGGGAAAAGGCTTCTGTGGTCAGGATGAGACTTACAGGAGGTGGATTCGTGGCATGGAGCGAGGAGGCTTTGCTTAGACAGCTGGCAAAACTGCTCAGCTAATGCCAGTAATACCAAATAACCTCCTCTTCCTCCCCTTCCTCCTCCTCCTCCTCTTTCTCCTCCCTCACCTGTGGCTAAAAATGCCCTACAGCAGTGCCAAGGGAGCTCCTTGAGGAGGACAAACAGCTCTGAGCCACTGATGTATCACTTCAAGGATGTATCACTTGGCCAAGAAAGACCTGCTGCTGGCTGGAAGTTAACAGCAGGTCTGTACGTCCCAGCTGGGGACCAGCAGCACCAAATAACCTCATACATTTTTAAAGAGTATCGGTTCTGGCCCTGGGATGCGTTGGAGGGGAAGACAAAGGGGAAGTCAGGCAGCTCAATAGCTCCTGCTGCTTTAATTTACAAGCAGGGTCAGGGTTTGCAGCACAGGGAAAGCTCCAGGAATCTCCCAGCCGATCCTCAGGCGCTGGCTGCCACCTATTTGCAGCCATTTATCTGCAAAACTTCTGGTTTACTCATTGATTGAGGGGGAAGGCAGCTGCAGCTGAGGTTTGGCTGGGATGTAGGCTTAGCCAGGGTTTGGATGGGATGCAGTTTTAACCAGGATTCGGTTGAGTTGCAGGCTTAGCAAGTAGCCAGCCTTGGGGGAGGCAATGCTAAGTAATAAAAGACTCCAGCAAAAAGCCCTCCAAGCAGCAGTCTCTCAAAGTTCCTGCCAAATGCACATCTTCTCTCCAGTACAGCAGAAGATAACCAGAATGGAAGAGCCTAGTTTGAGTCTTGCCAGAAATACCAGTGTGGAGACCAAGCAAAGATGGCCTGTGGTAGCGACAGCAGGGTGATGTGTGATGTGCAGTTCCAGCTCTTCCAACCTCTTTGCATATTTAGGCCCCTGAGGGGATAGACAGCAACTCCTGTAGATCCCTGTGTGTGCTATAATTACCCAGGGACCACCATCTATTGACTGCCAGTGGGAGAGGGGCTCCAAACCCGCACCTGCAGAGCTGCAATAGCGGTAATGGATGCTGGGCATGGCAGGGAGGAAGAGCAGACATGAGTAGGAAGCCTCTCCTCAAATTAAACATGCTGGGGATCAGGCCCTAAGCAATCTGAGGACTGTTCAGGGTTGATGATGCACAAATGGCAGAATTCCCTCTGCTAGCACTTTTGTGGCACGGGAACAATCACTCAGCTTGCCAGAGCCATCGCTCCCGCTTCCTGGCTGTTAACAGCCTTCACTGCTCTGCTCCTGCTTTCTGCTCATGCAATAGGAAGTAAATCATGATTAACAAGACGTTGTAATTTATGTGCCCACTAAATCACAATGCCAAGCTGCTGCATCAGATTTGTGTCTTTGCTCATCCCCATTTAGAGCTGGCTACGGAGTCCCCGGGAAGGGGCACTTTCCCACACGTCACTGGGTGAATCAGCCGCTCGTCAGAAGCCGGAGTCGGGGACACTGCCGGCTCCCCGGATCTCGTTTGCTGCTTAGTAATATGCACATGAGTCCGTCACTGCCTGCTCTGCTGAAAGGTGTTGTTCGTGCTTGGATGAGGCACTGACAGGACTTAGGGAGCCTTTTCCATGTGTGCAAGTCTACTTAAATTTCACCAGCAGTGTTACCTGGGTCTGTCACTTGTCGGTGCTCCTTCAAGGTGAGTGTTCAGAATGATGCAGGTACGACTTCATTTTAAACAACCCTCTCTGGACCCTGATTTCAGCATGTTTTGAGGATGCCAGGAATATTTTGATGCACTGTGGGCTCTGCAGGATTAGTTCTGGGCAGGGCTGATGGTGCTTCACAGCAGAAGCTGGCAGAAGACTTTTCTGCTGTCCATCCTCAGCCCCATTCACACTCAACGGTTGCTTTTCTCCATGACTCAGCCACGGGAATGGCTCCAACCCCAGCAGCCAAATCCTGCCGATGCCAGTACACCCCATGCCAGCCCTGTCACTGCTGCAGCCGTGAAAACAGGGTGTCCCCAGCTACAGGGGCCCTGTGATGGCCCTTCAGAGGGAGCAGCACCAGGAGCTGCAGCTCCCTCCCACGCCAGACTCTGAGTGGCATGAGAGTGTCTCTTTGGTTGAATTTCAGGCTCTGTTATAAAAATTGCTTCAGCAAGTGCTCAGCAGGTCACTGTCAGCCCAACTAGGCACTGACTTCTGGTGGGACATCCCCATCCACCCATGCATGGCTGAGTCCATTCCAGTACTGTGCAATGAGGCTTTCATACCACAGTGGGATGCCTGAGACCCTGGAAGCACCAGTGCTGCATGAAGCAAAATGGGGTGGACTTGTGCTGTGTGTGTACAGAGCACTTCTGCAGTCAGCGCTCCTCACACTTGTTTGCTTTAGCAGACACCAACCCACCACCCTCAGCAAGCTCGCCAGGCACCACCCAGAGCTGAGAGCTCACTGCAAATAGGTATTTCCACATCCCCTGGCCATGCCAGAGGTTTCCTTCTTCCCCAGAGACTAAAGGAGTAATAGAGAGCCAGTTTACCTTCAAGGTGGCCCCCAGCGACCTCAGTCCAGTGGAGTGCCGAGCCAGCTTCAGCACCCGGAATATCCTCATGAGCCGAAACACCTGCACGACCTTGCCCAGGTTGCCCAGCTCCGAGTCACTGCCCACGGTCACGTCCACCAGGAGGGTGAAGTAGAAGGGCAGCACTGAGACAATGTCAATCAGGTTCAGCGGGTGCTTGAAGAACTTCCTGGGGTTGGGTGAGAGCAGGAGGCGGGAAGATACTTCAAAAGTGAACCAGGAGATGCAGAAATACTCCAGCTTGTGCAGGATGGGTTCATCGAGCACGTTGCCATTCTCATCCACCTCCTGATACTCAGGCATGCTGTGGATGCACATGGTGGCTATGGACACCAGCACCACGCTGATGGACACGAAGCTGAAGAGTTTGCTGGGGATGGAGTAGCCGGGGTTCTCCATGGTGAGCCAGAGCCGCTTGCGCACGTTGCCACAGCGCAGGGTGCTGTAGCGCAGCAGGTCGTGGTTGATGTCAGAGATCTCATCAGGGGACGTGTCCACGCTGCTCACCTCGCTCTCCTCATCCCAGTTGTGGTGCCGGCTCTCCAGCTTGCGCTCGTGGTAGCGGTAGCTGCAGCAGGAGTCCAGGAAGAATTCATTGATGCCCCAGTACTCGATCTCCTGGCAGAAGGAGAAGACACACAGCTCCTCCATGACGTGCAGCTTCCCCGTCTGGTAGAAGTGGAGGACGTAGAGGAAGAAGCCGGGGTTTCGGTCAAAGTAGAACTCCCTGGCGCTCACGTCGTAGTCATCGCAGAGCTGCAGGATGGACTCCTCCGAGTCGCAGGAGAGCAGCCGTCCCAGGCGGGTATCGGGGAACTTGGAGAGGGCGCTGGAGCTGAGCCGCCTCCTCAGACCCCCCACGTTGATGTTGATAACGTCCTCCTCAAAACTGGGACCCCAGTAATTTAAGGTCTTGTTGACCATGATCAGCAAAGCAGGAGTGGGTTCCACCTGTGGATGAGACAGCGGGGCTGGAGTAGGGGGCCAGAAGCTCCCTGGAGAGTGAGCAGGGATGTTTGCATTTTGAAAAGTGAGGACCAAGGAGAGAGAAAGGGAGAGAAACAGTTTTAGACAGTTGTTCTTCTGCAGTATGGAAGCTAAAAAAAGAAATCCAATGATTTTTCCAAGTGAAAAATCATTTTCACTTTTCCTTGCTTTTTTTACCCCTTAAAGTTTGTCCCTTTGCAGGTTGTTAATGGCCTAAGGAAGGCAGTTTAATGCTCCTCCAGCACTTCACCCATGGGGCTCTCCTTCAAACAGGTAATTAGTCACTGAAGAGAGGATTTATTCCCCAAAGAGTCTCCCAGAGGAAAAATTAGATCTTGTCAAATCACCACTGCTGCAATTCTGCCAAAGTGCTTTGTAGCCCCACTACCCACGCTGCTAATTAGACCTGGTCAAAAAGTCCTTAGATGGTGCAATCTTTCCAACAGCACAGGCAGTTTTGCCAAAATCAAAGTATTGTCACAGAAGGTGTCAGTTTTAGGGAGAATTTGAGAGGAAGTAGTATCAAAATAATTAGTCTGCCTGTTTTGTTTCCTCTTGTGTGTTCTGCCATGTAAGATATTAAGATTCTCTTTATAATGTTGAAACATAACAAAAACATGATTCAGAATCACTGTTGACTGAATAAAATCTGTTTGTCAATGGGGAAAAAAACCCCGGAGTTTTAATTTCTATTGTGTTTTAGGAATTTATAAGTTTCAGAGAGCTGGGCTTTTTCATAAACAAATTCTATTTTCTAATGAGAAGCACTTAAAGCATCTAAAAAAGAGAAGCATTCCTGTCCTGACCAGAAGTTTAGAACAAAAAGATAAATAAAAAAGTTGTGATCTTTATCCACCACCTTGAAATCAGATTTTTTCCCCTACCTTATTAATCAAAACAACCAGGGGATGCACAGAGGAGCCCTGTACTCACAGGATCCCCCTGCTCCTGACACAGTGGCAGCATTTGAGGGACACTGCTTTGCTCTCTTGGTCGAGGAGTTACATTTTTTCCTGTCTTGTGTGACCCACAGAATTTTTCAAGCTTTCAGGGGCTGCAGGGACAGAGGGCACAGACAGGCAGCAGGAGCCAAGGAAAAGGCTGCAGCCTGTGCAGTGATGCTGAGGTGCCAGCAAACCCCATAGAAGACAGCTTGGTCCCACAGCAGCCACTGAGGGCCAAGGCCAGGTCAGTGACATGAGGTGGGTCCCTCCACCCAGGGGAGTCCTGGGAACCCCACTGCAACCCTTTGTTGCTCACCAGCCATCTCACAGCGTTTATGGGGCAAACACCAGAGCTCTACCTGCTTTCCAGTGTCTGAGAAACTTGGTGTAAAAGGTTTGTCCGACTGGGAGGGACCTGGGGGACACGGTCACATCTAAATCTGGAGGTCAGAGCAGAGCTGCAGAGGAACAGGTAGTGGAGCCACGGTTAAGCCTGGGAGGTGTTTTTAAGCTGAGCAGAGCTGTGGGTGCAGAAAATGCCAGATTTTTGTGAAACCGCCTGGCAAAGGCATCTGCGAACTCCACTGCATCTCCTGGCCAGGGCTCCTTAAATACACAGCTTTGCACCACAACCAGCACACCCATTACACGTCTGGAGGAGGCAACCGGCTCATGATAAACCTCACAGCTTAATGGACTCATTGTCTTGCCTTTCGAAGGGGAGGGAAGAAGAAGGATCAATTCTTTTAATGCTTAAGCCAAAAGCAAGGGAGAAGAAGGGGTGTAAACACTTCTTTTCAGGGATAAATTGGAATTTCAGTGACAGATTAGCTTTTCCAGAGAAGACATCACACAGCCCATCTGTGGGGTAGGGATGACTAATCCAGGTTCCTTCCAGAAGGATGCTCATGCATTCAGGCTATAAGCACACACACACAGGCAGGGACCCTGGAGATGCATCTGTAGGATCCAGCTTATCCCCCCAACCAGCCTCAGACTCTCTCTGCACCCTCCCTATAGAGCAGCCTCCCTGGAAGGTCAGGCCAAATGCCACCAAAATCAAAGGCAAGGTGGTTTGGGGGCTGGGCTGGGGTACAGGACAGCCCAGGATGGCAGGACAAGCCTGAAGCATTGCTCCAGCTCAGCTGGACCATCCCCAGTGCACGGCTGTGACTCTGGGTGAGACATACCAAACCCTGAGAGCCAGAAGGGAGAAGGCTCCTACCTCTCTCCCAGCTCTAAATAAAAAGGCAGGTGTCAGGACCCTGCAAGCTTTGTACCCCAGGGAAATCCCTCCATCCCTCCTGCACTGGAAGCAGAGTGAGAAGGGTTGTGAACTGCCAGAGATGCTCCTTTCTGATGTGCACTCCTGAATAGACCAAATTATTTCTGCCCACATACAGCTTTCATCTAGGAATCTAAAGCAGCAATTAATAGTTTTATAACTCTCTTGCCTATTTGTTCCATGAACAGCTAAGCTCAGCTTTAGAACAAAACTGGACTTTGAACTGGGACCCAGTGTGATCTCCCCTGTTGGACCATCAAAGTGTGCACCCCATTCACATTTGCAGGGGTATCAGCTGGGAAACAGAAGCTTACTTTGGGAAGCTTGGGTGATTTTTGTTTAAAAGCATGACGGACAGAGAATACAAATGTGTCTGTCTCGGGTGAAGTGAATTTGCAAAATTTTCCTTTAGTTAGCCCAAAATTTCCATGAATGATTGGAAAAAGGGAACAGATAAAGCCAGTCCCTTTCTGATAAATGTTGAAATATATTGTAAGCTATTTTGAGACAACCGTCAGAATTACACAAGCCCAGTGTGAGCTGGGTGTTGGGCGTTCAAATTAATATCTATCTTGTGGAGAAAAAACACCCTGATATATGCATTTATGACAGTAAAAATAAAATATAAAACAGATCAAGCATGTCTATAAGAAATGCTATAAGAGTTTCCCTTGACAACATTTTTTTTTTCTCAGGCTTTCAAATGGAAGTTATGTATATTTATTCTACCTGGCATAGAGGACTCAAGGGAGTGGGAAGGAAGGTGCTAATAGACATTCAAGTGAGGATGCAGCAAGTGCAGGGAGCATTGCACACAGGGTCTTTTCCAACCAGGTACAATGGATTTAGATTAACAGTCCAAATAAAAAACCCTGTACTTACAGCTCAGCGAGGCTTCCCAGCAGGGAGTTGTGTGGCTTGTCTCAAAGGAGCCATTAAAAATGCGTAGAGGAGGAGGAATCTCTTATCCTTTGCCTGTAGCCTAGACCTAAATGCCCTGCCACCCGGGGCTTGTGACCGTGCACATCCCAGGTGTACAGGGGTGGTGGCTGCAAACCACTGGGGAGATCCTGTGCAGGATATCCATGGGACTGGGGTAGGACTGGGGGTCCCACGCTGAGTACCTGAGGGGGCCAGTGGGGCTGGGTGACCTCCCAGCTCCTGCAGGGTGGTGTCCCCATACGCTGGGACAGGACTGGGGAGGTGTTTGCTTTTCTGGTCATCCAAAATTGCCCCCGCAAAGCCCCATCCCCATTGCTGACCCTCTCTGTGCTCATCGGCCTGAAGATGATCAGGATCGAGACCTGCCTTGGGCGGTGCGGGAGTTTGCCAGGCAGGCAGTGGGGAGAACGGAAGGGGGATTCCCACTACTGGCTGCTCCCTGCAGGCAGAGCATAAGCTGCTGCTGTACGCTGAGAGGCCACCAAAATGCCCAGGGCTGGAGATGGAGATGACGAGGGACTCCCTACTCGCCTCGGGGTGCAGGAGAGGGTGATTACCAACAGCCCAGCGCCGGCTGCGGATGATCCCTGCCCTGTGCCAGCCTCCACTCCCAGGTCTCATGCTGCGCGTGCACAGCTCTCCAGAGGCACCAACGTGCTCCGTTCCCTGGAGAGGGGGAACGCAGCCCCCGAGGGAGGCAGGTTCCGGGGCGAGGGACTCCCCTACACCCGCCCGCAGAGGGACGGGGCGGAGTGTCCCTGCGCCCCGGAACCCAGCAGCATCCCGGGGTGCGGGTTCTGGCACGACGGCTCCCTGCTTACCCCGGGATGTCCGTGCCTCGCTTCCCCGCTCATCCCTGCATGCCGCTGCTCCTGTTGCCCTCTCACCACGGCATGCCGGTGTCCCGGGTCCCCGACGCACCCCAGGGTGGTGATTCCTGCAATGCCCGGGGGTGCTGGTGCCCCGGGTTCCCGGGATGCAGGTGCCCCGGTCCCTGTGTTACCGATCTTAAGGTCCTCGCCGCGCCCCGGGATGTCGGTGCCTGCAGCTCCCGGGGATGCCGATGACGCGGGTCCCCACCCCGTCCCGGGATGCCGGTCCCCGCCGCGCCCCGGGATGCCGCTGCCCTCGTCCCCGCCCGCCCCGGGTGCCGATGCCGCGGTCCCCG
>VZTX01014604.1:0-141923 GCA_013400915.1 Pardalotus punctatus
GGTGGGGGCGGCGGGCCCAGCCCCATCCCGCTGCTGTGGGTGCTTTCTCGGGGATCCAGCCGGCGGGGAGCGGAGGGGGCATCCTGGCTGGCGGTCAGCGCCGTGCCAGTGGAACTGGGGGTCGCTTCGGCTGGGGCTGGGAGAAGAACGGAGTGGAAGCCGCCAGCCCGCATCTTGGCTCCCCTCTGCAGCGCTTCGGCCCCTCTGAACCCTGTCACCTGCCCGTGAAATGAGCACATGCATGGCTGCATGACGTCTTCCAAGCTGTGCTCCCTTTAGGGAATGCAGTCTTAAGAGAGCTACTAATTAGATGGAGCCTCTTCGATACCGTAAGCGACCTTTGCTCCCGTAGCTGTGGGGCAGGTCTGCCTGAGGCAGGCTTGGTTGGTTGGTTGTCGAGAAGGTCTATGAAAACCCAGGCATGGCTAAGGGGTGCACATTTGCTATGAGGGGAAAAAAAAAAAAAAGAAGGACATCTGAAAATTACTGTATAATTCTGTAAAATAGCGACCCTCATAAAAACTCTTAATTGGAGCTCTCTGGTTCTCTGCTTGCCAAGAGTTTCAAATGCAGCAAGTTCTTCTATTCTGAAACTCAATGGGGTTGTTTCTAAGTACTCTGAATTTACTGAAAGTTGATCGCATTTTTTATCTGTTTTTTTTTGGGGGGGGCATGTTTTCCTTTTTGTAGGGGATCACAATGGCCCAAAGGATGTTTAGAACACATTTGCTATTCTGCTTTCTGGCTGCATTCTTCATCTCTGCCCTAGCTGACGAACATGTAGGAGAAAGTCAACATCCAAATATTCGCCTTGATAAGAATTTGGTACAAGATAAAGAGTATGTGTTCCATGTTCTAAAAGCATAAACTTTACTTCTTAATGATTTTCTTATCTCTAAAGTGTTGTTATGTGAGTTGGACTTAAGCCTAGGGTACCCTGTTTTCTCAGAATATTGTATGACTAGCTAAAGCCAGATATGAGACATGCTTGCTTGATAAATTTGTAGATATAGGAGACCTAGAAAGGTCTCTCTGGAGCCTTTAGCCCCACCCATGCTATAAAGAATTTCTTACAGAAATCCTGCTTACCCATATCAGCATACTTTAGACAAAATGATATTCTTAACAGGTACAGTTTATTTTCTCATTTGCTTATTTATTAATGCAGAACAGTTCTAGCAGCAAATAAAACTCCCTAGAACACTTCATGGTTGACTGGGAATGATCTTCCTCTAGTTCCTGTGCTTTGGAAGACAGCCAAAAAGAGATTTTGGGCTCTGCTTCAGTTGTTTTGATAATCTGCTAAGCAGGCCAGAAGAAATAGAAATAGCTATCTAAGGTATTAGAGGCCACTACAGCCCCTGTAACAAGCAACCTTTGTGCCCCCTTTACTTTAGTATCAAACTGTAAATTTTAGTTGTCCAGGGTGCTTTTAGGAGTAAAATATTTGATCAAAGAATAAATTTGCTGTAAACAGAGCATTAAATATTAACTGATGGAAACATGACTGGGTTTGTTTTTCTTAGACACATCATGGAACACTTGGAAGGTGTTATCGAGAAACCAGAATCTGAGATGTCTCCACAAGAGTTGCAGCTCCATTACTTCAAAATGCATGATTATGATGGCAATAATTTGCTAGATGGGTTGGAGCTTGCCACTGCTATCTCACATGTCCACAAAGAGGTTGGTGTAGTTTTTTAACAGCATATGTGGTTGGAAACAGTTCTGACTCTAAAAGCAGCAGAACAATTGTAACACATCTTCAGTGCTGTCTCAGTTTTGCCTGAAAATAAGACTATTTTTCTCCTGATAGTTCTGATTGAATTTATAAATGTACATTATCACAACTTTTCATGTCACATTGCAGTTTTTAGGAAGTTTCCATTTTAGTTTAAACTTTAGGATGAGGAAGGGCTCCAGAGTGAAAATTATTTTACAGAGGGCTTACTTTGGAAGGTAGGGATGGGGAGAAAGGGACATCATTCAAAATGGGGCATGAGAATTTGTAGAAATGTCGTGATACGGCACTGTTTTCTACTTCAGACTGTTACTGCTGTGTATACACAAACTAAGAAACTTCTTGCACAAAATTTGTATTAGAAGAACCTGTTAAGATTTGCCTCTTCCTCAAGTGAAATTCTCTTTCCAGTCATTAGGAACACAATAGAAACACATTATCTCATATTGACCTTCTGGAAGTTACAATTCAGAATAGCATAACTTCCTGCTAATAACCTGTGGCAGAAAACACTGAGCCAAGAACAGAATAATGGCTGGCTGTTTCTTGTGCAAAGGCGCCTCTTTGTGTTCCCAGAAGGGGTGTTACTAAGAATTTTACTGACTTTAAGCTACAGTGTTGCTGCAAGATGTTTCTGTACCATATAGAAACTACAGTGTGTAAACTACATCAAGATCCTAATTAAGAATACATCTATTAGATAATTGTCCATCATTATACATTGCGCCATGCAGCTTTTGGAACTTCTGACCGATAATGTTGACTGCAGAATGCATGTTCTGAAGTCCAGAGAGCTTTGGCTTCATAGCTTCCGCCAGATGAAATTTGCATATATTGTTATAAGTGATTACATAAAACTTAGTGCCAAATTAGGCACCAACATCTTAGTAAAAGATGAGTTGTCAGTAATCTGTCATATGTACAGATTACTAGATGGGAAAGACTGCTAAACTGTTCAATGTGGTTTTGTTTTTGTAGGAAGGTGGTGAACATACCCAAGCAATGAAGGAAGAAGAGCTGATTAGTCTAATAGATGATGTCTTAAGAGATGATGACAAGAACAATGATGGATACATCGACTATGCAGAATTTGCAAAATCACTGGAATGAGGTGTTTGTTTCTCCTTCTAACCACATGAAAATGTGAACCAGTATAATGTGATTCGTTGCTGTCTGATATCAACGTCTGTGCTGTGAGAAGGAGAGGTGTACCAGTTCCAGCTGAATTTATTTGAAAGTTGTATGTGTTAAGAGGCTGGCTAACTTGGAGTGAGAGCCATGTTTGACTAAATGTAACTACACATTTGAATCATAAAGCACGGAAGTGTCAACAGTACTTACACAGGGTACAGCTGGCAAACTTCTAAGTTGCTCTGTTTGAATATTAAATGGAATAATTAGCATCTAAATTTCAGGTTTTCAGTCATTGGGTTTTATAGTACTTATTTGCTTACATTTTCTCTTTAAAATTATACCTAGAAAGCAACAAATTCTAACTGCATATGGTTATATTCCAAGGACAAATGTCTTTACCTTCTCTCTCATTTACAAGGAAATCTGCAGATAAGTACAGGTGCTTGAAACAGCAGTTGTAGGGGAAAAGTGCTTGAATGTGGGTTACCTTTGACTTCCACATGACACCATATAGACTTAAACAGTCTTTGAATAAATTGAGTATTTTCAAATATTTGTACTTCCTAGCATAACCTTACATATAAATATATATGCTTGTATTTTTCAATTTTTTGTCCTCTGCAAATTTACTTTTTGTATCTTAATTTACTGATTTTTTTTTTCATCTACCTTCCATGATTTCTTAAGAAAATGAAAGTATTTTTATTACTTTTTTATGTTGTGTTAATGCTGTATAGCATTTGCTGTAGTAGCTTCTGCTATCTTGTTTTGAATCATAGAATGGCCTCGGTTGGAAGGGACCTTACAGATCATTCAGTTCCAACACCCCTGCCATGGCCAGGGACACCTTTTCACTAGACCAGGTTGCTCAGGTGCTCCCTGTCTAGGGTTAGGGCATCTACATCTTCTTTGAGCAACCTGTTCCAGTGCCTTTCCACCCACACAGTAAAGAATTTCTTCCTAACATCAAATCTAAACCTAGCCTCTGTCACTACATACTCTTGTAAAGAGTTCCTCTCCATCATTTTTGTAGGCTCCCTTCAGGTACTGGAAGGCTGCAATTAGGTCATCCCACAGCCTTCTCTTTTCCAAGCTGAACAATCCCAATTCTCTTAGCCTTTCCTTGTAGGAGAGGTGATCTATCCCTCTAAATGTCTTTGTGGCCTCCTCTGGACTGCCTCCAGCAGGTCCTTGTCCTTCCTGGGCTGCAGCCCCAGAGCTGGATGCAGTGTTCCAGGTAGGGTCTCACCAGAGCAGAGGGGGAGAATCCCCTCCCTCTCCCTGCTGCCCACACTGCTTTGGATGCAGCCCAGGACACTTCTGGCTTTCTGGGCTGTCAGTGCTGGATCATGTCCCGCCTCTCCTCTGCTTGTACCCCCAAATCCTTCTTGGCAGCGCTGTTCTGAATCCCTTCATCCTCAACCTGTGTTGATACCAAGGGTCATCACAACCCAGGTGTAGCGCCTTGTACTTGGTCTTGTTAAACCTCATGAGATTCCTGTGGGCCCACTTCTAGAGCTTGTCCATCCTTCTGGATGGCATCCCGTCCTTCAGGAGTGTTTTGAAGGTCACGTTAACAGTAAACCAGTTTAATATTAAAGCTTTTGTTCAATTTGGGTTTTACAGTATTAGCCAGCAGGAGTGAGCAAGTAATGCTGCCTTGTTAAGGTTGAAGTTCATATTCCTTAACACTTAAATTATGGTATTACTTTCAGGAGGTATTTATAACTTAACAGTTTCAAGCTACTTGAGTGTTTGCAAATTATCATGGCTCTAGGAATATTTTCACTGTCTTGACTTAATATTTGTTAAGTCAAGTAGTGTAAGGATATTAGAGCAGTGATGTATTGCTGTGTTATGTTTGGTGACTGAAACATAACTGAAATCTTAAATTGCATTCTATGATTATTCATTAATAAAGAATCTAAATGTTAGCCTATTTCTGTAAAATGTATAAAGAGCTATTTTCTATATGAAATTATTCTTATACAAGAGAAACACATTTGTAAAAGAAATTATTTCCTCTTTAAATGTTCATGCAATGAAGCCTGAGTGTCGGATTTTTTTTTGTCTTCTACAAATTATTTATTTTGAAACCTTTGTGGCCAGGTTTGTGCTGGTTGTACAAGCAATAAAATTAAATTGGGGTTTGTGCATGCTGGTAGGATACACAAGGCTGGAAGTCCTAGTGAGAAATGTACCTCATTTGCTGATGTGTTTTTAAGCCCATCTGTCTTACTCACAGTCATCTTAAAAGAAAATTCTTTCAGTTACAGCTTTTTTTTTTCTTTCCTTCTCTTCTGAGGCTGAATGATCTGGAGTGAATGTTGAATCAGAAAAAAATTGTAGGAAATGCTAGTGGCTAAAAGGGCAGAAGAGGTTAAGCTGCTTAACTTTGAGCACTTAAAGCAGGTTGCCTGTAGCCCTGTCAGCTCTTAGATACTCAGTGCTCTTGTGGTTTAACCCCAGCTGGCAGCAAGGGACCACAGAGCTGCTCGCTCTGCCTGGTCAAATGGCAGAGAGAATTGGAAGGGTAAGAGTGAGAAAACTTGGGGCTTGAAATGAAGGCAGTTCAATAGCTAAAGCAAAAGCCCTGAGTGCAAGCAAAGCAAAAGAAGGAATTCTGTCATCCCTTCCCATGGGCAGGTGGGTGTCAGGAAAGCAGGGCTCCATCACACATAACAATTGCTTGGGAAGACAAATGCCATTACTCCCAACTCTATCCCCATCTCTTCCTTCATCCCCCTCCTCTTTATAGGCTGAGCATGACACCATATGGTCAGGAATATCCCTTTGAGCTGTCCTTGCTCTGTCCTCTCAGCTCCTTGTGCACCTCTCACTGGTAACATGGGATGAAAGGCACAAAAGACCTGGACTCTGTGTAAACTCTGCTCAGCAGTAATGAAAAATCCCTGTATTATCAACACTGTTTTTAGCACAAATCCAAAGCACAACTCCATACCAGCTGCTGTGAAGAAAACTATTTACCAATCCAAAACTAGCACAATACATAAGGCTCTGCGTTTTGGGTTTATTTGAGATGAAAGGTCATGACCAAGGAACTGACCATCATGCACAGTTTTCTCATTGTGTTCAAACCACCCCAAGTCCATTTATAGACGTGTTTATATGCATATTTATTAACTGCTATTGTATGAGGCAAAACACATGCACCATAGAAGCTTTATATTGAAAATCATGATAAATGCCTGTAAAATGTGAACATTATTTGCCAGCTATTTGAAACTTGTTTTAAGGGTTCAGAAGTATATAAATGGAAAAATTATTTACTGAAAAAGGAGAACAAAATTGGCACCTTTGATATACATAAAGAACAAAATAAAATTTCTACTTTCCTAGAAAGAATAGTTCAAGAGAAGTTACCCAAGCTGAAACGTGCATCATCATGTCTTTACTCAGCCTCCTAAAACAAATACACATATGTAATTAAGTACAATTAAAGATAAGTGTTTTAAGAGCTGTCTAGAGAGCTTTCTCAGTTATTAAGTAGAAAAGTGCAAAATTGCTGAATGATGGTGAATCAGACTTCTTTTTTTTCAAATGCAACTAATTTTTGTGCTAGTTGTAGCTCAGATGATACTACTAAATTTGCTGGTACAGGCCCTATATAAATACAATATTTCCTTCTTCACATATATAAAATGTAGAAAATACAGCCTTTACAACTCATCTGCTAGTAGTACTCATCAACTATAAAGCAGTTTTAGCTTCCATAGAACAGTACAATCTCCATTTTAAGAAAAATAACATTTTACAGATAAATAAAGCAGAAGGAATGTTTGTTTTAACAAAGATCAATCACATCCCTGGCAGAAACACAAGACCAGAAGAATGCTGTTGTGTGTGATCGTCACATCTTCCTAATCCATGATCTCAAGGGATGAAGATCAGCTTTACTGTCTGCTATGTGCTCAGTTTAAGATATTTAGATTATCTGCTTTTACCTCACAAAATATTGCAGAATCTAGCAAATAAAGATACTTATATTTGTTCTTGAAGCGCTCCTAAACTGAGTGGGGTTTTTAGGAATAAATCTAGAACATTGTATAGAAAAGAGAAAGATCTTAACAGCTTGACCCATGCCCGTCAGAATGCTGTTAATGACAGGACTGACTGCATAGAAGTCTTCATCAAGACTACCTGCACATTCACACAGGCTTTACTACCTTTTTGGGTTTTTTCATTAATCACTTATGACCTCAGAATGACTTAGATTCATTAGGGAATGGTTAGAGACTAACAAATTCCAGTTTTGTCTAAAGTATTTTTTAATCCTACAGTTCGCAAGTGAAAGAGTAATTCAGGGATAATGTCATAATCGACAGAGCCACTAGATAGCGTATGGACACTGCACATGAGTTCCCTGCAGTATGGAACAGAGTGATTCAAAAACCTGGATTTCCCTAAACCATTCACCAGTACTCTGGTTGGAGGTAAAGCTTGCTCCTTTGTCTTCTAAAAACACATTGACAGTATGATACCTACATTTTTATTAGTTTATAGCTGTCATAAAAATTGACTACAGCTGGGACTGGTTACTGGTAATTAATTTTCTTTAGGGAATCCAAATTGACTTGATGTGATAATAAAGGAACTCTCATTTTAATATTGTCAGTAAAAATCGTTGTATAATAGACAGGCTTTCTAATATAAGCAATCAGACTTGGCCAGACTTCTTGGCCATCTCTAGTTAACCTGTGAGAGGGGCCATGATGCATCTACAGTGGTCTCAACCAATGTTAAAGAATATTGGAGGGTTTTAGAAAGACCTGAAGCTGGCTTTTGCATTAGATATAAGAGCTTCTGTCACTGTTCTTACAAGGCATAGGTCCAGTATGGTCTGATCAGCCATAATTTTTGCTTAAGGTGAAATTTATTGCTTTTTTCTTCCTCTCCCCCATTACAGTCTTCCTGTCTGTCCATAGCACCATGAAACAGCCACATAATGTTCTCAGCTTTTATTAAACAAAGTAGGGCAAGGATCCTTGCATACCTTAGTCTGGAATATTCATTATCACAAGGATTTTGTGTTCTAAGCCCTTCATTAACACACATCCTCTGTCCACATTGAGATTCCTATAAAGGCAATTTTTAATACCTTACAGGAAGTTTCTCTGAAGTTGTATTTTTCTTCCCATTTTCTATGATAAATTCTGAAGAGCAGCCTAAATCTTAAGGCCTAATACACACTGTAATTGTCACAACCTTCCTCAGCTGCACTGCAGCTTTGCATGTAGGTAGAGGGCAGTGTAACATATAACTCAAAGTCTGCTGCCAGATGTGACATTTTACAAGAAATCAGCACTGCAGCAAATGTAGTGTCATCTTCTGCCACTTGATCCAAGTGACTGACAGCACTGGATTTCAAGAAGGCAGATGTCAATAAACTCAGAGAATGGGTGGGGAAGGTCTAATAAGAGGCAAATCTAAGGAAAGAACAGATTATGGAGAGCTGTCAGTTCATTCAAGAAATGCTAATAAGAAACCAAGTGCAACCTATGGCATTTTAGAGGAAAGTAAGGAAATTCAGCAGAAGTCAGCTAATTTACAACCTTTTAATTGACCTCAGTTGTAAGAGAGAGATCTGTAAAGTAGAGACTAGTACAGCTGGTTGAGAACCCAGCACAACACTCCATTCATGGGAGGGTGTGTAAACAGTTACTAAAGATAAAATGGACTAGATACCACCAGCAAAACTAAACAAAAGTAAAATACATTTTGCAGGTAAGAAGAGAAAAACAAAGGGAAGTTTGGACCAGTACTGTATGATGGGGATCTGCAGAATATGTTAAGGAACTGGTAGAGTTCAATGCCCTTTTTTTCTCCCTTTTTCATCAATCTTACTAAAAAGATAAACAGCAACTACACAGTGAAATTATTTAGGGGCCAGAATTTCAGCCTGAAATACGCAAAACTTGCTTAGAGATTAACATATCACATTAGATGTTTTCCAGTCCCCTGAGCAACTTCATTCTAAGAATCTTAAAGGGAGGTTGCAGTACTAGCTGGAGATGTCACATAGCTTGAATTTATTGTTATTTATTTATATTATTTAATTTTTTGCAAGGCCTTTAGCAGTACTTCCTATCATTTCCTCATGGACAGGCTAGTGAACCATGTTCTAAATGAAACTGCTGTGGGAAGGGGCAGGAGGTCAAGTCTGGTTGGATAGTTGTATCCACAGGGTAATTCCATCCTAACATATCAAAATATGTATGCTTTGTGAGGAATTCTGTGGGCCTTGGTCCTGTATAAGGTTTTATTTTATGTTCTTAATGAAGGCATAGAAGATTTAATATGAAGTATGAGTGTGAATCTTGCAGATGGAACAAGCAAGGACTGTAGATGTTATAGATATTAGAAAAATCAAAATTTAAAATGTTCTTGATATGACTTAGAGAAGTCATCTAAAATGGATGGAATACAATAGTGCAAAATGCTTACACAGAAATATTCATCTGTACTTGCAAAACTGTCTAGGTACCAGTTCACAAGGGAAAAGACCAGGGACTATGTTGGAACAGGCTGAGCGTGAATGGCAAAGCCTTCATGTCAGGATGTTTAAAGGGTCTTAAAGACTACTGAAAGAGTCCATGTGGGCTGATCCCCATAGTTAGAGATTCACCTGGAAGACCATGACCTGTTTAGTGCACTGTACTTCAAGTAAGAGATGAAGCAGTTGGCAGGGGAGATCAGCAAAAATTGACAGGGGTCCAGAAAACATGAGGGAAGACTGCAAGAAATGTGGCTTTTTTCTCTGAAGAAACAATAACTGAGATGGAAAGTTAATATTCTTTAACTGAAGACCTGTTGCAAAGAATAAGGAACTAATATGTTCCTGTTGGAAAGATCAGTAAGACTAAAATATTAAGAAGCATAAACCAAACAGTTTGGGAGATTTAGATTAGACGTTGGACAAAACTTCAATATCAACAATAAGATACTGCAGGCTGGGGTGACATGATTGCACCTTGGTTTTGGGACAGAAAAGTGGAGTTAATGACTTCTCCAGATTCCCTCCAGTGCAAGCCTATCTCTTAGTGAGTCAATGACTGTCAATGTCTGTGTGGACTTGATTTGGGAGGAGAAGTCCCTTATGGTGGGATCCACAGCTGAGAGCCTAACACAGGTCCTGAACACAGGGAGCCTGTGCTCAGCTCCAGGACTCAGAGAAATCTCCAAGATCACACAGACCATCCCTCTCTCCCTGCTGTAAGCTTTTCTTCCTTATCCTCTCTGCAGATTATCATGGAGCCAGCCATACCCCAGTTTTCAACTAATCCATCTAGATGTCAGTTTTACATCTCATCTTCTTACCATCATAACCCATTTTCCTTCTTGAAGTTTCCCCTGAAAACTTACTCAACCACTTCTGCCTTCCAGTCAGGCCGTTTTTCAGTTCCAGAAGACAGTGGCCAGTGTGACAGTCCAGCTGCTCAGTTCCTGTGCTGCATAGCAGAGCAGTCTGCAACCAGCAGCCTCCTGCTCAGTCCTGTCAGGGTATGATCACTGTCACCAGCATCTAGGTGCAAAACCCTTCCTAGTTTCTACTGAGCACATTTGAAATTTGACTGTCAAGAGACAGAAGTGAACACTTTGACTCCAAGATAATGCTTCACTTAGGATTTAAGTCCTATCTCCAGAACACAGAGAAAAAACCCAAAAAACAAACAAAAAAAAACAAACAAACAAACCCCACCCTGAAACAAAACAGTAAAATTACTGTTAAGTCTTTAAAATGACCAAGTAAATTCCTAGACCTATTTTCAACAAATAGTCAACGGTTTTTGTTGACACTGAGAATATAGTGTAAGAACATCCATACTGAGTCAAAACCAAGGTCCATCTAGCCCAAGAACTTGCTTCAAATAGTAGTCAATAACAGATGCTGATGGAATAAATAAAGAATGGTGTCATACTTCTCCCAAGTACACACAAGGCTCCAGCAATTTGTAGGTCGGAGACTTGGCTTCAACAACAGTGAAACCAGGTGAGGTTCGGAGCTCAGAAAGATCAAGGTTTAAATGTTCAAGTCTGGGAACATTATTAACTAAACCCAAGGTCTCACGGAACATGTCCCATTGTCAATGGTATGTACTGGGCAGATTTTACTGTTCACAGTGCTCTGCTGTAGATTTCAGTGCAAGCTAAGGGAATCATCCAAGGAGACAATATTAGTGCAGCAGTACAGCAGAACTACACTGTTTGTAGATGTCTTTCTTCTCAGTGTGAGAGATGCTGAAAATGGTCTAATGAATGTTTGCCTCTGGTTTTGGTCATACTTCAAGAACCATCCTTAAAAGTTGCCCCATTATGAGAAAGTTCTAAGCACATTTTGCAATAAAACCTTTTTAGGAATAGATTATGCCTCATAGCTTACTTTGTTGTAAAACCACAAATAAGCCACAAAACACATATGCTGAAAAATAATATTGGCTTAAGTCTAATCATGTGTGGCTCACAGCCATCAGAGACTGACATATTGGCACAAATCATGGCAGGTATGAATTTTTTGACCCATAAAAAGCACTGAGATGAGTAGACTGAACTTTGAATTCTGTTCCCTTTGAAAAAGGCCTCCAGGGAGTGTGCAGAAGGGACTGTAAAGCCATGCTGTCAATTTCAGCATGGATTGCAGTGGGAATCAGGAAATATAGAAGTGAGGATTTTAGACAGTAGTACCTGCAGACAGGACCAGTCTCAGATAAGGAATATGTCTGTTCAGGATACATGCAGAAACCTTTGTTTAGAAACCTTCTATATGCCACCATAAATTTATAAGCACATTGGCACTGATTAGTTAAGATCTCTGAAGAGTATGTAACATGTACATGTACACACACCAAGGCAGGGCCCACTTTGAGCAAACAAATAGTTCTGTTACCAGACAGCCTAAAACTATTCAAAGGCACCCATTTTTAGCCAAGACCAACAGACCAAAAATATTTTTTAAATCCCTAGGCAAATGAATTTTCAGGATGTGACAAGTCAAAAAGCCTTTAGGAAACTCTCCAAGCAGATGAACTCATTTTTTTAACCATCATCTCTCTTAAACACCTTGACCAGTTTCCTTCAACTCTTCCAAAAAATCTGTCCCAGAATAAGATTATGCCTGTGAAGTTGTAGGTGGATAGGGCTAATTTTGGCAAAAGGAGGAAAAGGAATAAAATAAAGTATATAGTGGAAACTTAAAGACATCTGCAGTTTGCTGAATACTGTTCAGTGGGATCTATATAATATGTGATCTTTCCATTGCAGAAAAAATATAAAGTGCCTTTATTGTCACTAAGGGAAAAGACCACTTCCTCCATATGAAGTCCTGCCTAGGAGACAAAAAGACCTGTCAGGTCATGCAAGTATTTTTGCTTCCTCCCATTAAAATGTTTATAGGATCCAGATTAATTTTCTAAAATCTTGGCTTGAGGACCTGTGCAGTGTATTACACCATGCTGGCAGTGCAGAATGATGACAATTTCTGACTGCAAATGTGCCTCTACCACAGACCTTATTAAAACTGCAGCATGGCACCAAACTAGCATTAAAATAGCCAGCCAAGGTACTGCAACACCATGGCACTGCCGTTACAGAACACAGCACACCGCAAAACCCACTGTAAAAGCAGAGCTCAGTCAATGGCCAGCTATTGTTGGCAGGCCATCCTGAACAGTCTTTCTGGGATAATGCTACTAATTGGACCCAAGCTATCCAGTTTAATGGGAATTCAGGTTTGTCAGAGCTCTAAATCATATGATGGTCCAGTAGTGCAGGTGGTTAAATGAAAATATTATATGTGGTTATAAAGTCTGCTTCCAGATAGTTTCTAGGCAGTAGCTCTTACAATTCACATGGATGCCCAGTTTGGGAAAATATAGTGCACATGATTTTTACTGAGATCTAAAAATTTTCTGGTTTGCATAACGGTTAAGGAAAAACTCCCCTTGGGGACCTTACACTGACGATTGCAGATTCCTGTGACAGGTAGAGGTCTTTTCTAGGTCCTTGGAAAGCTCACTTAATAAAAGTCTCTGTAGGGAATGGGAAAGAGTTATATATGCTGCAGATCAGAGAGCACATTTCCACACAATGTGCAATTCGGCTGTCATGTGCAGATACTACTCACAGAAATACACATTATCCTCAAAGATACTTTAGGTCTCTAAACCCCATCCCACTCCTGACCCACATCCATACCACTTATTTCTGGTCACCAAATGCCCTCCCAACACAACCAGCTCACCTAGGGATGGTTCAGCCTGAAAGCTCTTCCTGTTGAACTCTGCTGTACTGTTTGGAAATGCAGAGGAAAAGGTACCAACACTGATTCAGCAGACCAAATAAAAGTCATTCTAAAAGCTGCCAACCTAATTAATCCCTAGGAACTAGCAACTTCAGCCTGGTACTCAGAGCAGCATGGAGACTTGAAAGTCTGGTCCTAATCCTGTATGATGGGGAGTGCTGGTCAGAAATACAACTGGACAGCTGTAAAGGAAAAGGGTGAGCAGATGAGAGCCATAAAGCCATCACATGTAAGCAAACCCAAGATGTGCATAAACTTAAGTCATTAGATGCCATCTTCCCTAACTGTGCTCCCTGGTAGCATAATCTCAGCCTGTTTCAAACAACTTCGGTCAACAACACGGAGTACAATATGGAACTAAATATGTCAGTGGATGAAGTATAGCCTCAAAAGGCATTGCAAAAGGTTAAAAAAGTCCTCGATGTCTAGCAAGTTGACAGTCTTTGACATGGAACCTTTTGCATTCCAGCTGTTTAGCAGTAACTCCGGCTTCAGCCTGAACCCAAACCACTGGGGAGCATATAACTCCAGATGTTTTTCCTTCTCCCTCAAGAGAGTAGAAATGTACAGTTACTCCCTAAAAATTTGTGTTCAAGTGACTTCAGTGATACATGAGCTTGGCAACGCCATGACTATTCATCTAGGCCCTTCCACACACAAACCTTCAGTTTCTGGTGATATATGGCATGGGAAAATCCAGCTCAAGCAGCTGAAGTCTGGCAAAATTATAAACAATCAAAAACAAGGTTTTCTAATGGATGGTGTTAGACAGCATTAGATATTGGGCCACTGTCATCTTCACAGCCAGGGAGTGATTTAATCTATCAGTTATGTGAGCACTAGGAGTGATGAATAGGTCTTTGTATTCATTCACATCAAGTATGTACCCAGACTGGCATACAATGTGTGGGTTCTTTTGTCTGATAGTCAACTGGATCTCTAAAGAGCTGGGAATTTGCACAAAATGGCAAAGCAGTGCCACAAAAAATACCACCCATGTTCAGAAAGAGAAATTCCCAAGACTTTCCTCCCCAACTTAACTTGTCTCTCATTACCTACACACTTAAAAGTCACATGTCAACAAAGTAAGCCAGATTTTCACCTCAGTTTTAGCCATCCCACTTGTGCCCCTGTGCCACTTCAAATCAGGGTGGCGCAGGGGCACAAGTGCAGCTTGTTCAAAACTGCCAGCAGCTGGTAAGACAGCAGCCACAGGGCTCCTCTGCAGAGCCATGCCACTTAGCCCCTTCCAGCAGCCCAGAGTTTTTGGGTGACCCCACTCCCAGAGGTACTCAGCCGTACTGTCAGCACGAGGAGCAGAGCAGAGGCCCAGGACTGCCCAAGCCAAGCTATCCCTTTACAGAATAACTTCTCCAGACTTTATGGGTGAGAGCAGTTTTCTGACTCCTTTTTTTTGCTGCAGCAGCACAAAAGGACAAACACTGGACTAACAACTCATAATATGTTTCTACCTGGTATAAAGAAGAGTATAGAGTATGCTCTATAACAAGCCTTTAAAAAAGCCTTCAAATAAAGCTGGTCACAGCTCTGCCAAGTGGACATAGCAGTTCACTCTTCCCCAAGCAGCTGCTTGGGCTGGAAACTGACTGGAACAGAGCCACAGGGGGACAAGAGTGAGGTGTGCTATCTGATCAAGTTAATTTATTAGCTTGGTTTTATAATTCTTGGGAAGCCAGTAGCGGCTAGTCCTAAGCCAAACACTTTCTTCATTGCCATAGGAAAAAATGTTAATGCATAAAAATTCCAGTAAAATGAAATTATTGTAATGCTTCCAAAGCTATTTCCAAATTCCAGCTAGAAACTCTGAAAAATCTGTTTGATACAGATTACTATGTACTACCTTACAACCCCTCCTCCCAGGACAGGTACAGCTTCTGAACTCACCTTTGTTGTAACTGGAGTGAAAAACTGGAGTCTATCACTGGCCAAGCTTCAAGACATCCCATTACATTTTGGCATCACTCACAAAGATTATTTCTATCATTAGGATGAATATGGTCATTTATTTTTCTCTTATTCTTGTGATCATTTATTTCTTAGGACCTAATCCCACCGTGGACAAAGTGCTCAGACTTTGTTAGTTCAGTCAGACCACAAACAAGATGAATGATGCCTTTCCTCTCTTTTCACTTTCTGAGCTGCCCTTAAACATACTCTTAAGGGTGATCTGATCTGGGAGGAGACACAGCAGAGAAGAGTGGGTGACTGGGAATGGTGGTATAGGATTTGGAAGGGATGTGCTGGCAGATTGATATATTATGGCCACAGCATAAAGGCTTGACCCCTACTGTGCTGCTGGGGTTACCTGCCCTAGCAGAGCGTGTTGCTACCAGTAGCCATAACCAGAGAAAGTAGGGGAACCTTTACCTCTCCTATTTCCCTGTAGGTCAGACCTAGGTTTCTGGACAGCACCTTTCCTTAATCCTCAGTGAGCCGCTGGACCTAGGGACCCATCAATCCCTACCTGGGATTATCGTGAGAGGTTTGAGTGGTGGTGTCCAACACTGCCAGAAAGTGAACCATACCCCCAGGCACAGGGCTGGCTCCTCACTTTTATCTTATCTGGCCACTGCAAAAGAAACTGTTGAAGTGGTGGCAAGCCATGAACCGTAAGCAGGCATTTAAATCACTCCCTGTGCAATGAAATGATAGGAATTAAGTTCTTAGACCTAAGTGTGTGTTTAAATTCTCCACTGAAAGGCATAAACCTTGAACTAAGACCATTTTCAGAGAATGTGAGACAAGGGGAAGATGGAACATTCACCTGCAGCCATTACTTCTGCCGGCACATGAAGGGTCTACTGCCCAATGAGAACATAGCTGGCTGCATTTGGAACCACCAGGACAGAGATAAAGTTAAACCAGGACTCTACACAGGAGTAGCGTTTGCCATTTAAACACAGCAAAGAAAGACAATACAGTCCCATACCTGTAAAGATGCAAGTCACTTCAGGCAGTTAATAGGTTCACTGAACAACCATCAACCCGGATGACTAGAAAGAAGATACCAGCTTCTCAGAATGTTGTGTGCTCTGTCCTGTGATAGATGACTCCTGGAAGTCATGCATAATTTTCATAAGGTGAGATAATAAGCTGTCAGTTGTAGGAAGCCTGGAGTTAAACACACAGAAAATCAACAGTTTGAAAACAAGAAATATGTCAAATTGCAAAACAGATTCTTTCTTTAAAAATAAAATGAGTGATTTGAACAAGAAAGCTTTGGCTTATAAGTAATATTCTAGCCATCAACAAAATAGGAGGGAAGTATCTATTTGTGTGATTCCTGAGTGATTTGATACAAAACACAATGAAATTAACTCCTGATAGGAATTTGCCTAGTCATTCCTTCCTGCCTCACTTCACCCCTAGTTTCTCTTCTTCCCTGTAGACATGAAATTAGGGAGGAAAGGGAGGAGAAAGGGAGATTGCAGGACAGGGAGGTAGGAGGAAACCTTAGAATAACAATATATAATACTTGTGTATGCTTTATCCCATATTCATACGCATGGTTTGACTCTCAGTATGTATACTTACATATGTTCATATGCAAGTGATAGGGAAGCCTTAGATGGTCACAGAATCCTATGAGCAAAGGACATCACCTTGAACAGAAAACATGTGGGAAAACTCCTCTATGGCCATTGCCAGGGCACCACATGGGCTGTGGTGACAGGACGGGATGTGGGTCTGGCTCTGTGGGGCCCGTGGCCAGGCAGCACTGTGGGCAGCTGGAGCCTGGCCCTGCTGCAGCATCACTGAGGTAGAGGGGCTCTGGGGGCTGACATAGGCAGCAGATCCTTGGGCAGGTTGAGCAGGGGCATGGGCAGGACATTAAAACCCCTTGGTGCCTCTGGAGCGCTGGCAGCCATGGCATAAATGTCAAAGATATCCTAGGGCTATGTAAGGGCACATGAGCTAGAGGCAGTTTGTGCAGATATAGCTATTTCCAGCTGGTTTGGGTCAAATTCAGCAGTGCTAGCAAACTCCATAAATAAACTACAAAACTGCTCTCCTGATTCACATAGCAGAGCTGCCCCAAGCACCTCCATTCCTATCAATGGGGAAGAGCAGGTTTTTCATGGCCAAGAGCACCAGCAGAAGAAAGGACCAACCTGAGTCAAGTCATCCTCCCCTGCTCCACTCTCACCCCAGTCTGGGCCTGCCTTTGACAGCACTTCACAAGGGTGTAGAGGAAGAGGAGGTTGGAAAACGGAGGCTGTTGGTGCCTTCTCACACATTATTTGCATTGGAGAGAACCTAACCAGACACCCAGGTTTACTCAGGTGGAATACTCTGAGGCCTTCATTTACCTTGTTTTTAGCAGAGAGACTAAAAAATATTGTCAGCAAGTGACAGTTTGGGTTGCTGGACTTAAGTGGCTTTTAATTTTCTCCTTTTGGTGGTTTGTGCCAACTGTTACTTCACGCATATGGAATATACAACTTCCAGCCTTTTCTCACTGGTGTGAAGTAAGAGTTTGGCATGTGCTGAAAACAACAAGCAGAAATTAACTTGCTCCCTCCCACCTTTAATGTTGATACCCGCCAGTAATTATTTGGAGAATTAAACATATAGTCTCCTTGCCGTCACCTTAATTCTCCACATTAAAGAGGGATTATATAACAAATTAGCCTGATTTAGTCTGTCTTCTAGGGACTTACCCACTGGTTCACTCTTTTTATTAAACCAGCAAAGAAGCTTTTGGTTTTCAGATGTCTTAGGAAATCTTTCCCAAGCTGAGACCACTGGTGCTGGGAATTGCTGAAGTGCTTAAACTGCTCTGGAACCACTTCCTTGGAATTTACAGAGCCTGAACTCCAGGTGACCCACCACACAGTGAAAACACACAGGTAGACATCTGTAATCTGATCTTCTGACATTTGCCCTCCAGTTTAGAAAAACCAGTCCCCACAGTTCACAGGGTTCATAGAGTCTTCAGTTTCTTGCCTGTGCTTGTTTAAATATAGATATTTAATGTATTTAAAATATTTTATATATTATAATATAATTATATTAATAGATATAAATATATAAATATGCTTTAAAAATAGACTGGGGGTATGTGACAATGGAGTCTCTGCTAATTCTCTCTCTGGAGATGGCATAGTGGGAAGCAGCAGTTGCAAAGCAGAGTTAGTTGCCTTTCCACAGTTGTGCAAGAACATCTTCATCGCCTGCAGTGACAGGGATGTCTGCTGACCAGAAGGGTAAGTTGCAAAGACACAGCATGTCTTATTCCTCCTCAGCTGACTCTGTGTTGGAGAACTAAGGCTTCTTTCATACAGAACTACACAGTATGAAGTCTGCTGATTGCCAGTCATCTGAAGGCCTGATGCAATGCCCGCTGAAGCCAAAGGCTGTTTTTCTTCTGCCTTTATAGGCTTTGGATTATCGTTTTACTCAAAACACTAAACCTTTGAGTATTTTGGGCTGTGGGGTCAAACCCCCTTACTTTCTGCATTCTTTGCTCTTAGCTGTAACAGTCCATGTCACCACTGCATTGATGGCAAACAGATCTGTGAATCAGTACAGAAACAATCATGTACTCCTGGTTTTTCCCTTGACTTTCTCCAACCTCTCCCTTGAGGGTATTAACCCAGCTGCTCCAGATAGGCCATTCTCATACTCATAGGATTTGCAACTCATTGATTTTAAACAATAACTTCCATGTTTCTGATCTTAAAAAAATGTTTCTTATCTATTTAAAAGAAAAAAATCCTGATGAAAACAGAAAAAAAAAAAAATCTGATTTTTCCAAAACCAGACAGTAAATCTGATCTCTGGTACCCACATTCTGATTAGTTTGAGCTGCATGCCTTTGAAGCTGTTCCTGAAATGCTTTTTGGCCTGAAATGTGGAGCAGTTGAGCTTATCCATGTATCTGTATTGCTTTTACAGCAGAGGCAAAGAAAGGGTGTCTGTTCTCACACACAAGTGCTTGCGTCACTTGCCTGAAGAAGCACTGAAGGACCAGTTGCTGATGACAGCTCTGAATGCTGCCCACCATCATGGTGCTCACACAGCATTCATGGGTACCTCATCAAGGACTTCAGAGGCTGGTTAGGTCACCACAGCTTTTGGTCACCACTGGTGGCACTTGTGCTCCGCTAATGATCCACTCCCCATTCAGTAGACAAAGCAGAATCTGAAGAGAGAGGAAAACATAATCCCTTGTTTTCAGTGTTACTGATACTTACAGCAACCGATTGTGACAAATAAATGTTCTGGTTAAATCTGGTTTGTAGTACAGAAAACTTTTCTTGACTGACAAGCTGTGGAGATGACCAGGGTTTGGAACAAGTCCAAAAACCTCATTCTTCTTAATTTTGATTTCTGTCATTTTCTGCTATATATCTTATTTTGCCTATGCAGTCACCTCATGACCATATTGCTTTGTGAAAGCTCAGTTAAGGAAAATTCAATATAAAGCCTATTTTTTTCCAGTAGCCTCATACTCTGCCTACCACAGTTAAAAAAGAATGCTTTTCATCCAGTCGCACACTTTATCAGAAAATTTCAAATCACACTGAAATTTTCTTTTGAAAAATCTTTATGAGTGGTGACTTTTTATTATTACTTTATGAAAATCTGATCATGTCAGATTTTTTATTCCCAACAGCCTCTGACTTAAGAAAAGCTAAACATTCTCATGGAGGAACATATTGTACCATGCCTCAATAATCATCAAAGTAATAAAGTCATCCAAAGAGGAATTAATTGATCCTAAACTTGCATGCAATTATTGAGCAATTAAGTAGTATTTCATCTGAAGTTGTTCACAGTAAGCAAAAACTATGTGCAGACATGTAATCTGAGATAGAAACTACTTCTTAAGGAGTGATGGTTTACAAGCAGATAGGCTGGATAAACTAAATGAAAAAATCCCAGCCCTCAAGAGACAAAACACATGGCTAACAATAGTGGTTCCTGCTGCCTCTGGAGATCTTCACACCCAGAAATGAAAGAATTTGAAGCAATTGTTCTCCTAATCACGCTATTACATGCAGTGTGAAATAGCATATTTCAAAATTCCTCCCAACAAAAACTAAAATCTTCTAGGTATTCTGAGTGGATATATTAAAAAAGAAGTATTAGAGAAATGGACAGGGATGAAGAGTCTGTGTAGAAAAGATTTCTACACATATCAAAGTAGTGATTCAGTATTTTGATAATGTAGTGGTTTTTTCCTCATTTTTTTACACGTTTTCAGGATTTCACAGTGCTGATTTAAACATCTCCAATTCTGCAGCCTGGTTTAATGTGACCTGTATGTGACATACCCCACTGGTGATATGAACTACATGTTTTCTCTTTCCAATACACACAGCTTCAGTTCAAAGTGCAGCTGCTTGTACTTTTCCATATAGTATATTTGCTTTGGTCCCCTGTGTCAGGCAGTATTGTAACAGTTAAGTGTAATATTGTTAACATTACACTAAAAACATCTCCCTTCTCTAGAATGTGCTAATCCTGTAGAAGTGAAACGCTGCTGGAATAGAGATCACTCAATAGGAGGCTAAACAATCAGACATTGGCAGCTTCTGCAGAATATTTGCAACTTTTGTTTTTAGTCCCGCAGCATGGACAGAGTGAAATTGCATTGGCAAGCCCACAAACTAGCAAAAATTTCAACCCCCGTCCCAGTGCAGTTACATGGATTCAAAACACCAGAAACAACTTCTGACCTCTCTGGTCAGTGATCACCCCCAAACATGCCGTTCTGCAAACTGGAAAACTACACAAAGAAAACTAAACTAAAGACAACTAAAAAAACAAAACAACAAAAACAACAAAACCAAAACAGACAAACAAACAAAGCAAACCATGCATTCACTATCCACTTAAATATATTTTCTGTAATATGTTACTTTAAAAAGAGAGGAGAGGAGAGGAGAGGAGAGGAGAGGAGAGGAGAGGAGAGCTGGAGATTAAAAAAAAAGTACCCTAAAGCGTTGAGATACATATTGTTCAGTGAAGGATGCACTCAGAGAGGTTTCATGGAAGTCCTTCACATTACCCCTATGGGAAGCACGCAGGACTTTCGTGGCAGGGCTCCTGGGCTTAGATCTATGGGATTTCTACAGAACACCAGAGTGATGTCTGTAGCAAGAACAGAGAAACAACTCTAGAGTACACAGGAATGAAACTAAAAAGAATAACAAGCATATTTTAAGAGCAAGACATCAAGAAGAAGACAGGGACAGTGAAAAGATGGAAGTAGAAAAAACTTTCAAATCCATAAAAAGCTGAAAGATTCATTCAGAACTGTCTCCTCCAAAGCAAAACACTCACATTGCCTCACTTCATTGACAATGACATTTCCATGGGGTCTGGAATCTGATCTGGCACATCTAATTTACAGAAGTTTATAAAATTTATTTACTGTAACAGCACACCAATAATTATATACTGTGGATTTTAGATGAGTATTTTATACTTCCACAGAAGTCCATAAAGTCATGCCAGTGGGAAACTTGGCTTTACATTCACATAAAATATTTTATCTCAAAGAACAATAGAAACTCTAATCAAATTGAATCACTTGATATTGTTACAAGCTGCAATTAATCTGCTCAGACTGAAAAGCCATATGATTTTTTTACTGAGAGGCATGTCATTAAGTTTCTCAGTTGTTTACATGTAATGCAACATGACAGGAATTTGTATGGGGATGAGAGAAAGTGAGCTATTTGACATTAACTGATTGGAATCCTGTCTATGGCTGCTTGCAGTCTGCAGGGGATTGGCAGAGCTGATTATATGAATAAGTGTAGGATTTGTAGGAGAATTTCTCATACTGAGTTGATCTTGGAGGAACACTTGGTGAAAATTCACTGTGTCTTTGGGTATTCAAGCCTAGGGAGGTAGTGAACATTAACATCACCATTTTCTAACAAGAGTAAATAATAAATCTAAAAAAAGCAAATATATTATTTATATTAAGCAGGATAGGTAAAAAGTAATGTAATTCATGCCTCATATGTGAAGAACGGAAGTTACCTCCCCCAGTCCTTTTCCCAAGAAATGCCAAGACAGATGATGGAGACTTGCAGAATGTCTGGGCAGAAATGAGCAGCTGGGCACCACAGGGTCTGAGTCATGATGTCAGGAGATGCAGTGAAGAAAGATGGAGGAGATTTGCATTAGGCAAGTACAGAAGAATATCTGCAACCTTACCTGTACAATGACTGGTTGGTGTTAGCTGGGCTGTAAAGTCAAGGTGAGGATAGGCTCTAGTTTCAGTGCTGAGGCCAGGGCTGTGGGCAAGGTTTTCCTATTTAGTGAAGTTCCTTCCATTGTGCAATTTTTTTTAGCACCTTAACCTAGCTAGTTACTTAGTTAGGAAGCAAACAGAGAAGGAAATCTCTCTCCAAAAAGAATTAGATTGAAAACATGAACCTTGAAAAAAAGTTCAGGGAACAGGAAGCAATTTAAAAGAGCCAAGTATTTATTTATCTGTTTGTTTTAAACTTCATGCTCAGCAACATTCAGACAGCTTTCTGAACTGGAACAGAATTAGAAGTTTGAATATCTGAGAAGTATTTTGGGTCAAAAATGAATGATGGTCTTTTTTTCTAGTTTAAGACACCTCAAATAAATAGCATCTGGGATCAGAGGGCAGGTAACCAGCATCTGCTGTCCCTTTGCAATGTTTTGAACTTAGTATTTGGAATATTGAGAACTCCATAATCATCAGACATGTTTAAAATCTTCATTTCCAACCTTTTCTGTGTCATAAAAGAATAATTTTCCTTCAGAGATGAACCTCCCCATTTTCTGGGAAAGTGCATTTGATGATGGGAAAGGAGGAAAATTCATTAGACTAATCAAGAAGGCAACTGGAAAACCTGCCTTCATTCTAAAAAAATGAATATGCTCATAGAAAACCAGCATTAAGTTAGGGCTTCAAATGAATAAATTTTGAAAGAGGAAGAAATTACATTACTGGCGTTAAAAGACAAATCTTGAGACAGATGTCATAATTTCTTCCACTGGCAAAAAGAAGATGCTGAGCAGGGATGAGAGCAGTCACCCTTGGCAGGTCCCACTCCCGCGGAAAGTTTTGTGACTGCTGTCGAGCACAGGAGGATGTTGCGGTGTCTCTGTCTACCCCTGTATCTAAGCTACCTATCACACAGGTGCCATACTGACCCCCAAATTGCTGGTGGCCTGTGCCCACTAGCTTGGCAGTGGGACTGGACCAGCCATCAGTGCACTCAGGGATTTGTTCAAGACAATCACAGCCTGTCTTCATCTGGGAACCCTCCTGGCACCAGGGCTGAAGGGTGACATTTATTTACTTTCACCAGTTGTTTTTGGAGAACTGGATTAGTTTTTGGATTTTTTTCATGGATCTGCTTTTATTTAGAACTATTGATACACAGCAGCTTTTGCTCACCATCCTCAGCAAATGGACTCGAAAGCACACAGTTGACTTCCATGGGAGATAGATACCCTCATAAAGAAAAAATACAGAAGTCTCAGAGGGAACCACGGAAAGAAACAAACCACAGAGCAAAAATCCTCTTCATCTCTAAACTTGTTGTCCCTCAATTAGGTAATTAGATCTGTAAGAGGCTGAAAAGGCCTGTACAAAGATAGAGATAACTCTTCACCATGTCTCAGATGTTTGAAGATGACAGGCTCATTAAAGCCAGTGGAAAATTATTAATAAAAGAGGTGATTTATATGCTGCTCTTTTTTCTCTAGCTTATTCTTGCTGTTTGACTGATCTGAGTTACAACAACTGAATCTGTAATTATAAATATTTGGTTTCTAGCTTTCATGCCCACTTTGAAGACTGAGTCCAGTAAGTGAGGACCAATGAATTTATAATGGATATTCAGGTTAGCCTGTAAAGACAAGTTTATGAGACACTGAACCTCTGGCAAGCATCTGCATCTGTTCTATTTACTCAGGTAACATGAGAGGCCGCGCTACTAAAACACATCATAACTCAGTTACTCAATTAGGTCATTCAGCCCCAGCATTAAGACTGGTAGTGATTATATATAGGTTTATTTTATTAATGTGGGCAGTTACCTCTCTAATGGGACTCAGATGAGGATGTTCCTACCAGTAATGGGAAAAATAATCTTTTATAGTTCTTACTGTCTCCCTGCTTCTCACTATATATCTAAAATGACTGAAATCCAATGGCTTCAGAAAATGTAACCTCTAAAGGAGTGCATTCTTAAAAACAATTTTAAAAAAACCCCAACCAACCAAAAAAAACTTTTTCAAAAATCCCTTGACAAACTAAAAACACTTGGATTGTACAAAATACCGTGAGAAAGTTTCTCTGTAAATAGTTCCTCTGGCAAATACAATAATGGAAGGAAACAGAGTACGCTGAATGAAATCTATCCCATGTTAATTATGTTGATTTTTTTCCCTTAGGAAAAACTGTTTGGTATATGGCAGAATACAAACTGCTGAAAATTAAAATGTGCTGCAGAACTGAAATCTTGTTAGTCTCTGCTTAATGTTTAGCCTTTCACTTGTGAGCTGGGAAGATATGGCAGTTCGTGAAGGAAACACCATGTCTCTGCCAGGCTTTGCATGATGGGAGTGATCCAAGCGTCTGCATGCAGTGCACACACATGTACTTACTCATGACAAGACAAGAAAAGTTTTTGGGGTACAGACATACAGGCAGTTGCTGCAGCAATCTGAGGTACTGCTGTTGGTGCCTCCAGCCTCCTTTCTATGCTGTGGAAATGCAAATGAAAACATATCTCCATGAAATTCTGAATTTTGAATATAACAAACAGGGATTTTTAACCAAACTAAACTATTTCTGCCCCTTTGTTCATGGCACTTATTTAGCTAGCTAAGGAGAAGTCATCTTCTTGTTCTTCAGTTATAGAAAGCTGCCATAAGTATATAATATGGTTAACAAAACACATGCACAACTAAGCTTAATTTTAGAATTTGTCAGTCTCAGTTTTGAACTGCTGTGTGACATACCAAAGTCCTAGTCATACCATAGTATGAATTATGGGCAACACTGGCCATGTTCCCACATAAAGAAGATAAAATATCAGAGCTGCTCCTTGAATTTTGCTTTTCAGCAGAAAATACTGATGTAAACAGCAATCTGTCAACTTACCCACTGCAACCTAGAGCATTACCATTGTGATGAAGTACCAACAGACAGCTTTGTCCCCAGAGTATCCCTCAAGAGCAGGGTATAGCCCAGAGTATTCACTTTGATCCATCCCACTGACACTTGCTTGATGCTTTTTCCCTGCAGACCAAGTTTCAGCTGAGGAAGGAGGCTTTAAAAACTGGAGGCTTTGAAAATGTCAGTCAAAGCATACCTTTGCCTTTTCACAGGAACTAAGCTCTGGCCCTGGTCTGAAGCATCATGAAAAATTAAAGGATCATTTGCCAGTGCTGGATAAATACCAGCATTTATTAGTCATATGAGTCAGCAAATAATTTCTTCCCTTGCTGAGTCAGAAAGTTTGTAGGTGTCAGGTTCCCCATAGAATTTGACACACTGTCATGAAATACACTGAATTCATCAGTGACTCCAACATAGTCATGAGTCAGAAACTCACAGTGCTCCATCCTCAAGCATGATAGCCAAGGTCCTTGTATTGCCAGCTGTAGGATCTGACTCAGAATCTCAGAATAACTCAAACTGGAAGGGACCTCCATAGGTTATTTGGGAAAACTACCTGCTCAGAGTAAGGACTGCTGAGGTCATGTTTGATCAGGGCTTCATCCAGTCAAGACCTGGTTATCTCCAAGGCTGGAGATCCTGCAGATTTTCTGGTCATTGATTCCAGTGCTACCTCACCCTTCCAGTGGAAAAAAAGAAAAAATCCTAATAACAAATGAGAATTTCCCACATTGTGCTTGGTGTCTCTTGTCTTGTCCTGTCACTGTCTTCCTCTTAGAAGAACTTGAATTCAACTTTGTACACAGGTTAGTTTTTCTGGCTGCTACCAAGTCTCCTGACATTCCCCATTCTAAGACAAAAAATTCTCCCTCCCAAACATTCCGTGAAGATAACCAGGTTCCTCCTTGCCACCATCCTCATTCATGATTTGCAGTCTTCCTTCATCCCTTTTTGGAGCCACTCCATTGCCTAGACCAGTGAATGAGTTCAATGCTGAAACAGAGCCAGCCCTTGCCTTCTTTTGAAAAAGTCAGAGAGTTAGCAGTGCTCCACAACTAGGCGAGCCTCTCTGAAACAAATCCACACAACCAGTCCTACAGGTAGCAGAATCCAAAATTTCTCAAGGCAGAAGGCTCAGGCCAAAGTTGATTAAGCCTTCAGCAGAAGAGGGCGTACTGTTTTCTTGGTATTTTTTCCTCCAGGTATTTAAAATTTACTCTTTTCTCTCTTGTGGCCCCTGTAAACTTTTTGTCAGCCTGTGTTTTCTAGGCAGCTCATGCATGTGGGAATAATTTCTGCAATGCCAATATTCCTTCTTTGAGTCTGCCTCAGTTCAGCACAAAAGAGCATGGTCCTATTCCAGTTTGAAAGGTTATTCTTTACCACATTAGACCAGAACAAATGCTCTCATGTTTTCTTGTCTTTCAGCATAATATGAGGCTCTTACCTATTTCTTCCCCTTATAAAAATATACATACAAATGCTGGGAAAGAAAAGCAAGCCCATCAGTATGAAAGAATCACAAACCATCCTCATATTCTGCTTATTGACAGTCTGGTCATGGTCAGGTTTTGATGTACACAACAGGGAATTTATATATATCATAAAAAATTATCTATGTTGAAGTTAGAAGGATCAAATTTGTGTGTCCTAAGGCAAAAAGCTACTGCAGTAATCTACTCTGAGATTGAAGTGTCATGTCTAACAAGGTCAGGCCTAGTAGAGACATCAATATACTGTGAGCTAAGCAATATCTACCCAAAGGGCTACTACTAGTCACTGTACCACAGGTTAATTTTGTATCTCTGAGCCACTAAGATGATGTTCACTTACTCTATTACATTTTACACAATGACTGCATATTTTTTAAATAATTTTTCAACAGCTGAAGTTAGAATTTTCCATTCTCTTATGTTCAGAACTAGCCTAAATCATATTTTGGTTCAGGAATGGTACAGCATATTTGTTTTCTATCCTGTCATTAGAAACATATTTTTAAAATAATTTTATTTGTAATTTCTAGCAGCCAGGAATTGATTACAGTAATCAGATTATTACTATTATTATGAGTAGTAATAGTAGTAGTAATAATATTGGAAATAACAATTTTGGCTATAAGTCAAAACATGCATTACAGTCTTGAGGATGCTTCCACACAGCAGAAGTTCTGGAAATCATTTAGGTGGCGTAGTGAAATTTGCAGATGTCTCTGGGGAATAGACATTAAGGAAACTCTGCAAACTTTTGAAAGAATATTGCATGTTCTCCTTTCTCCTCTCAGTTCCTGTCTGAGGTTTCATGATTAAAGCCTCAACTCACCCCAAATTATAAGGGAATCACATGCCACTCTACACTGACATCAAGACCCCATTTCACACAGAGTTTTTGGCTGGTGGCTGGATGGAGGCACAAGGGTAAAGCAATACTCGTACAGCACTGCAGTAGTCTAATCCAAAGTTTTTCCCTCTTCAGCAAAGCCCAGGGCCATTTATGTGCTTTGCTGAATACTCTGAGTTCAGAATCTTTAGACTGGAAAGTCCATGGAAACCCACAGAACCCAAAAGATCCACTCACCATAACTAACCTCTGCAAAACTCAAAAAGGATCGGGGCTTCCAAGCTTTGTCTACATTCTGCCTGCTAGAGTGCTCCCAAGAGTGCTTTGAAGTCAAAAATCTCCAGCATCTGAAGTCCAGGTTTCCTCCACCTCAGCTTGGGCTGACTATAAAATCAGTCTGCTCTTGACCAGGACTTGTCAGAGCCCTTTGGAAAGTCCCAAGATTCTTACAAGGTAGGATCTGCATAATCCCTTCTGCCAGACATTGTCACTAGAAGATCAGGAGGGTGGTGGGAAACTGCACAAAGTATTAAGACGTTATAATGTCACAGGGGAGCCTTCAGGTATGAGCAAACTGCTAAGTCCTGAATCTATCAGAGGCACAAAACCCAGACAGACTTGAGATTATCCTCTCCACCTCCACTTTCAAACCAGATAGTTTTCTTCTTCCCATTTCTCCTACTAGCTTGTAACTGCTTCAACAATTAGAAACCTTCTAATTGTCAATGTTCCTGTATTCTATTTGTGTGTATGCTCTTTGCTTAATTAGGTTTACTGCCAGGAGGTTGGACCAGGTGACCCACTGTAGTCCCTTCCAACCTTACCCATCCTGTGATTCTTCCCCACAGAAGATGCCTCTAATAGTCTCTGAGAGAGCATCTGACCTTAAGCAGCTAATCCCAATCTTCTCACTCTGCTGTAGGCAGAGTAGAAATTCCCCTTTTCCTGTGGTTTCCTTGCTCCCTGATATTGATTCTGGCTCTGACTGCTGCCCTCCGCAGTGAAGGCATCCCTCCAGGAAAAAAAATAGAGGTTCAGTGTTAGCAAAGGCCAACATTTTCCTGTCCACCAGCCCCATTAGGCTGAGATCCTCATAGCAGTGCTATGATGTTTCACTGGTGACATTTCTTCCCCTCCCTGGGAAGAACTGTTTCTGCTTGAATTCTTCCTTCTTGCCTGAATAGAACACACATCACCAAGTGTTGCTTATTCAGGGAAAACTGCTATTATTCCTTCAATATGAAACAGATCAATATACCAGAGACTTGGAGCGACTGAATTATAAATTAATAGAAAAAAGTCAGGAAGATGGAGAGAAAAAAACCCCAAATCACAAATGAAGCAACCCTTGCCCTCAATTTTATGTTTAAGCCAAAAAATATATTAAAACTTGGTTTTAACTTGTAAGTATTGGCAAGCAAAGTCAATCCTAGAGCAATCACAGGGGAATAAAATAGCAGCCATAAAAACCAGACTGGCTACTGAGAGATAAACTTCTGCACATCCATTTATACAATTAATAACTGCCAGAATAACTGGAATTCATTTAGGAGTTGAAATTGAATCATAAATCCGTCCTCAGCCACATGTTAAATAAAAAATACACATTTTAGAACATAATTGCTGAGTGTGGCATTAGTAATTGTAAATTACTGATTTTATGTTGTAAGTACAGATGCTTATCCTTTGGGTTGCTCACAGTTCTACATGCATATTTTGCACTACGATTTGGTCCCCAGAGGTGTCACATCCCACAGTATTTATTCCCAGGGTAGTGCATTACAACCTGCTGATTTCCATGTACCTACTTGGCCTGTTTGCTCAATGGACTTGTGCTGTGCCATTTGCCCAGCAGTCATATACATGACTAGCAGTCCTTCTTGGAGACTTAACAGAAAGAGAGGGTTTTCCAGGCTGCAACAGTGAGGATTTGTGCTGACAGAATAACTTCCAAATACCACTGATTATTACAATAACAAAGTAAAATGCATGATTCCTGTTTATAAACTATTACTACAGGGCATTAGTATGTGTAGCTGTAAAATTCAACTTTCACTAAAGGTTTTATTTACGTTGCAGTATTTCATGCTTACACCTTGTTCCAGAAGAGAGAGAATGTGTTTGCATCCACGACAGACATGTAGTTGCTGACTGTCTGTGATGGTTTGCTGCTCCTGAGCAGACATGGCAAGGGTGAGGCAAGGGGTCATGCCTATTTCCCTCTATTCTCTCTCTGGTTGTTCATGGTAGGTATGGCATACAAACGTCTTATCTTCCTCATATCTCGCAATTCAGTGTAGACATTGGATGTGACTTGAGAAATTGATCCAGAAATTATTCACCTTGAGAGGAAAAGAAACTCCTTCCTCCCTCTTATCCATTGTAACCCTTGTGCAGAATAAGACTGAGGTTTAGTGGAATTCTTGTGTCCCCGCATTTGAGGTAATCACTCTTAAAAATAAAGTCCCATAACACATTCAATATTCATGCACCAAGGGGGATTTTCTTCAGCTTCACTGAGCTTTGGATCAAGCTTCATATAACTTGAAATTTTCAGTCTCAGACCTCATTGTTTTTGGCCTTTCTGCAAGCCTACAAGGGATCCAGCAGCACACACACCAGACATCCCTCCCTCCCCACCCCCAGCAGGATTTCACTTAGTTCCATCTCTATCTTAATTCACCAGTTGATCTAATGATATTTCGAGTGAGGCAATTCCACATTTGCTCATCAATACTGCATCTCATGTCTCAGCACTACACTTTTCTGTATTTATCTTGCCTGGAATTACAGGGAGAACGTAAGAAGACTGTAAGTAGTTTGCACCATCCTCCTTGACTTATCAAGGGCTTCTGGTATGGAAACAGTGCTGCCTGATTGGAAACCAATTTGCAAAATAAACATACAGACAGATGGACACACTAAGTTCCCATACAGTACAACACAACATTGATATGATATATGATATGATATGATATGATATATGATATGATATGATACATGGCTGAAAAATGTTTTGCTTACATTTCTATACATATCATGTAATTTTAATATTCCTGTCCATGGTGAAGCCAGAAGTATCTTTCTACAGCATTTCCCTGATGAAAATAAGTAGGTACATCTTTAGTGCACATCTACTATGAGTAATGCTTCATGCATGCCATACCATTATCTGTATTTCAGGTGAAATCTATGGGACACTGCAGAGGGCTTGAAACACTTATTCCACCTCTGTTTCCTTTGGGATCATTCTGGATTATGTGATTCAGTTACTTTGCATTTATGATACAATTTCTAAGCACAAACTTGGACAGCTATCAAGTATCCTTTAGGACTCCCACAGACAGAGAAGCAGATTCACTGTAACCATCTGGGGCCAGAACTATGATTAACTTTCAAGTCAATGTGCCTGTAGGAAAGGACTACATGTTAGAAATGTTTCTTCCACTTCAATCAGAAAAAAAAAAAAGTTTAAAAGTGGCCTCTGGATTTGGGTACCCAGCATGAGACTTTTTTTTTCTGTTAGGCATGCAAAAAACAGTGGTACTTACAAAATTTTGGAAGCTGGTGGTCTCCTGACCCTAAACCAACAGAGATCCTCCCTCCCTTTACACTGGCAACTGAGTTCCATTCACAACTCTTAGGGAAATGACTTGTTTGATACACAGTAATAGGGTCTAAAATCACAATATCCTTTTGTAATGCCATGACCTGCCTTTCCTGATGTTTTTTGCATCATTAACCTTCAGGTCGTGGTTCCATTGACTTTACCTGCTGTTTCAATTTACAAGGCAATGACATCAAGACAGGCACTTCAGACAGTTGGAGAGACTGGGATGGGTAATTGCTCTTCATTTGCGTAAGAAATTCTCTAGCTGTTTCTGTCACACTGTCAGAGTGTCTGGAGACCTCCAAGATGATGAACTATACCTGCAAGCTTTCCTGATCCCATAAGCCAGCAGCTCCTTGACTCCAATAAAGTAGGATTTCTTCAATGTTTGACAGAGCATCTCCTACAGAGACAATCTCCATGCTTTTAGCCCTGAACACCCCACCTGCTCACAGCTAACAGATGTCTCTCTGGGCCTGCCAGTACACCAGTCGCACTCACCACGAGCAACCGCATCCACTTTAATTTTCAGCAAAGCACCAAAGGCACCTCCTTCCCTACTTCCCCCTGCCTGATTATCACAATTCATTGCCTTTTAACTTGCAGATGCATTCAGAGGAACATAAGCTTCGTAGATATATGGTGAGCAGTCTATGAATAAAAATAGACTGGTTGAAGTCCAAATAATGACTACACAGTCACAGGTAGATCAACCCAAAGAAGACCCTTCCTAAGTGACTTCATGTACAGCTCATTGTGCTTAGGTTGGGAATAGTGTCTGTGCTTTAAGAAACATGAGAAGGCTTGTTTATGACATGTTCCTTTTTAGCCCTTGAACTCTTTTCATTCTCCCTCAAACCCAATTTCAGTCAGATGACTCGTGTGCCAGCTTGGACTGGATGCAACAGTGGGACAGAAAGGGCTGTATGGAAACAGTGTAAGCCCCACATGTTGGTTGTGGGGCTAACAGGTGAAGACCAGGCCAGGGAGGTGTGGGTATACAGATGTTCCCTGGTTTCCAGCAGCTAAGGCTGCTTGCACCTTTGCAGAGGTGGTGGACTGAGGACAGGATGCTGCTATCTCAGCTTGAGTCAAAGGACAAAGGGATGCAAGGGCAAGCTTTGTCTCAAGAGTGCATGCAAACATTTAGAAGGAATTTGGCTCAGAACTTTCAGAGGCCACATGCTAGCAGGTGTCTACAGTTCTGAAAGTAAGCTGGCACTATGCAACGGCCGACTTTTGTAGGCCTGAATTGCCAAGAAGAAGTAAATCCACTGTGGGGATGAAAAGGCCTCTTTAGCCGTGCCAGTGTAATGCAAACAGTGGGGTAGCAGGGCAGTGGAAGGTTGTGTAACTGTTCTGCTCCCCCATTCACGCTGCAGATGTCATGAGACTCAGAGTCAGCCATCTACTGATGCTGTCGGCAGGCATCAAGAGGACAATGTCCTAAGGAAAACTTCCCAAAACTTTGAAGATGCATAGACTGAGGGAAGAGTCTTTTGAGCTGTCTCTGGCAGGAACTAGAATGAAGAACTTCAGTTAACATGAAGCACACCAGATTGTACGCACATACCTTCTCTTACACAGACAGGCAAAATTATCAGAGTGTATAGAGTATCTTATTGTCGAGGTAGAATTTGCAGCCAACAATGTCAGACCGCTTTGTAATATTTAACTAGGCAATCTGAATTATTTCTGTGAAATAGAAAGACCACGTGGACTTGGATCACTTCACCCCTGCCCTGAAGAATAGTCACCATTGGAGTAGAGCATCAGCTGGGTAGTAAGATGCAAAGACATCTTCTCAAGTTTAAAAGGAAGTGAAGACTATCACCTCTAGTTCAATTTCATGAAAAGCGTGGGAGGCTCAAGTGCAAACTTCAAAGTGAAGCTGTGTGCAAACACTCAAACGGGACCTGGTGGGGCTAAGATTTGCTTTGCAAAGCAGCTGTCACTGTCACAATAATATTGCTCAGGACCGAGAGCAATCAGGGCAGAAAGGCAGGTCAGAGTCTGCACATTGCAAGAGCTTTGGTTTCTCTGTCAGTAGCTGAATCAACCTGGAAATAAATCTTAAGAAAAATCCCAAGCACCCTTCCAGGCTGCTGGAAGCCCACACAGGACCAAGAAGTCTTTGTTTTCACTGTTCTCCATCCCCTCCACTACATCTAAGCAGATTCTATAGGGTAGGAGCAATCTCTGGTCAGCTATTTTCTATTTAGGGCAATATTTAATCATGTGTTTACCTGAAAGCCAGTTCTGATGCTCATTCTTGGGTCAATAATTTCTGTAACAGCAACAGATGAAAACACACAAAGAGATTAATGAAATCAGCATTCTGTCACATAATTAATAAAGTTTCCTGTTCAACAGCCAGCGGGTGAAGAAACTCAGCAGTAAAATTTTTCTGCACATAAGGACCCAGAATGTGACAAGTCCTGTCTTAAAAAGAGAGCATATGTATTGAATCCATTCCTTTCCGTGAAGGCAGAAGGGAAAGTGTTAATTATTCTTTGTGGGATGAATGAAATGCACTATACAATTAGCACCTTCTGTGCTCCTGCCTAATGACAGGCTTAACTTAAGAGAATTCTCTGTACTGTCCTACATATCACCTTTCCTCTGACATTATCTTCCTTTTCTTGGCTCTCTTTGTAGAATTTTAATGAGATCTTAATTGTTTTTCCATCAGCTGCAAGGATTTCAATCCCAAGTCATATGTTGGTTGTCATTCTACAGAAGGTGGTATGGGGAGCTGTAGAGATGTTCTCTTGCTAAAATGGAGCAGGAGGCAGCCCCCACACCTCCCACTGCATCCCAGGGAAGGGCTGTCTCTCTGTTTCCAGAGCAGGCCCAGAGACTACAGCTTGGCATTTCTACAGTTACACATTGGGGACGGAATGGGAAAAATCAGTCACACAAATGACTGCCATCCTCCCTGCAACTCCACTGGTTGCAAGGAAGTTTGAGGTGGTGGTTTCTGCATCTGCCTCACAAGGGTTTGCACTCAACACAGTCAGAGGACTCGCAAGTGCCAAATGAGGTGTACAGCAGCGTCCTATTTTATGTCCTTGGCCATTTACTGTCACCTGCACACTTTTGTCTCCTGATTCATCATTCAGGTCATCTTTAGTATTACAGCCTATTTAAAACAGATTTACTTACTTCTCTTAAACCATTTCAAGGCCACTTCTGAAGATATCAGAGATTCCCTGAAGCATCATGAGGAAAATAGGGTGTTGCAAGAGCGACTGGATGGAGCTCACTGTATCTACTGACCATGGGGAGCATGAAGGACACCTTGATATACAGACCCATGATGTGGTGCCATTATGGAGAAAGATACTACATGCTAGGATTACTCTGTATGGTCATCAGACCACTGATGATAAATTTCAGATTTAATTTACAGATGTGCTGCCTTACAGTTCATTACCAAGCCATTTCAACAGCTGACTATGCCTGTGGGAGCCTGGAACCAGGTGTGAGGGTGCAGGGCATGGGAGCAGGGGTGGCATCACAGCAGGCAGGCAAGCCCTGAGCACTGGGGCTCTGAGGCTGATGAGAGAAGTCCCAGACAGAGAAAGGGAATCTCAGTCTCTATAACAGGGCTTGCACAGGCCTGCAAGGTCTGCCATCACTCAATAAAGGGCCAGGAGCCTAAAAACAATGATCATTAAATAATATCTCAGACTTCCATAATATTCACTCCTGGGTCTTATATATAACTTATAAACAATGGCCTGGAATTATGTTAGCAAACAGCAGCATTTAAGAGATGAGGAAACTGCAGCACATGTTGCTGGTCCAAAGAGCATAAAATCAAAGGAAAATACAACTTGAGGTCTTAGATAAAAGTAGTTTCAGGGCCAGGAGGAAAACCTCAGCTTCCCACTACTCTGAATCCTGTGCTCCTCAACTGGACAATGCTACACAGGCTAGCCAGCCATGTTTAATCAATACTTACATATTTTTATTATTCATCCATGAACTTAATATTTATTAAAATACTTCTCACAGCCTTGTTCCTGCACACTACTCTATTTCAGCATGCAGAGCATTCAGTGACAGTTTCCATGTAGCTGTCTTCCGTAATCACATCTTCTGCCCTCCCAAAATATCTCTTTCCCTTACGGGAAACAGTATGGAAGAAATAGCATCTTTTGTGTCATAGCTGCTGTATGACAGCTATGTGGTTTCCATCTACACCTTACACTCATTATAAATATTCACTTTTTGACAGCTAGAATCTGCCCTTTGGGGCTTTGGTGCCAATCCAAATCCCAGGAAAGTGTAAGAAAACAAATTAATTAGCAGGCACTGGAGAGTGGGAATGTTGCCCAAAGGTACACATTGGCAACTAAATATGAGAAGCTTATGATGCTTATTATGTGACTTGAGCTTGGCTGGTTAGCAAGAACACAGCTCCTGCACCAGGGAGCAGTGGGCAGTGCCGCAGCTGGAAGCATGGCCAGAGCTCTGCACTGCATCTTTCTCCACCCTGGGCATATCTCCTGCTTCACTTAGGGGTGACATCGGGAAGCCACCTTAGTATTTGGGGTATGTGCTTTACATTTGATCAGTTACTATAAACAAGATAGGCCGGAGTCTCCACATTATCATGCAAGGCTGTAAGATAACCACACAAAGTTAAATCTCCTCAGCAATTGGCTGCTTCCCACTTTGGCATCCACAGAGCATCGTAGCCATTCAAACAGGGCTGCAATTTTGACCACTAATAGGAAGATGCAAGTAAGCTGATGAGACCTGAAACACTTTGTTTATTCCCTCTTTCTCAGACTATCTTTCATAAACCATGACAAACATTCAAATTAAAGCAAACACAACACATGTGAGGGAATCTTTAATTCACTGACAAGAAATGCTGCCTTCAGGACCTCTTCATGACCATTATAAATAGAAAGTCATAGTACTACAAAACAAAATCAGTGCTGACAGTCCAGCTCTTGCCTCATTTAAACAAGTTGCCAAAATGTGCAAAAATTTAAGTATTCAGAGAGATAACACACTGTTTGCTCAGTGCACCTCATCTGTAATTTACAGATTGCTAATGTTGGCATCACTTGAACACTCTAACTTTAAAAATGTGTCCCTTGCCTAGAGCTTTAGACAAATCACCGAATTTCTCAACAAGCCAGTAACATTCAACTGAATGCTGCTACTAGAGCAGAACAAAATATGTTCCAATTGTATCATAAATGGATGATTGTTGAGTCCAGAACTTAAATGTCAAGGTGCAGGCAAGGGCTGATGCATTTGTCATACCTTACATTTCTGGATGAACTCCTCTCTCCAAAGCATAATTATACTTCTGAGAATGGGAGACATACAAAAGCAAGCAAAAAGATGGCTGTACCAGCTCTGGCCTACAGCACCAGATACTTTCATTCCTTGTTTTCACTAGATAAAATGTAATACTCATGTAATAAGCAAAGTCAAAAAAAATGTCAATTTAAAAATTCCTCTGAATGTCTCATGTCAACTGTGTCTTATGCCAACATGGTCCCCATTCGCCTTTGTACACCTTGCTCCCTCTCCCAGTTACATTTTCTGGCGTCATGTACCTTTTAAACAGAGGGAAAAATGTTTGACTTTTTCTACACAAAAAACTCTCAGCAACCTTCTGAAAGCAGATATCTTTAACAAACAACCTCAAATTAAATTGCAAAAGAGTCCCACTTAAAAAGCAAGCATGCAAACAAAAATCCATAGAAGTCCCTGAACAAGCCCCATCTTGAGAGAGGACTTGAGAGAGAGCTCAGCACTGGGCTGAGGGTGTGATTAAGCAGTGATAACCCCAGAAACTGGAAAGCTTCCCAAGGGTTTTAAGAGATCTTTAAACCTAATTCCCTCTACAACCAAAACTTGAACTCAGTTCCTTGGAAGTGAAACTCTAGCCTATTCATCCTGGTAACCTCACATTAAGGCACCCTGTCAAGTGCTGGCTCTTCACACTAAGACTTTCTACATCAGCTGATGGAGAATTGCAACACAGCCAGTGCCGTGCAGAGGAGCTGGGAGGTCTCTGAAGGAAGCAATGAGCACCAGGATGATGTCTGTTGATACCTGCACCGTGTGTGAGGGTGAAAATGCAGGTAATGTGAATAGAGCTGGAGCCCACACCCATAAGAAGGGGCTGTGGGCTATTGAGGCATGGACAGCTAATGGAAATACCCTCTGCAGTGCCATGGAGCAAGGATACACCCCCGAGGCACCCACCCAGCTGGCAGGACTTTTGGGCCCCTAGGAGGATCCATCCTCCGGAAACACAGAGATAGATGTCTGTTTGATCACACAACAGAAATGTTTCTGGCTGTGCACACACAGTATGGAGTCCCCTGACTGGGGAGGAGGCTGGCATCTACAGATCCCATGACCAAACAGGGTATTTAAATGCACTCATGGTCACGTGCTTTCCTCATGGTCTGTGCGTGTGCATTACCTGGCTTTATGAGAGCTTGCATCGATCAGTTCGGGAAAGTGCTTGGGATCCTCAACTTCCCAGGAAGGAATGGATGAAACCTCCAACAGATCTGGGATTTTGGAAAGCTGTTAGACTCACCTAAAGTAAAACACGGAAAGCATGTAATGAAACACTGAATACGGTACTTTTCCTCCATTATTTCTGAAAAGGGTAATTAATGTCTTTGCCTGCACTGTAGAAAACTCTGAGACAAATCTATCCTTCAGGTCACAGGAAGCGGTGACATACAGGCAAAAATAAAACCAGCTTTCCATTCAGTTTACGTCTGTGCGGTTCCCACTGCTAGAGCCAAGATTTTTTTTTTTCTTTTAATTTTAATCATGCATGCAGAAAATGAGAACTATGTAGCACACTCCTTCCATGCCAGAGTGGCAGACACCCTGACTCCTCTTCTCTACCAACAGCCTTTTGGGGCCACACTGTCCCTGACCATTCCAGAGCACAGCTTTACTGACAGCATACACAACTTGACAAGTAAAAAGTGCAAAATGGTGAAGGAATTTTCTTCTCTCCTCATCCCCTCCTTTTAGTAGCACTGGAATCTGTATAAACAAATTATATCATTGACTTTGCCAGTAAATGAGTCTTTTCATCTGGGAATACTACTTAACTTAAAATAAATTCTGGGAAACCCTTCAAAAGAGACAGGTAAAACTAGCATGCACATCATTCCCAAATATACCTAAAAAAATAACAAGAGGCAGAGATTGATTGAGGGACCTACAAGGGCTTTTCCATTTCTAGCTGCTATGGGCTTTCTTGGAGAGAAACAGTTGCTGTGTCCCAGAAGTGACAGAAACCCTGGCTTTGCCCCTGCTTGAAGCTGAGAGAAACTGGAGGAGTGAAATAACTTACAAGAAGTACTGATTGTTTTCCCTGTTAATGCAAGTAAGATGCTGGCCCACCGGGCCCCTCTGCTACTCATCAGCAGCCAGGGTCAGGCAGGGACAAAAGTGAGGGGAGCAGAGTTAAGGGCAGTGCTTGACTTTCCCCAGGGGTCCCACAGTGGCCAAAGCAGCTGCTGAGAGGAAGCAACACCTCACATTATCCCCTTTGTACTTCTTGCAAGGAGCACAGTGGGCAAGCAAGCAGCCTGTCCCACGGGAGGGAGGGAGGGAAGCTGCCTTAGCATGGCAGGAGTCAGTGCTGATCCCTGCACTGTGAGAAGATGGGGGGAGATGTGTCCCAATTCTGTCTTGAGAAATAAAATGCTTCTCTTATTCACTTCAGTAAAATAATGAAACTTTCCGTTTAGGTAGAACATACAAGACCTCTCAGATGGCCTCAAAACTTCTTCTTTAGATTTGTTGTACAAAATAGCCCCATAAACTACAGTAAACCCACAGGTTTTCTCTTAGTGCTGGGAGCCCTCACCTCAGTGCATCCCCACTGAAGCTTCACAAACCCTGTGAAAATTGTTCTCTTTTGTTTTTTCCTAATGATGCCACAAAGCCAGGACACAACACAAGGGCAACTAGCTGCAAATATCAAGCTTCAAAGGATAACAGCTTATATGATCTCTGACAAGTTTTCATAGATGTTTTCTTTTACTACTATTTAAACCCAGTGCAGAGTCCTTATGAATCCGTATGGGTAGTCCTGGAGTGGATTTCATGGGGTAACACAAGATCCCCAAGATGGACATGGGCCACCTTGGGCTGACAAGAGAAAGGGGAATATAAAAGAAGATTTCAAGGTCACTTCCAAGGCCATAGTAATTTTTTTCTGCTTGCCAAGATACACTGATTAAATAGTCATATCTTGTTATAATTACCTTGATACAAACGTCTATTACAAAATTTTCTCTTCATAGCATATAAACTTTTATGAAAGGTCAGCAAAAAATTCATGTGAATTCAATCAATGACCTGGAGAACAGGGGGAATGGGTATTCCTTTTTTTTTCCACCAGTAATTTATATAAATTCAGTGAAAAAAATGCATTATACTTTCAGTAAATACACAAATTCTTTGTAAGACTGGGGGGGGCAGGGGGGGCATGACACTGAAATTGCCTAATTTCACTGATTCAATCCATCTTCTGCCAGTCAACAGGAGCTTTCAGCCTAGACAAAGACTAAAGTAAAGCATACCAAATAAAAGCCATGGACATGTAATTGTCATTTCCCAAAAGCTTCTTTCAGTCCCAGCTTCTCAGAAAACTACCCAAGCATTAAAGCTGCTGCCTCTCAGGGAAACTAATTATAACTCAAAAAAAAAAAAAAGGGGGGGGGAGCAACACACATGTCTAACTGAATATATAAAGGGTAATTGTGTCATTAAAACTAACAGCATTTGAGATGGTGAAAGAATCACAAGGCAAGAATGGATGTGTTGGACACCATCAGGCTCCCATCAGATTATTCACATAAAGATGCAGCCATCACCAAAAGAATGTAATCCTTGTGTGCTTCCAGTGATACAGCTCAGATGTGCACGCTGGTATTTCTGAGCTCTTGCAGAGATGAAAGTGTCAGCAGTTCATTGTTTACTGCCTGGACTGATCTGACTCTTCGAGCTTCTTAATGATACACAGACAACCAACGCATCATCTACCAAGGCATTTTGATTGCCATCCAAGTAAATATAAGCTTTCACGTAGTTCTAAGCAGGGTCCTCCTCACATCGTCCAAGGAGCTGCTCACAAAGACTCAATTTAATCAACGCAGTTCCACCTTTGTGGCACTGCAAGACAATCATCCTTTTAAGAACTAAGTCCTGGAATCAAGGAAAGCCAGTGGGTTCTGCGAGGAATGCAGATGGCAGAGGGTAGGTATGCTTTCTGGCCATCATTTATCATGAAAAAGACTTGCTATCTCTACTGGTACAATTGCACAGCCCTAAAGAAATCATGAGAGCATATTTTCTAAACAACTTCAGTCATTCCCTTGTCTAACCTTGCCAACAAAAAGCTTGATAAGACAAGTTCTTCTGTCAGCAGCTGAGCTAATGAAAATCAGCTTTCTAATGATTTGTTACATACTCCCACAATACTGCTGAAACCAGCCTACTACTACCCTGTTACACCTTTGGGTTTACTCTACACCCTTCACTGACAATATTCTCAGGTTTTCTGATGTTTGCTGATCCTTCAAAAACAGTCACGTCCCTGAAAAAACTGACAGTGAATGATACCTTATAGGTATCCTTCCCTTATTGCTGTCACCTGTTCATCATGGTGGTCTCACTTATTTCTCCATCCGGTCTGATACCTTGCAGCTCCCCTCCAATCCGTTGCAGGTCTCCAGTAACATCTTAGGCTCCCACAAAACCTTTACTTTTCCATTGCTTTGAGGCAAGCAAGAAACAACTTATGTTCTAACTGGTTTAAAACCTTTCACACAACGAGAGGGCAGATGGCTTTTGTACATTTGGGCATACAGAAAGGACAATGGCTGAATGTCCACAGCTTTACCTTGAGGGGACATTAATCAAGCCTTTGGAAAATTTCCACCAGACTTTATGAAATTCATAAAAATGGCAATGCCTTTGAGAGGATTTCCTTTATTTCCAGATTGGCTGAAATTTGCTGTCAGTTTGGAAAAGTTACATGGAGAAGCAGGGGGGTACCAACAGATGGACAGACTGCCATGGCGACTGTATAAGCTTCATTTCTTCAGAAAACCACACTAAAAATAGAAGAAAAATACTGACACTGACAGATGTAATTAACATAAACATACAAGGCTTTTAGTCAGACTACATTGGCATTCTTACTGGTCTAACTATTGCATGGGGGGGTTGGTTGCCATTTCTGCTAGAAAATAACTCATCTGTGCAACATTCTGTCTGCAAAGAGTCCCTCAGACTCTGAATTCCTAGGCAAAAGACACCCTTTCCCACTGCTTGTTCACATTAGGCAAGAGTTGCCTCTAACAGATACAGAGTAATCTCTTAAAACTTGTCTTGTGGATTTTTTCCTTCTCTCTGTTTGTTTGTATTTAACCTGGAAGAGCTGCAGACTGAATAAGGATATTAAGACTCACATTTAAAACAGTGCATCATGTATTAAGGGTATAAATCATAGTCATGATGTCAGTGGAAAGACTCTCATTAAATTCAGTCGGTTTGGAGTGTCAGTTAACAGAGAGTAGAAACTCTTGGTGAGAAAGTATCAGAGAATGTCATGTGGCTGAGGTGCTGCAGGCAGCTGAATTGGGCCACCCTTTGCGTGCTGGGGCCAGGCAGAGTAAATCCAAGCAGCACAATTCAGTAGAAATTCAGAAATGCTAACCTGAACAAGCCCTCCAGTAATACAGCTGTTAGAGCTGCTCCTAGCATTTGTGCAGATTGTGATACCTCTTCTTTCAAGCAATACAGTCTAAAAAGGTTGCATGCCCTTATAAAACCTAAAAACTGATAAAAATACTCCTTTGTTCAACCTCCCATTTTGGGATTAAAGCTGCTGAGTTATCCTTTTAGCCTAGCCTGTAACTAGGATATCTTGTTTGAATGCTGCCTTGAATTTTTAACACCTTGGTCACAGATCAGAGACATGTTTCTTCAGTAATTCAACACAGCCTTCAGGACACTATTAGGTGACACAACAGAGTCATCTAGGAACTTAGAGGGACTTGTCCAAATGAAGTGGAATTTACCTTAAGGAAAAAGCCACTACGAGCTCCATCTAAAATTCGCCCTGGAATGTCTTTGATAAGTGGTGAGCAGACCTTGTTGGGGTAGGAGTATGAAATTAATTCCATCTAAATATCAGAGGTGCTCATTCTATGGACCACTGACATGTCAGATACAAACACAGAATGAGCAGGTTTTGGTTGAACCATTATTAAACTTTCTGGCTCTGTGATGGCAGCAGGGCAACTAAGAGACCACACAGGCAATTTCAGCAATATGCAAGGATAGCAGAAACTAAAATCACTATAATTCATTTAAAAGTGCTTAATCTTCTGCCTAAGGAAATTAATGTCATAGAAGAAGATTATCTGAGATATGACACTGCTGGGAGAGCTCAGATCTTTTTTGATCTGCTGCTCTGTTTCAGGTAGGCTTTTTTTTTTCTTTCAACTCACGCAGTGCAATCATGCTGAGGAGTTCTTGAACATTTTGTGACCCTAAAATTTGCCCCTCATTTGGTTTTGCAATCATTTTACAGGGTCCCCAGCCTTCCCCAGGGTTATGGACAGAGCCCACAGCCCTACAGAGACTGTGAGGTTCACCCTTGCAGCCTCACTGGTTTGTGTTAGCATCCTGCCAAAATGGCTGGATTACCCAGAAGCAAGCAGTCACCTCCTGCTTCCATACACCAGCATCTACATCCGTTCCCAATGTACCAGCTCGCAGCCCTCAAAGCAACGTTCTTCAAAACTTTCTCTCTGCTGCTTCTCCTGCAAAACATTGTCTATGGGAAAGGAACAGACAGATGTCGAGGTCAGCCCGTGACTGACAGTCAACAGTTTTTATTTCTCCTCCCTTGCTCACTCTTGCTCTGTTACTGACAGTTCAGCCTTTCCACAGCCGTGATTTCATTGACTGCTACCCCAGCCATATCTTTGCATTGCAAAAATTTGAAGGCAGGCCTGTCTTGTTGGTTATTTGCAGATCTTCAGTGCACACAGACACTGCAATGACATGAATACAAGGTTAGCAGCCAAGTTAGTGACACGGGACTTTTTGGAAAAGGAGCTCAGTATTTAAACTGCACGACACAAGGGTAGAATTGTGGTCCCCTGGTGCTGTTCATCTCATGCCCCTCAATGAAAGGGGCATATGAAAGTCAATGAAAAACTAAACAAGGAAGGCCAGGCTAATTTAAGCACAGTAGGAACTTTACCACTGCCTTCCATGGGAGGAGAGTCTCATTGCACAGTTATACTGACACCTAACCAACCACTGCATTTTTATAGGATGCCAGCAGACCTAACATGGATGATACTATTTTTCCAATGAGTGCCCTTATTAACATTGACACCATGGCTTGTCCAGACAACATACAACTGTACAAAGGTCACCTTGAAAGAAATTGACTGAAGATCTCAGTCCTCTCTTGGCTAGAAGATGCAATTAAAAGTGTATTACTTTAAATAACTCCCAAGGTCATGCCTTCATTGCTGCAGGATGTTGGGAAGGCAGATATTTAAGGGACTCTTTCATTCGTCAAGCTCATCATAAGAAATGTTATTAATGCTTAAAAGGGTTTCCTTTGTGAAATTAGTCATTTAGAGCAGAAAAGTAGGGGGACTTAGACAAGCAAGCATGCTCCTTCAAAAGCAAACCTTAGGTTAACTGGCACACACAGCAGAGTGCCAAATACAGCCAGAGCTTCTGTAAGGATATAATTGTACAAGACAGCCACTCTGAAACATACTCATATTCAGTCTTCCTGCCATGGGTGTAATTTTCCCTGACCTCAGCAGGCTTGAGCCCAGAGGATGCACACCTGGCAAAGCCCTTCTGCTCCCCTTGCTCCTTGGAACAAAATCAGCCTGGGTGTTCAGGGACCTCCTATGACAGCTGAGGCTTCCCAGGTCCCCTGGGAAGCCAGCAGGCCGGGAAGTGGTGTAACAAAATACTACATTTGTATCAAGCCAGCATCACCTTGCCCCCACTGGACAACTTCACAGGCATTTTATAGACAGTCTCTTGTCCTTTTGTCACTCCTGCTCTTTCGTATGCTAGAGCATGCCACCATCACTTGCCCAGAATTCCCCTTCAGGAGGTATGGCAGATATATCAGTCCTCTGGGAGACTCTGCCCTTAACAGGGTGAGATCATAACACAAGCTGGAAGAACGGTGAGATGAAGAGCTGTTTTTCCTACACAATCCAGAGAATGTTCTTGACCACAACTCGGGGTTGAGCATCAGTTTCTAAAATCATAGGACTGCCTATATCAGGAACAGCACCTTAACCCACACTATCAGCTTTCTCTGGCCAGTTAAGGCTTGTAACTCTGTGAGCAGAACAGCAGAAGTTTCCTAGTCCTGTCAGTATCCCAACAAAAAAGCCCCAGTGACTTTTGCCAGGTCATCTTCAAGTCACTAGAAGGGTTGGCCCAGGATGGAGTGAGACAATTCCACCCGCCAGACACTGAGAACTGGTCCAGCCATTCCAAAATTCAGGGTCATGACCCCATTTGTGCTGCAGGAATTAGGAGAGTATTTACAACTAAAGTTCAGTAGCATCCAATATCTGTGCTAGTGCTACAGACCCAGAGCCATTCACACCCCTTTCTGCTTCCCATCTCAGTGTTCCCTCATTTTAGTCTTCTTCCTGACTTTTAAGCAAGGAAGAAGAAACAGGCATAGAAGTACTGCATTTCTAGCATCTAGTTCTCAAATTTTAGTTACTATGAAAAACTTTCCCAGTCAGTCTAGATTAACACAAGTATTTCCTTTGTTTTAGCAAGTGCTTTACCTAAGAGAAGAGAGTTAATTACGAGAAAATTTGTCTTTCTTGATACTGTTAATATATTTGAAACACTTGGCTGGTGAAAAAATAGTACCTCTGTCAGTGGCTTCATAGATAAAGTAACCTCTCTCAAATTACAAGAAGCATACATGTTATTAGAAAAAAATAAATACGATTTCCCTGTCAAGGAGCTATATAACTCCCCCCTGAAGCAACTTATCTGAGGCCATATGACAGCAATCTACTCATGTACCAGCAATATGCTCCAGTAGGAAGCAGATAAAACAAACATTAGATAAAGGATCAACATCTCCCTGCAGGAACTTACAGATTCAACCAGAAATTCTTTATGTACCAGGCCTGTTGGGAAAACACTTGTAAAAAAAACCCCACATCTTGATAATAGCTTAATGCTAAACAATCCCAAAGGCTGTAGAGCTGCTCTTTACTCTCTATCCTGGTAAAATCTCATTACTTACTCTACACAATGTAAATTGGTTGTATAGAGAAATGAGGAAACGTGGGGGAAAAGGAAAAAAAAAAAACCAAAAGAAAAAAGGATAGTAGGAGGATATTTATGCCAGCTGGATCTGTTATTCCCTAGGATTAAAGAAGTTGCCGCACTCCAGGAACAACATTGACAAAAAGTCCCCAAATCTTTCTGTCTTTTGCTGTGTGCTTCAAAAAGTTGTCATTGACTTTGAAAAACACAGCTCCCATATGTTTAAATAAAATCCTCCTAAAACTATTCACCCACTTTTCTATGTCAGCAAAATAGCAATGTGCTATAACTACACTACAGTTAGTTCTTTTTGCACAAGGATCTACCTGGAAGATAGGCAAGTTTGATTTGCACCTGTTTCATGGATGCCTGAAACCACTAGCATGCTTCCATGTGACCCTGCTAAAAGGGATTTTATTGTGCTCCTTGGAGGGGAAGTGATAAGGAAGCCTTGGTACATCACAGGAGTTTGTGTTTATGAGGGAATTTGTCCATGAAATTCAGACAGACATATGGTGATCATGCTGATACTACAGCTTAGAGTCATCATTCCTCACTTTCTTCTCTATTTTGAAATAATTCACAGCAATTTGTACATCTTAGACAGTTTTCACTGTGCTTATAATTTTAAATAATTTCAAGTATGTAAATAACTAAGATTCAGGAAAAGGGCAGAATGCTACAGTGAAAGAAATGCTTATGATACCCAAACAGGCAAGAACCATCCTCACCATTACCAATGGTGGGTGACACAAATTTGATGCTCCATCTGCTACAAACATGGATGTGAAATAAGTTTACGAAGAGTGCTTGGAGCTCAACATGTGCCCCAGCACAAGGTTCGGGCACAATTCTAATGTCCTTTTCAGTTTTAAAACTCACACATAACAGGGCAAGGCAGAAGGAGAACTGCATCCTCTTTGAGATGATGTAGGACAAACCATCCTGGAATTACCCTGGAAAGAGACTGCTGCATACAGAGCCAAGGCAGGCAAGAGTTTGATGATACTAACTAGTCCAGAAAGGAAAATATAGAAGATATAAATCAAAGATCAGTGACAGGTTTGGGAATCAGCTAGTACATTACATCCTGCCAGCCCAAAAACCTGCATCTCCTCAAACCCAAAGGAACTGTCAAAGTCATTACTGAATAACTAAGGGGAACAAAATATTGACTTCCAGTCCTTTGTGCTCATAAATCACAGGTTTCTTTTTCCAAGCTGCAAGTTTCCTCGCCTATGCAAATGCGGTACCACAGGAAGTCTTTCCCCACAGTTTGTTCCTATCAGTGTCAAAACAAATTTTCCCTGTTATATAAACTTTCTTTGGCAAAACCCAATTATTTTTCTTTACTATTGTGTCCACCCTTCAAAAAGTAATTTACAAAACAATTATCTTCCCATTAATTTTGTTTCATTCTGGTCATTATACTAATTTCTGGCATGAACACTCACAATGTACAGATGATAGCGAAGTATTTAAAATCCAGAGTCACATAAACACTGGCACAAATTTTGGGCCCAAAGACTGAAGTATTGCTCCAGCAAAAACCTCCTGGGCTTTTATTGCTGGTTTGAACCATAGCCTGCAGCATGAAGGTGACAACATTGGTCATGGAGACTTGGACAAAATTCATCTATGAGGAAGCACAGATGTAATCTCAGCAATGCAAATAGATCTTCTTGTACTGATGGTAAATTTAATCTATGATACTGATTTCATTTCCCTTGGAGGTCCAGATAACCATCTGGTATAAATCAGACTGATTCCTTTGACTTCACCAGGATTATAAGGCTCTAAGATAGTTACAGATCTCACCCTGTGGCCAAGGAACGTTTGCTCATTTTCACTTAAAGGTGGCAAATACTGATAGCTTTAAGTTTCCAACTTAAGACAAAGGTGAGCAGAACAAAAATATTTTTTCTAAACAACACAGAAAGGAAAACCAGACATTATTTCAGATCAGCCTGAAGCATTTAATTTGAATTAAATGGATAGGTTTAGACTTACAAATGCAAAATAAAAGTTAAAAACTTTTCTTCAAAACACACCCCAGCAAATGGATGCAGGGCAGGGGACACAAATCTCTATGCTTCACAATAGTGGGTCAAAATAGAAAGGCAAAGCTTTCCTTCAAAAACACTGGAATTATTTCTTTTAGGGAACAGCAAAGAAAACTTTTTTTAAAAAAGAATAACAGGGCAAGTTCTACTCCATATGATGTGTAATTCTACAAAATCTCACTTTTTTCAGGCTCAGTCTAGCCTGGCCAGGGGGGCAGAAATCTGTCCTTTCAAGCAGTAGCTAGTCTGTCTTTCTGTGTCAACAGCAGCAGCAGCATGGGAACCTCCCAGTCTCACTCATCTCATCTGTTCTCCTTTCAGACTCTGTCCTATCCTTCGACACCTTTCTAATGCGAGTAGTCTGGTACAACCTAGCATAAGCAAACCTAGGAACTCGGAGTGACCTAGTTTCCTATTGCTGAGATGTGCTTGACACAAGTGATAGACCAGTTCACGTGTAATTGCATAGGAGCATGTGTGCTAAGCTGTTGCATTCACCTCTTACATCGCCACCTGTTTCACCAGGCACTCGCACAGAGCGCTCTGAATGCAACCACAGGACGCCACAGCCTTGGCACAGTGGTGTACATCTGGCACTGGGAGTGTGGCTCGCTGGAGGTGCAGGTCTGAAACATAGGAGGTCCAGCACAAAAACATAGCCCCTTCTAGTTCAGTAGCATCAGGAATAGACCATTATGGCTGTTGAGGGCTAAAGGCTATCCCAAACCATTTATTATTTCAGAGGGACCTGAATGCCCAGCTCTTTCTGATGCCTGATGTCCAGGAATAAAGTGGTGCTCCTGAGCAAGGCAGCCTTTGAAAAATCCATGTGTTGAAATCACAGCCATTTATGGTCCAGCCTACCTGTGCTGTGCTCTCAGCTTCTGCTGCCTCTTCTCCCCTGTGCCACAGCCAACACAGTTCATTTTCCCTCCCTGCCTTCCCATGCACCTCCTCAAGACACAGCCAGACGCTTCTTTGAAATCACCTCCTGCCTGCTCTCCAGTCCTCCCCTTCCCTGCTCCTTCCCTCTATCAACTAGTATCCAAAGGATAGGGTGTCCCTATACATCATGGTTAATACAGTTTGTCAATATAAAAGAAGGCAACTACTGCAGTTGTTTAAAATGAGGCACAATTTGGATAAAACAATCTCTCACCTTGCGGAGACTGCTATGGATTCTCTTGAAGTGTTGTGAGCTCTTGCCTCCAGGGAAAACACAGCCAGTGCCCAAATGATTTGTACTCCTTGGCATTGCTTGACAAAAGTTTCACTCCTATAAAAATAACATTTCTTTTAGTACATGCTACATAGTGTGATGGCAATCAGGATGAGGATACTCATCCCAGGGACTCTGCAGTCCCTGGATGTGTGTGGCCCTTAAAACCAACTGAATTTAGAGACAAAAAACCTCCAACTGCAGAAATAGCAGCTTGGCACTGCCTATTTCTTTCTAAAAGCAGAGTTTATTACCTCCTCACAGCTGGTGCCTGGGTGGCATTAGCCATCTGGAATTTGAATTTCTCTCTAGGAACTTTGTTTTACCAGCTACATTTTCATTTGCTCTTCAGAGTTAGAAAGCAAGTGAAAATCAAGAGCAAGTATCTTCCAGGATATTCCTGTATTTTCCAATATTCCAGGATCCTCCGAACCTTGCTTTCCAGTTGACTGTTGGCCTCTACTCCCTAATTTTGTTGCCAGGTGTTTATCTTCATAATGGATGGATTTGTGTTACCTTTCCAGAGCTGTTTTCTGACAAGGAATTTTAATTTGAGGTGACTTGTGCAGAGTCCCGGCAGGACTGATTCTGAGAAGTGCTCATTATGGGTGTAGTCACCTCTCCTGGAAGAACAAGACTATCATTTTTAATGTGTGAGGCAGGAAAGTACAAAAGCACCAGCCATTTGGCCCCAGGAGATTGTGATTTTCAGTAGAAAACAAATTAAACTTGGCATCAACTTTGACATATAAAAGTAACATCTATTTATTCATTAAATACATTTCACATTAAAATAAATGGGAATCACCTGATTTAAGGCTAACATGTTTGTGTCAGCTGGACAGTTAGGAGAGACCCTAAAGGTCCCTTTCTTTTTTTGCTTCTTGGGCAGTTTTTTTTGTTTGTTTTACCTACAAACTTCAGACAATGGCTCAGCTATGGCCCAATCAATTTTTAAAATTTATTTTCCAATATAAAGAGGTATTTCAACTCCTAAATGTGGGGACTGGAAAGGAAAGGAAATCTGAGAGAGCACTAGAACAAAAAAACCAAGGAGGTTGTGACCTAACAAACCTTTCAGATAGATAAACAAGCCTCAAAAGCAATATAAATTCAATGTCTGTCTTGGCCTTATAAGATATGCCTGGATTAGGAGCGTTAGTTTTACTACCCGGCTTTCAGACAGAGATGGTGTCTGAAAGTGTGCAGCAGTGTGCAAAGGTTATCCAGCAAGCATCTGCTCACCTGGGGAATAACACCCCTAACATGCCTGATCTCTGTGTGCATCATGCACTGAAGAGCTGCAGAGTCGGTCCTTTTCCAAAAGGCTGAAGCAATGAAACTCCCTGTTTAGTTCTCCTATCTTCAAATCTCATGTCTATAGTATTTCTTGTCTTTCTTTACCATAGTCTTATATTTTACTTCTTCTGTGAAGATTGCCTTGTAAGTGCTCTTACCACCCCTTTATGACAAGGGAGACAAATGTCATTTCCTTGCATTTGCATAATCTCATCTGTATTCATAGCTACATGAATATTTACGCAAGTTTTTCCCTATCCCTTTCCTTCTCCCAATACAAGGATCCTGTAAGGAAGAGTCCCAAGGAAAATCTGAAAATTTGTTATAGTGACTCATGTTTATTATGCCCCAGCCAGACTTTTCTTATATAAGGCTGAGTCACTCATTAGCTGAACCTTTGCAAAAAAGAAAAAAAAAAATGCTTTTTGTGTTACAGCAACATGGATCACGGCTCCACCAGAATTTTTATTTGATTTTCTGTGACTTTCCTGTTTTGTTTTTTTTTTTTTTAATATTTCTTTCATACAACAGCATCCTTACGCCACTTGAACTGACTAGAGTCCTGGGTTGCCAAGCAATACATTTTCAGGTGAAATTGGTTCTCTTGAAAGCTCTTCTTCCATTTCACATGCTCCGAGTGTTTCATATTTATTTTTCAAAGCCCCAACAGTACATACGTGACTGAGATGTATTTGTCTCCCTGTGCATACAAATGCAGTTGTTGAGAGGTTATTCCTAGTTTATACCCTGGAATTGTGTTGACTTACATACAGCCCTCACCCCACTGGCTGCCCAGCCTGCCTGCTTTGAGGAAACAGAGCAGACCTGTGTGTCTGCTAATTTGCTGTGAACTTAAACAAGTCTCTTAGTGACTTTGACTCCTACAAAACTCCTCCCCAAATCTTTCCTGCTAGTCACTGTGAATCCAACACATTTGAAACAAACTGCTCTTTCTGACCAAACCTTAATGTGGTCAATTACTTTTAGTGGAATTAGAGGAAATGGTCATCTTTACACTACTCTTAAGACTTTTTTCATCTTTCAGGTTCAAAGCACCCATATTTTCACATGAGAAAAGAAAATTGTGGTCCACATCTAGTTTCCTAGGCTTCACTGGTAAATCTTGACTATGATGTTGGTGGGTACTGCCTAGATGGCAAGAAACTAAAACAGATTTTCCCCAGAACAAGTTTTAGGAACCCATGTGGCTTCAGTTACCCATAAAAAGATGATGTAAAAAAATAACCTGCCTTGACCTTTTATACTTATATAGTAAAATCCAATACAGTGCTTTTGTCCAGTAGGAAAACAAAGTGAACAAAGGTATGCTGGTCAGTGACTGGCAATTGAATCATATGCGGTAAAGTGTAGTTTCTATCTTGCAGGGATTTGATGCCTATGTTTGTACATACACTGCCCAGCAGACAAGAGTATAACTGCAAGCTTTTGTGTGGCAGCTTCCAATGGATTTCAGATTCATTTGGAGGGGAAAGTCTCTGAAGTTAGGCAGACTTCAAGCCCCATATGTAGTTTGAACCTTGCCTGGCAGGTGGCTGCCACACCTCTGAGATTTCCATCTATCATGTCATATCCATCTTTCTCCAAATGAAAGCGATCCCAAAGTGCCTAATCATTGTCACATCTTCTCTCCATCAAAAGCCAGTCAGGGATTACACACATCTAACTCATTTAGACAACTGTATCAAATATCTCTGCTGATAGATTGACATCAAATATTTGGCTTCAAACATGGAGATGCTTCAGGCAGAAACACAGTGAGGCCACAATTTCATAGAGACCTTAAACCACCGCAGCCCAGCCCAGCGGACACCCCTCATTCCTGCCCCTCACCTGCCCTTTTGCTGGTATTGCCCCAAATATTCCTGCAGCTTCACAGTCCACAGGGTGAAAGAAGTGATCCAGTGAAAGACAAACTCACAACACAAAATGAAGGTAAATCTCAACATGGATGGATGGATGGATGGATGGATGGATGGATGGATGGATGGATGGATGGATGGATGGTCCACCAGTGCATGACCGCATCAGCATGCCCAAGGCCACTGTGGAGGAGGTGGAAGGGTAGGACTCTGTGGGTAGGCACAGAAAGTAGGTAGGGCTGTTCCTTGTGGTGACAGTTAATGCCAGGACAAATTATTGGAGACCTCTGGCCACAGCTAAGGGAGGCAAAGCCCCCAGCAAGGGATGAGTCAGGAGAGCACCAGCAAGGTGGCACAATAAGATGAATTTTCAAAGGTCCAAGCATGTGTACATTTTTTTTCCATTTAAGGCTCACACGAATAACTGTGACTGATTTTCCTACTGGGCATGCTGTGAATAAATACTTCTGTTCATGTTTTACTTTAGTGTTAACACAACAACAGTGATTTCACTGTAGATAGCACACGTTTCTTGTCCAAAAAGTGGACCTAGACTCTAGATCTGAAAGCTCACCTTCAGAAGTGCCCAAGCCCTGCAAGGTGTTTTCCAGGGTATCCAAAGAGTACAAGAGTGTGCCTCAACTGAGTTGCAGGAGATGGCCTGAGAGATAGCATTGTGGGCCAGAAGAAGAAGAGTGTGTGGTGTCTGTCAGGACCCTGAGCATCCCAGAGAATTTGACTTGTCACCAATGTCGTCACAGAGGCACCCTGCAGCAGGAAGGATTTCAGCCTTTTAGCATCAACGCATCAAGTTGTGCTGAAAGCAGAAAGAATACACCAAATGTTGATTTTGAAAATGAAATTTGATCTGCCCACAGCCAGTTTTGTACTTCCTTTTCTGTTGACACAGAAGAGGGTCAATATTTGCAATTCTCTGGCTCCTATGGGCTTGCTACAAATACGTATTTGCATGAAGCTCAGCACTACCAAGACTTTTTGACAGTAAGCTAGAAGAGCAAAAATGCACACAGTATTAAAAATGAATGGGAAACCTCTCCTCAGACTACTAAGTCTTGTGGACAATTGTTTCAAGGTACTTACCTCACATAAGTTCTCCATAAATATGACTTCCAATAAAAAGATCACTGCATTTCAGCTCTAGACCAGCCTGAGCCACACCATAGCTGAACTGTTGAAACCAACCTCTGTAAAGATCCCTGTGAATATAATTTTGTCAAGCAGAGTTGGTGCTGCATGCCAGAATCAGCTGAAGAAATGTGGATTACATCTGCCTCATTGAATCCTGTTATTATCATTATTACTTCACAGCTCATTTTTTCTTCCCTGTGAGAGGCTCTCCAAGCGCAGGAATTCACTGAGCTCCTGGTAACTTGCCACACACACTAACAAAGCTGGCATTTATCATGGCTTGTCAGAGCAACATTGCAGCCACTGTGTTCCTGATCCCTGCTCCTGCATGAAAAGCCCATGGTCCTGCAGGCAGGAATGGTGAATCTACAAACTCAGTATTGCACAGTGCCATGCTGCTCATTTCCCACTTGCCCAGAACCTGCTACCTGCACTTTGCCTGGTTTCTCTTGCCCCCCCAGCTTTAGCAAGCTGTACCTGTTTAAAACAACTCTCTGCATCTCAAAGGCTGATTGTCTGCTCTCCCCTCCTACTGCCCATTTTCCACCAGCACAGCTCTGTTTCCCTGGTTGGGCTTTTCTACACAGTTCCACACCTTGCAGCGGCAAATATCAATGCTGTGACTGGACCCACTGCTGATGGTCAGTGCTGGCACCAAAGGCAATTGTAATACTCTAAAAATTTTTTTGACAAGCACCAAAGAGATCATGTCTAAAGCACGCATTCCCCATGGCTACCAGCTTTGGTGCAGGTTTGTATGAAAAGGAAATCATGGAGCTGTCAGCTCTGCCCCCTGGCTCAGCTGGCAAAGGCTGTGTGATGTTAGTATGTACATGAGCAGTCCAGCTTCTCGGCAGCTTCACCACAGTTTCTTCAGTTCATTTTTCCATTTATGAAACATATGTTTTTAAAGGTCATAATATTGCAGGTTCTCGGTGTTTACAGCACATTTAACTTCACAGAAGTGGCATTTGGTTTGCCTGTCTCTGCCCATCTCAGAGTTTGCCAGTTCTTTTATTTTCTCCTGGCAGGATTAATGAGCTCATGGCTTACCTTCCTATTTCTAGTGCTTTTGTATTACCATACTTTGGAAGAAACTACACAGTTCCTAAAAAGTGTTAGCGAGATCTAAACTAGTCATGAAAGAGATGACAAACTCAAAATCAACTTCCTCTTTCTTCGCCTCCTTAAGAGCTCCTTCAGTGACCCCTGAAAACAAGGCAACCCCTCCCACTAACTTGCAATTTGTTGATCTTCCTTTTTAGGCAGCCGGTATTGGGGAACAAACACTCAAAACTACTATGTCCTGTTGCCCACACTTCATTCTTCTGTTGAGATGAAGAGTGATGTGTGGGGGAAGACAATAATTATTAGTATAATGAATTCCATGCAAGGACTAAGATCTACTACCATGAAAGCAAAACTCCAGAGCGTGATTATTCCCAGCTTTTCATTTGTGTATATTAAATGAGGAACGAAAAAAAAAATAGATGAGGGAGAGAAGGAGATCTTTTCTTTGTCCTTCATTTTACCTCTCACTGCAGCATAATTGTTGAGGGTGCTTAAAGACATTCTCATCCTTTTCAACTCTCTTTCCTCACAGCTGCACATGGGCTGTGGCATTAGTGTGAAAGTGGAGAGACCAGCCCACAGAATACATGAGCAGATAGCTTGTGTTTCTTTCTTTTGCCAACTCTTGGGACTACTTCCACTTTTTCTGTTTATTTTAGTTTTACCTCAAAAATCTCGGATACTCAAAATACACAGGACAGCTCTTTTCACCTTCATCTATCCCTGTACCAATCAATGTTTTTACTACACTCTGTATTTTTACCAATGTTTAAGTTTTTAATCAATGCTTTTCATCCCACTTTTTGTTTTAGCCAGGGCATGCTAAAGCTCACATATCCTCATGGGCCAGGATTAGAAGGTCCCACCACCCACCCCATCAGCCAGAGGAAGAACATACCCCAGTGTGAGCTCTCCTGTAGCCAGCTCTGCATTCTCCTCTGCATGCAGCTCCTCTGGGCTATGCAAACTTCACAAAAATTCTCAGTGGGAGAATGTGGGCGTCCAAAAGTACACCAAAAAGACAACTAATGGGATTTTCAAATATTCTCAACAGGCCCATTTCCAAAATCAGATTCCTTCAGAAAATTGCAGTGTTGCCACCTGCACTACTTGCCTTTTTTAAAAGCTTTGAACTCTGGAGCACAAGCTCATTATAAAACCTGCTGTGATTTTTCCCTTTGCTGCCAGCCCTAAGACTGGGTCTCACAGGCTTCTGAAAGAAGTAGTGACATTTCCAGCCCCTTTCCTTGTCACACAACTTACCTTGTGCTTTGAATGACATGTCATTTGTTAGGTCTAAACCACTCTGTTTACATCCTTACAGCTTACCCAAACCATGCACAGTATGGCGTAGCATCCCACAGTATGGTCAGCACCTTATCTCTGCACTGGCTGTATGTGGAACAATTATTACATTAATGACTTTGCTGTGTGGTGTGGTTTGTGTTAGCATGGGCAGGGCAAAGGCAAATTTTTTTGCATACAAGAGGTGCATTAGCCCAAGAAAGGGCTGAGGTCCTACAGGAATTTTTTTCCATGGTTCCAGAAAAGCCTGAGAAAGCAGTGCCTTCTGCTTAGGGGAGACTTAATATCATCACTCAATACACTTGTTGCAAAGGCCAGAGGTGTCTCCCAGCAGCTCTGCCTGTTCTAGGGCACCTGGCAGCAGCCTGGACGCAGCACCAAGCTGGAAACAACAGCGTTATCCAGCGCCTTGCAAGTGCAGCTACTCACTCCTGCCCTTTGCCAGTGCATTGACAACACCTCCATCAGCTCTTGCTTTAGAGGTACTTCTGCCAAACAGAAAAGCTCAACTCTCTGTGCATCAGGGCAGGCTCCCCTTATCAATGGCTGCTGCCACTGGTGAGCAAATCTGCAGCTCTGATACCAGCCACAGGGAAACTCCCATAAATACTGTGAAAAACAAGCTGGTTTTATCCTGATAGGTATTAGCAGAGCACCCAACATCAGCACATACCTTTGGGACAGAAGAGGAGAGCCCTTGCAGTCTGGCTGGCTTTCCACACAATGCAGCTTGAAGCTGTAGATAGTCCTTGCAGCAGATACCCCACTCCAGGGTAAAACCATCTGCATGCATCCTAACTGGAGCCTAAGGTGCCCCAAACTACAGGTTTTGTCATTTTTCAGGAGGAGAGGATCAAAGAAGTGTTAATAAAGGTATATATCTCCACCCCACTAAGCAAGTCTACCTCAAAATGTATCCTCTTCCAGTGAAAAAACACTTAGTCTGAGGACTGAAAATGGCTTTTAGACTTTTAGCCTTCACAGACTGCTGTGGTTTTAGGTTTCTCTTTTCCTGTGAACTTTCTTGTTGGCCCCTTGCATTTTTTAAGTATCTGTTGGAGAAATTGTAGGAAGCAAGGTTGGTGATTAGATGCACACAGTAATCCATACCCAGCTTGCCTGTGATATATAAAAAACACTACTAACATTAGTAGGGCCATACATTCTTGGGAGGTTTACCCACACTCTGCGAACACAAGCAACATGGTGGTGGGTTATACAGTCTGAAGCTGAGGAACTTTAGGAAGGACTACATCTATTCTGAAATATTTATGAAACCTTTAACTTAGGAGCTTCCAGCTAACTTCAGATAGATGTTGTATTCAGAAACGAACAACCCACCGCTGCCTTAGCCCATTTTATAACCTGTGACTTGAAAAGATGGAGTTACAATAGACTCTTCTGCTGGAAAGGCAAAAGGCTAAATTGGACTTAGTGGGTGGAATTTAACACAATACTCTCAGCTTTGACAGTCCTTTTGTAACACCAAAGCTGGAAAGCAGTATTCTTGGCTCTCTGATGTTCAGCTTTCTCCATGTGTAAAAAAGGATTAATAGTACTTACCTAGCCCATAGACATGTTGAGACAATTTGCCTACCACGTTTTGAAGTCTGCCTCTACGAGATGCTCTACAAGAGCAGACTATTATTAAAAGCACCGTCCTTTTGGAAAAGCAGGTAACAATAATTAGTTGCATATTCAAGTGTGTTCTGTAGTCTTTTTTCTTTTCATTGATGGTCTTCACTGAATATTTCATGTGTATTTTGAGGATGACATGACTGAAAACTAAGTAATATCTGCCTGAGAAATCGTCTTTCAAACAATACCAAAAAATTGGGCAGATGAAACAGAAGGAGGTCTTCTCTTGGAACTTTCCTTTCTTATCATGTTCAAGCCTAGAAGACAATAAAACAGAGCACCATAAATCACAGAGGTCTGCATGGCATCATCTCCCTTGATGCTTACTGCATAGAACATGTATTTTGCTGGGTTTAGTCATTGCCTTCACGTGAGCCATGATCTCTTTTGTTACAAAGAATCTCTATTGGTGGCAAATTAATGTAAGTGTATTCATTAAATATGTTTCCCTTTGAATGTGTGACTGTTTCACTTCCCCCTCCTCAGAATACAAATGCTGCTGTGCATCACCACAGTGTGAATCAATAGGGTTCTTCTAATTTTACAAGGCACAGCCCAAAAACAAAAAATGGCACAATTCTTTTTTTTTAACCACAAGTTAAAAATATCTCAAAACAAATTCCTTTGTCACCCAGGGATGGATGTTAATTTTAGGAAAAGCACGAAGTAGGAGTATTCTCACAGAAGAGAAAGTATTCTGTACATTCCCTAGCAGAAGTGAGGACTTCAGTCCTCTGAAGATACAAAATCCACTGGCTCCCACTGATGCTTTTCCAAACCAAGAGCTGTTTCTCAGCTACCACCTCTTCCCTGGTGTCTTTTCACCTCATTTTCCCTGAACACACACATGATCTCAAGTAAAGACATCTTAACTTGGTGCTAGAGAGCTATGGACTTCTCCAAAGGAAAACTAGAAAACATGACTGGTCTATTTGCTTCTGCCCTCAAATTAATATTGAAAACCTCTCTCAAATAACTTGACAGTACAACCAAAAATAACCCTTCCCAACCAATTTTAAGTTACTCTGTGTCTGACATAGATTTTACTTTTTTAAATAAAAGGACAAGCCATGACAATGAGCTGATAATTCATGGTCAGGCATAGCTTTGAATTTCCTGGCTGAACTGTTGCCAGCTTCTGTCAAAAATTCTGTACTTATGTAAACAAATAAACAAAAAAATGCCCAAAAAAAACCAAACAATGCCCTTCCCCCCACAAAAAAAAGCAACACAAAAACAAACCCCAAACAAGCCCCAAACCCTGAGAAGCAAAATAGTTCATTGTGTAAGTTTGTAATTAGAAAGTTTTAAAAATGCATTTCACTTACTTCAGAGACAAGAGCATCTCCACCAGAGCTCTTCTGGCCTGTCAACTGCATAAATTCTTGCAATTAGATTTTTTCTTTTTACTAGACATGTTAGGAATCCGCTGGAAAAGATCAGTCCCAGCCTTAGTCAATATATTCATTTGCTGCTTATGTAGTACACCATTAATATTTTGAAATTATTAGATCTCAGATCTTTTTATGAACAAAAGACAAATGTCATCTCCCCATCAACATGAGACATCAAGCTTTTTAAATGCTGTTATTCCCCCATCCTCTATTTCTCAGAATATCTCAACACTGACTGTATTGATGTGTTTTAAATTAATAGGGAAAATAATTTCTTTGCTGTCACTTTGCAAAGTTTCACTGTGAAACGTGTTTTTATATCTCCATTACTCCATTATGAAACTCTGGAAGCTGAGACCAAAGAGCAAATCTAAATTGGGAAGGATATTGGGCTGTAGTCACAGTCCAGCAAAGCAGTTCACTGTGGTTATAGTTCATCTGATCCTGCTCACTTGGGGTCTAGACAAATGTATTAGCTGAAAGACCATGAAAAAAAGCCATAGGGAAGATTTTTGGGAGATCAGAGCATCCAGGTGAGCCTGACTGTGCTTTGCAGCTCCCTACAAGCTGAGGTGAAGATTCTGAGAAGCAGCAATCACAATTTTGTGATAATCCTCTAGGGCACAACCATTTTCTTTCATGTTAAATTCAATCTGAGGCAAGATGCTGAAGAGTCAATAAATATGATAGTGAGCATTAAGTCCTACATGTTTTAAGAACGTCAGTGTCACCTGTTTTTTCAGGAAGGCTCATACACATCAGAAGAAATGAAACTGTTTCACTATGAAAAATATCTAAGCCACTGTTTGTCTAAACCCTATTATTTTTTACTTTAAATTTCCAAAAGAGTTTGTTGTCCTTGAATGTGACTGACATGGTACAATGAGATGCACAAGCAATTAGGAAAAATTTACTGTTTCTTTCTTTCCACCGTTGCTTCATTATTTTGACCTGTTGAACTTGGACCGACTTGGTGGATTGAACAGATTTTCCAACAGGTAATTGACTTTAAGAGAAGGTCTGGAATAATTCTAGCTGGCTGTTACTCTGGGAATGAGTCTCCTTCCATTAATTAATCACTCTGAGGAGAATTTTTCTTTCTGAATAAACTCATTATTTTTAAACATATGACATTTAGCTGTATAAATAAACTCTAGAACTGTGATTTAAAATGTGTGCTAACTGTAGGCACGACATGCCATGGATAGCAGAGCCGCCTCTGCATTTTCTGAAGTGACTTTATCTTCTGACTACAAAGAAGTGGGGGCAGGGAAATGAACTTACTTGTGATTTCACCCACTTATAACCAGGATTTCTTTACGTGCACGACTGCTGCATTTAAAGACACACTCAAGGAGACATCAGCTGTTTAGCTGGAAAAGACTAAAATGTACTGAAAGAAAAAAAAAAGAAGCATACTCAAAAATGACAAAACCCAACCAAATACAAAAGAAAATGCAACAAATTAGTTTTTCTAACACAGAGATGCTCCGTCTTGTTCAACAGTATCAGCTCAGTAAAAGTCATTCAGACCTTTTTTCATTTGAAAAACTGTTTTTCACAGTATGGTGTTTGGACAGATGTTCTCTTGCAAATCTGGTTTTAAGATCTGAAGGTATTACTACCCACATTGCTAACAAGAGGTTACAATCTCCTAGCTAATTTTATCTCAATTAGATTGATATTTCTCATCAGCAGGGCTGGGTAGAAGTCTGCCTCTAATAGAGAAGCTGATTTTTAAAAAACCATCCCTCTGGTAAAACAAACACTGAGTGTCTGGTAACCATTTCTTGTCCGCAAGTCTAAAAAAAAGCCAAAGAAAAATTTTCATACAATCAACTATAAAAATACACAACTCAGCCTTGTATCTGACTAGTGGAATAGGATTAGCCCTAGTCCTCATTGTCCACAAAATGTGGTGCTGAGAAGTTTACACTGTGTTCCTGAAATGAAATACATTGATGGAAGGCAGATCCATCGTTTGCTGGGCCACGATGGTCCAGATGCTGAAATATGAACCTCAGCTGAAAGGATGCAACTTTGCTGTAGATGCTGTAGACCTTCTTTAAGCATTCAATACAAGCCACAGTCACCCACAGGGCATTACCCTGACCCAGTAAGGCTGTTTTTGTTCTGCCCATGTTGCTCTGCATTAGTTATTCAGAAACAGCAGTAAGTGAATACTGGCTTCAGACTCAGTCTGGACCACCTGGCTTTTGCCTTTTATCCCTTTCTCTCTCTTACTGTTTTCTAGTCTTCTTAGAAAGGATCCCAAACTGTATCCTACACCTATCCAGGCTGAACTGGACTCAAGGCAACTCTGGTTCAAAAACCAGTTCCTGCCACTTCTACCAAAGAAGAAACACCATCTGTCACAGCATGATTAGTACTTCATTAGAAGTCACAAAAGTACTTTCTGTGCCTGCTACACCAGCCCACAGCAGACAGTAGTGTATGTGGTTGGCAAAGTGTCCAGACCCTTTATGGACTGGCAGACAGGCAAAACACTTGACCCACTGGCTACAAGCAGGCAGGAAGCCATTAAAAATAAAAAGTCTGTCCCTCCTTGGGTATTAACGTGATGCTCCAGAGTGTACAATGAGAACAAACATTAAAATAATCTGGGGTTTTAGGGGATCCATTTTAAAGCAACATTTTTCTAGTAACACCTCTTCAACATTTCTCCTCCATTCAGCTACACACGAGGTATTAAACTGGGCCCAAGCCACTAACAACAGCAGAGCCGTCCCACCTGGCAGTCCCAGCAGTCTGCTCCATCAGTTCCCACAAGCCTATTGAGCAACACATCTAGGAAGAAAGCTGCAGCTGTAGCTCTGGCTATGCTTCACTCAGAAGGTATGCGCTCCCCATTCCAAAACAGCCACAGCTTTATTAAAGCCCCAACTAAAAAACTGGGAAAAAGAGAATGAACCTCAAATTCATTAAATTCATTTAAACTTTTTCCAGTTGCTGGGGAAGCTCCAGTCTGCATGATGACTACAAAAGCAAAGCATTTAACAGTCTTGCCAGGCAATTTCAATGTGTCTATACAAGACAAAAATTCAAACCTTTCCTACTCAAGCTATCAATCAAAGTGAAGCTAAAATTACAGCTTAACAAGCAGGTATACATGTTTTAGTTAGCAAATGAGGCAAGCAGGGCACATTATTTTTAGTTGCAGTGATGAGGAAAAGAGTGAAAAATAGAAGGAGGAAGGAAGAAAAAATCCTGTCTCTCCATTTGGCTCAGGCTTCTGAAGTTTTCACTAACATTGGCACCATTTGGATATGATATGTCTCCTAATGGCATTCAAGAATTCTCTTGGACTGAACTATTACTGTGCATGTAATTACTCTGTAAGTTTTTTTAAAAAAACAAGCTAGAAAAGAATGATTGAACTTGCCCCAAATTTGCCAGTTAATTGTGAACTGTTTTATTAGGTGACCCCATGGGGCCAGGATGACCGTAAACCACCGCTTTTTCAAGCAGATGCTCACCAAAATCCAGCGTACATTGACATGCATTTTCTCCTTGATTCCAAATGCTTTTCAGCTAAACCCACAGAAAACTTTCAAATTGTTTATGACAAAGTCTGGATCAGCAATGAGCTGATTTTCTCTCTCTTAAATTATGGAAACAATTTGCCGAAACACAGTCATCCTTCATCTTCCCTAACACCATACAATAACATGCTGGTTGCAGGATTGCTAATCAGTCTCTCAGGCTGGTCCCTTGGACCTGAAGTTAGCCAAGTTTCCATTCTCTGCATTGTATCAGCAAAACAGCTTCCCATAACACTGGGTGATGGAGGAAGACATCTCATTTATCTTGCAGGTGCACATTGCTGAACATATTAACAAAAGTCACAAATACATTCCTACCTACCAAGGAGCTCCAGTTCCAGCAGGGTTATGGTTGCTGTTGTACATTTTTCCTAAATGCTCTCTGGTAAAAGTACTCAGCTTTACAGCTTTAACTCTGCCCTCCATATATATACACCACCAGAAAAACACAGTCACAACAGTGTTAGGAACAAACAAGTTCCTCTCAACACTTCTTGAAATATAGAAGACCATGACTATGGATGCCAGAACTCTGTCTTGACCTCATCTTTTGGCACATTTTGCTTCAAAATCACAATCCTTTACCTTGGCTAAGGCATATCCATCCAAATGCCTGGCTAACACATAGACAGCCCTGAATTCAGGTCACAGAAGCTAGACATTTTTACTTGAATTTGATTTAAACCAGAGTTGTCCTAGTAAACTGCTTATCACAAACAATGCAAGGCTGCCTTCTCAAAAAGTTGTGTCAAAACCCTTTTTGCTGAAGGCAAGAGGTCACCTGTGAAATGTAAAAGTTTTACTGTGTAAAACAGCTTTCTTTTTGCTAATGTTCAGTGGGAAAGACTCAAGGATGCCGCTCAATAAATTTTCAGAATAATCAGCCAAACAAAACTGGAAGCAAAGTCTAGCCTGTCTCACGATATCAGAATTTTCTGAATGCTATTCTCTTTGGTTTGATGAATGGGGAAGATGGGGGGGCATCTCTTTTCCTTTTCATAATTCTTTACCCATGAGGAATAATTTCCCAAAGGAATTATTTAATCATAAAATACAGCTAGTAACTCACTGCAAACGGAAAAGAAACAAGTCAGTAATGAAGAATCAACTTTCTGGTCCCAGCAGGGAACTGAAATAAGCAGTTTCTTTCTATTATTATTTAGCCCATCCTGGGGTGTGATTCATTAGTGCCTTCATGGCTCATCAGGATGTTTTGGTCAGTCTTTTAATTTTCAGAACAGTCTGATCTGTTTTTATCTTGTTTTCAGGGCTCACACTGCATTTTCTTGCTGCTTCTAGCACTCTCCTAAATGCTGTAGGTGCTTCAGGTTCAAGACTGCCCTTAGGGGATAAAAAGGTCACTGAGCTGAAAGGGACGGCTTTAATGAGTTTTTGTTCCCCACCAGAAATCACCTCCAAATTTGCATTAGAGCAGAAGTTTGAATTTCTGAGCAGCTGCCATCTCTTGCGTGTGAGCAGATTCAGCAGGGCAGGAGTGTTCTGGAGAGGGTCTTGAGAGATTTTTGTTCTGTGCCCCTGAGCATGGAAAAAGGCCACAAGTGCAGTTTAGAGAAACATGGGTGGGCTGGATGGCTGGTCTGACAAGAGACTGTTTTGCTGACGTGCAATGTGTACTGAAGGGTCTGGGGGTGGGATAAGGCCACTGTGTTTACTGACCTTGAAGAGCTTTTGATTTTAAGCTGAGGGCTTGAGAGAGTTCTGTCACAACTGGCAAATATCCTGGAAAAAACCAAACTTGCCCAACCGGTGTTAATACAAACAGGTCATCTCTCCAGCCAAAGCAACTCAGCAAGCAAACAGCATGGATGAAACAGGAAAGTTTGAGAATGAAGTCAGAGGTAGGAGTTGCTGGGAATGGAAAAGTGACAGCTGAGAGCCAAGTGAACTACCTGAAATAAAGTCAAAAGCCTCCATAAAGCGACTGCTCTCCCCCAATCTATCTAAGCATCATATTCAAAGTGGTTCATTATCTTCTGAAACCTGGTGAGTTCGCAGCCTGTTTAACAACTTTGACAGAGAATCTCACAGTTTAATGGCCCTTTTGTCTTGTGTTGTCTTTCTCTGTAGGACAACAAAGCAAGTGCAAGCAGGATCTGGGTATGGAGAAGAACAAAGAGGGGAAGGAAGTGAAATAGAGATTCTCAATAGATTGGAGAGAAGCAAGAAATGTGATGGTCAGACAAAAGAAATGTCTGATGTATAAGAAAAAAGATGACAGAAGAACTGCAGGCTGTTGGACATATCAAGAGTACCCTGAGACATGTCCTTGTAGGTGCAAGGTTCACACGTGTTGGTTGGGGACATGACAGCAGAGAGCCGTGCTGGTAAACATGCATTTGGAGAGGGATCAATCCAGGAAACAGCAGTACGGAAGAGGAGCACTCCCCCAAGCGGGCCTGTGCTGCCTCAACGACCAATGCAGAGGCTGCCTTGGGATTTCCTGACTGATTTGAGTCCTCATGGTTGCAGGGAAATTCTGTTGCTAAGCTGCTCCAGCTGCAAACCTTAATAGCAGTGGTTACATGCATCTTGTCTACCCTGTTTATCAGCCTGGAAAATTAAGAGATGAGGTAAACAAGCAATGCCATGCTATGCTCCACTGGGTCTTCCCCCTTAACATGGAGTGTCACCAGTGCCAGCTGCAATGAATACAGGAAAGAAAATGCGGGCAGCTGCAACCAGACAGATTTGCACCCACTAAAAGTAATACCTTGGATGCCACAAGAGCAGTTTACTGGAATCATCACAGTTGGAAAGAGTTCTGTCATTCAGGAAACAAAACCAGCAAAAGAGTGGGGCTTTTTCGCCTCTCTGTCTTAGGTGGACTCTTACTGTTGGATGTTTTCAGGCACTCCAGAATAACCAATTTCTTTCATATGGTGAAGCTGGTACTGAGAGCTTCCCATCAGTTCTTTTGCAAGACTGTAACCATTTGGTTTGAATTCACCCTGATAGCTTTGCCTAAATTGTTTTTAATTTTTTTTCTCCAACAAAATGGTTGGACGGTTTCCAAAGCAGAAGCTATTGTTTGTTATTTTACGCCTGCAAGATCTTTGCACAAGCAATTCCAAACCCCATGCTCTGGAGCAGGGACCTGATATTTGTCACTGACACAGCCTTTGCATCTAAAGAGTAAAAACTTGTGTAAAAATTTACCCTAACTATGAGTCTTTGGGGGGTGAGAAAAAAAAAACTGAAAAAGCAAAATTCTCCTTTTAATAGTTCACGCAAGCTCCATAGAAGCTTCTAGTACAGTTTCACACCCCAAAAATTCACCCATGTTTGGCATGTTCCTGCTTTTTCTGATGTTCCGGGGGGAAAACACAAAGGACCCTGGGGGAGGCTGCATCCAACAGACAGCTAGGTAGAAGAGAAGGAAAAATTTTACTTACCAAAAGAACACTGTGCTACATGCTCACACACACTGCATAAATGGACCAGATGTGCATGCAATGCCTTTTACAAGCACCTGTAAAGCCAGTTGTATGATTACAATATGAAAAAATTAACAGTGTTTAATTCTCCCTGGTTCCATCATATATTTCCAGCAACACAGGAGTTGAACAAGCAGCAACTGAGCTGAAAACAGGGACCAGTTGTCTGGATGCAAGACAATAATCTACAGAGGAAGATGTGGCTACACAGGGAGATCCTGTGATCTGGACTTGGAGAGAGTATCAGGGAGAAAACAAAAGAAGTAATAATGAGTTGTAGCACTTCGGGCTTTTTGAACTTGGTACAATCATTAAGTGATGAGATTAACTTGAAGACAAAGCCCAGATAATGACAGTATAGGTAAAAAAACGACAACAGAGGAACATTTCACCAGGAAAAGGAGAAAGGAATTTGCTTTGGAGAAAGTCCCTGTTGGCCATGAAGCTTCAACCCATTCTGGTGCATGCCTTCAGACAGCGACTTCTGGGAATCTGCTGAGAAACTGAGCACAGCAGTGGGAGGTTACAAAGGCCATAGGTCATGCTCCTTTGCCAACCACTGGAACAAGAAGATTTCACATTTTGCTTTTAGAGTAAGCAAAAGGTCCTGGACAAGGAGCCTGAAGAACCTTTGAACTGCCATATTAGTACAGATCCTGGGAACATCTATCCTGAATGCATAACTCTATGTTAAGGGAATTTGGTATCATTAATCCTGGATTGACTTCTCTCTTTTTTTTTTTCCCCAGAGCCACAGAAGGAAAGTTCTGACCTCGGTGTGCTGATGGAATGGAAAGCATCACCACTGTTGGCTCTTCATCACAAGTGGGATCCTGGAGAATCCTGGTGTCTCTTCCCACAGTAAATCTGTCTTTCTCCTTCTCTTCCCTTTCCCTGACCCATTGGTGACCTATCTTATTGGATTAACTTCAATGGACTGTGGCTAATTGGTTTTCACACTACATTGTCAAGAGAGTCATGTGCAAGTCAGAAGGGAAGAAGAGTATTGATGATCTGATAATCTCTACAAAAACAAGAAGGAAGGATAGATTCGTCTGTAAAAATACAATATGTTTGGAGTTGAACTCAGTAAAAATTTTTATTTTGGTTTACTTTCTCATCTTTTATGGTTTCACAGGTAAAAGTCTACTTCTTTTGCAGAGACATCCTCAAAAAATATTTGGATTCAATGACCATTTTTCCATGACTATTGAAAGAAGGTGGAATAATGGAGAACAATCTGGTATGAACTATGGATTTACACAGAACATAATGGAGAGAACTGTATAATAACTGATTGGTCACCTCAATAATTGGCCAGGAAAAATAGAAAGTGGGAAGGGGGGAAATCTATTTCAGATTGGCCTAAACTTATTTTCAGTTATTCCCACCAAAATGGGAAAAAAAAAAAAAAAAATCTGAAACAATGAGGATTTCAGTTCAGAATAGAAGCCTGGAGCTTACTTTCAAACTGCAGGCACTGAGCAGAGCTGCTGGGCTGCCAGTTCTTTGGCTTCTTGCCTAATGGTCAAAAGAAAGAATTTGTACCAAAACCCATTGCTGATACGAGTCATATTTTAATAATTTGATCAGCAATTAAGCTTTGACTTCTCAAGAACTGACAAGTAATTCACGCTCTGTCCCAACAAACTTGGTGTCACTGAAAACATTCTAGGCTAACAATACCAACAATGTTACCAACACAGTTTCTGTCATGCCAAGAGTTATATTAAAAAGAAACCCATACATAACTGGGAACAAAAAACATATGTAGGTGATTTAGGCACACACAATTGTTTGGGGGAGGTTTGTTTTGTTTTGTGATGTCTTTCATTACGAATCCACAGGAGATCAATGCAAGTATCAAAATCATCATAATGTAGCATTTTACTTCCTAGCTGGTTCAAGCAAAAATCATGACAACAAGATGCTGCCACATCCAATCTCTGTGAAGAAACCAAATGGTAAACAGTCACTACATTGCTTGTCAGGCTGCACCCTTCTCCCCTGAAACCAAATATCCATAGAGACAGGAGAATGAATCAACTGTTATGATCATTTATATAAAATAACTGAATATTAAAATGAGAGATGATTGTGCTTTACTATTTGCAGTCACTTGTCCTTCTACTGAGCCTCTCATTTGAAGATCAAAACCTTATTACTAAAGGAGCATTACTAAATGAAAGCTCAGAGCACTCCAACATAGACATAATAAAATCCTTCTCTTCACTTCTCAAATCAGGAAGCTCCAAGCAGACAGACTAGCTCTAAAATTAATGTTTCAACTTATGTGGCACATGGGCTGCTTCTAAGGGCTCCAACAAAAGATTAGTACATTGTGTGGGTTTGGATTATTTTGGCCCAATTAATTTCTTCCAGGGTCTTAAAAATAACAACACAGTGTGCAGTTTGGAGCTGGAAAATGAAAGCATATGCCACTAAAATTGAATGACCCGTTCTTCCTGGAGTTTTACTTGCCCCTCACAAGTCCTGTTAAGGGCTGAACCTGGGACAAGGGAATGCTCATATCCTGCATATTCCCTACCACCCCTATTTCTTCATCCACTCATGTTCACCTGCCTTGTACTGCAAACAATTGACCAGACTGGTCTAGAAAAATTAGACTGTAGGACTGAAAATGGCCATGCAACAAAATGACAGTTGGCTTTTGTACCTAGTACTAGAAAATTAAAAATATAGCAAGTAGAGTCTTAAGGAAGTAAGTACTCTTAGTAATGTGAATTATTGAATAAAGCTGCATTTATAAAAAAATAATGTTTGTAATCACTTCCTACTAAAAAGAGGTAGAGAGCATAATTTTTTCATTTCCAGGATCCACTTAAGTACAGAGCACAAAATCTTCTCAGTAAAGGACAATTTTAAAGTTCTTTCCTGTTTAACAGTCTCATATAGTGTGAAAAATACCTTCTCATGCACACCTCTATGTCTATTCTCCTTTTACACTCCGCAAGATTAAAAAAGCTCTGTCCAAGTTCATTGTGCATGTTGTATGACAGGTGTTTGCAGGGAAAGCCAAAATGACCTCATATGTGCCAGTGTTTCCAATGAGCACTTACATCACGTCAGCTTCAGGTGATGTTGAGTTTTATATTCTGCCAAGGCACAGATGGACAGAGCACACCTGCAGTCTTTAATGGATATGCTTCTTGGATATTTTAGGGCAGCTTTGGTTCACTCATATCTGGTGCTTACATCTAAGATAACCTCAGGATCTTAAACAAATGCCTATTAAACCATCTCTTCAAGTAGCAGTTGATGGGTGCCACTCGACATTAGCTTGTGGGATATTATATTGCAAAGATTTACATATTCACTCCAGACTTGTGTTATATTATACTGCAGTAGTCCTTAGAGTTATGCTGCATGACCTACCTGAAAGGCCAAGGTAAAATTTGATATTCAGAATCCTAATTTGTTAAATTTCCACATTTTTACATTCATGGTAAGTTTGAAAAGGTCAAGGCAAGGTAGGATTTTAGGAAATAACTATTTAAAATAGTCCCTGGGTTATTGTGCTTCATTTGTGTAAGATGACTAAACCTGAAACTAGATTTTTACCTGGTTTACATCAATGTTTTTATCTGATTATATTTCAGTCATTTCCTATGTGTTATGTACATACTTGTACACACTTTGTTTCAACAGAAGTTCTTCCATCTTTGTGAGACCATTTCTCTTTTATTGATGTTACAATCCAAATCAATGTCCCAGGAAGAGACAGAACTCACATTCTCTGTGTCCCCATTTCTGCTCGTGACAGAAGTAGCACAGCATTAAGTCTTCAAACGCTCAGTATTTGCACTGAGTGCTTTTGAATGGATACTGTGATATACGGTTCCCTGCACAGCACATCACATTGATTTTGTCAGCAGTTACTTCTGAAGCCAGGCAAAGAGCTGACTGCAGTATCTAAGCTCCATTTCATAGGAGTTTTATGTCCCTTTTTATTCTTGGGTTTGAATGAATTCTACGTCTGGAGCAGCTTGGCATGTCTTTGGGCATTCCCAGTTTAAGTCTTTCAGTTCAGTATTAAAATGATCCATCCTACTTTTCTCTTCAGGACTCACCACCACAGTATCGGATAGAATTATTTTCTTTGATGATTTTCTTGTAGGAAATTCCCAGTCAACAAGACATAAAACAACAGAAACAAGCCAATGAAAGTACAACTACATTCATCTTTAGCCAAATAACCTCTAGACTCATAACATGAATCAATGGTCCCCTGGTACAACAAAAAGGAAGTCAATAAATAAGGGCCATTAAGAGGATCAATAAAAGCATATAGGGAAGAGAATGGTGTTAGTTGTCACTTTGATGTTGAAATGTTCTTATAGTTTTCTCTAAAGCTTCTAAGAAACACCTATTTTTCTGGTACTGAAGACCATGCAGAAACCATCTGCATTATGAAAGATTTTACAATAAAAAGCCTGAAATAACTCCCTTCTCATCCCCTCCCATTCACAAGAAAATCCATAGGACAGAAGCATTTGTGTGTTTCAACACATCCATCAGCTGGATATTGCTGTAGTCAGGGAAGCTTGCCCTTGCCTCTAGTCTGTCAGTATGTTCAATTTATCCTGTATGGGGTCACTTGAGCTCATTTCTTGGTTTTCATCACCTTTCCTTACTTGATGAAACTAAAGCAGAGCGACAGGTACATAGATACTAAACAGCACCACTGAGCTGGACCTCCAAAAGACTCAGACATTCCGACAGCACTCTGTTAATTTAGACAGCTTCTCTGAAAATGCAGCCACCTGAGAATAAGCCCTTGAATTTCACTATGTGTGTTCTTGGAGGTGGCACAGCCTTTGCTTTTATATAGCCCTAAGCAGGAACCCCCACAAAATGATGCTGCAGGAAATGATATTTGTGACTCACAGCTTTTCCACAACATCCACAAGACCTCACAGTTTGGTGACCCCAGATGGGCATGGCACTGGGCTTGGAAAGCAGATCTGGTTTTTGCACCTGGGACAACACGCTCTGGCAAGGACTTCTCCAAGTGGCCCAGAGATCAGGTGCAATAACAGGTGGCAATACCATGTCTGGTTCTGAATTACAGGGTTCTCCTACATCAGGCCATGTAATGTTCAGGGGTTGGAATTAAAATCCTTGCTACTCTTCATACTTTCCATACAGGGGAGCTTTCAGAAGAATTTTTGGCCAAATATCAAAAATTACTCCTATAATGGTACCAGCTACTTGAGACAGGGAAGAAGCGTCATCACTGTGGCTACACAGCTTCCTAAATTCCTGCAGACTGTGGCTGGGAGGAACTACACAGGTGTTTATTTGTCCCTAAGAGTTGTGTCCTCACCTGCAATTAGAAGCCATTTTAAGAAGTTTTCTATACAAAGGCAAATGAAGAACTCAAAAAGAAAAAAAAAAGAAAACATCCCACTTACCTATGCTGTTTAGAACTTCCATAAATCTGTTCACTCCTGGGTGGAAGGTAAGCCATGGGTGAGTTTGGGACACCCTTGGAGGTTTGATAAGGTGGGAAAGTGGAGAAGAAGTGTCATTTCTCAAGTAGATCCAAGCAAGACCAAATACTTTGTTGCTGTAAATTGAGGTAGAGCCATTGATTTCAGTCAGTAGCCAACAGGCATGGGGTAAAAGTTGCCACTGTCCAGTCCAGGATCCACCTGCCATTATCCCTGAGGCCTGCCCTGAGCTGAAAACAGGAGAATGCAACATAGGGAATGAGGGAGAAAAATATGACACACCATCCTTTGCACTGTAGCACAGATGCTTGTGCTGACTTCAGGGTCACTTAATGAAGCCTTGGCTGGGTAGGTCTCTGACACCAGCAATAGCTCTCCTGCAATACTAAGCACAATGCAGATGCCATTACAACACACGCTCTTACATATGTATACAATGGCTCTAAGTTGAACAGACCCCCAACAGACATTAAAAAGCACTTGATAATTAAAGTGCATATGATGCTCCACAGCCCACCATTTCACAGTCCTACACTGCCCATCCTGCCAACCACAAACTTACTTCCCAGCCCTTGCTTATGAATCCCATGCCTCTACATTTTTCAGCATACTGCTCACTTTAATTTTACAAGATCTCTGCATAGGTCTGAAAGCTGGCATATGTTGAATCATATTAGTAGGACCAACAGCACAAGCAGCTCAATTTTTCTTTTAAGCTCAGAAGTGTGTTTCTGTGTCTGTTTGCCCTCTTACCCTCTTCATTTCCTAATTTGCTACAATTGAATTAATGAGTGAGACTTCCAGATTCCCAGCTCTCCAATTTTAACTGCAGGACTCGGCTACACTGACTTCACCAGCTTGCTCTATTTTCTGGTCATGAAGGTCTGCTTATCTGCTCATGAATCCATTCTGAAACCCTGATACTTTGCTACTTACCACTTTCACTTACATGAGCTATAAAATCACAAATGGAAATGAAAAAGAATTTTTAAAAAGCAGATGTTTTGAGACCTTGAAGGAGATTAAATATATCTTACTAGCAGCAAATACTTTTTGCAGGAAAACCTAGAAACTTGAACAGACATTTGGCAGTCACCTGTCAACTAGCCAGGCACTGGTGAAGCATGTACAAAGAATACCCATCTGAGCTGAATTTCATTTACTAGTAAACTTTGTTTCTACTGAAGAGGAAAAAGGGAACCTGAGAAAGAGTTAAGAATTTCCTCTTGTCTCATTACTGCTGACCTTCCATTAGTCACTGAAAATGAAACAGCTTGTAATGGGATCTTGTGGTTTCCATGGCTCTAGAAAAGCCATTTTTATGAGGTTGCTGCTTGATGACTCTGATGAGTCACACCTCATGAAAAAAAAAAAAAGCAGATTTCAGAGCGGCCAGTTCCAGCAGCCAGGGGGACATGAATGGTTCCCAGAGGCCTGTCAGGGAGGAGCACTGTCAAAGACTGGGGAACAGGTCCACCCTGGTCTCAGAGGGCCAGCCCAGAGCTGCTGGGGATGCTGCCAACACATGTGTAGTGTCGAGGAGCCCAAGCAGAGCCATATTCACAGAAATGCTGAGGAGGAACAGAGAGGGAGCTTCTCAGCACATACTTGGATTTTTTGCAAGCAACTGTATCAGCCAGCACAGCAGCCATCATAAAATTATGTTTTTCTCTCTCTTACGGTTTGCTATGGCACCCACAGTAAATTGTAGACTCACAGAATCGTTTAAGGTAGAAAAGACATCTAAGATCGTTAAGTCCAACCATTAACCCAGCACTGCCAAGTCCATGTCTAAACCATGTCCCTAAGCACCACATCTACTCTTCTTTTAAATACCTCCAGGGATGATGACTCAACCACGTCCCTGGGCAGCCTGTTCCAATGCCTAACCCTTCACCAGCTTCATTGCCCAAATGTGGACACACTCCAGTGCCTCATACCCAGAAAAAAAAAATCACCCAAAAGAAAATGAAAAGGGTAAAAAGACAACTCCCCCTGTTTCCACCACCACCACCAAAATAATTTCAGAACCATCATGCTACCTTATCAGTTTTGGATAAGCTACATACAAGCTATTTTGAATGGATTACACACATCAACTAATGTGATAATGTTCACTTGCAGTTGCTCTATGTTGAGCGTACCTACCCGGAATACTGTTAAAAAGATGGGATTTCTTTTTAGGAGGAACTTAATACAGTAACATTCCAAGAATATATGTGAAAGGGGCCTTGAGCTATTTAATATTATGGAAAATTTTAAATCCTTTTATAGAAGTCAGCCACTTGAATTCAAATGATTTCTGCTGATGACTGGAGCAGAAAAAATATTCCTCCAACTTCAAGAATGGCAATAAGGAAAATCTGAAGAACTACAGACTGGTCGACTTCACATTAGTGCATAGGAATCTGATGGAGACAACTGCCCTGAAAAGCATTTCCAAACACATGAAGGATAAGAATATGACTGGGAACAGTCAACATGGATTTACAAAGGAAGAATCTTGTTTAACCAACCTAGTAGCCTTCTACAATGTCATACACTTCCTTTGTATGTCTGAATTCAGTTTGGCACTCCTTGCTCATGCATACAGGCTTCCTGCCACTTTTGCTTGATTTTCTACAATTTGAGATGGTCCTTTCCTGAGCGCCCATCTCTCCAGGACTCATTTTCTTTCCGTGGCCATATTCCATAGGATTCTTCCAAGCAGATCTCTGAAGGAATTTTTATGAATGAGCATTTTGAGATCACTTAAAGAATCACTGGCAAAGATACCAGTAAAACAGGTTTAATATAAAAGCAACAGCACAACAAAGTTTGTTGGCAAGATTCACTCTGCTGCTTAATAAATGGCTAAGGCACACTGAGGAAAAGCAACTAACAAAAATCCAGAGTCAATCAATCCAAACGAAAATAAACCAATAACTATTTGCGTGTGTGTGTGTGTGTGTGTGTATTTGTGGGTGACAAAAAGGTAGAAAGGGTAAGATAAAAAGGAACGCAGTCCAAAGGCCTGATATGCCTTAACAGCATTTAAACTTAGTAGTACTTAAACTTACCAACATTTAACTTATAATTTAATTAACACTTTAGCAATGGATTCATATAAGATGTACTGTATAACAGTAACTTATTTACAGGCCTAGCTTACATATCTGAAGTACTTAAGAATCTAGGAGAGCAGTGTTTCTCCCATATTTGATATAGCATATGCACACTTACATGAACACATAAGGAGCCTGTACAAGGTACCTGTAAAAAATTCTCCACAAAGGTAGTAAAATACTCACTTCAGAAGCCTTTGCGTCTTCTCAGTGGGCAATGAGTGAAGGCTCAAGGAGTGGGCTCCAGGATCTGTCCTTGTTCGGTGATCCTCTGAATGCAGTAAACCTGAGAGGCCCCACTCAAAGGGAGGTTGTTGGTCACAGTCCTCTGCAGTCCAGGAGAGCTCAAAGGGTCACCTTTTGGATCGTTGTTTATAGGGCCACAAGAGAGTGGGCTTTAGTCATAACAGTTTTTCAACCTGGCTGCACTTTGGATCAGAAACTTCCTTTGAAAGTGTAAGAACAAGAATGTTACATCATTCAGGCAAAAATAAAAATTTTCCAAGGCTGTTCATAAAATAAAAATGCAGGGACTGGTTAGACAGCACAAGTTCTGGAAGCAGAAAGTGTTTCTGATAAGCTCAAGAGAAGCTGAGCCCAAGTGCTCCTGGTCAAGTGCTCTTTGAGGCCTAATGAGCATTTCTTAGATCACAGTGCACCCTGAAAAAGCAGGGGGAAGGGGACAATGAACCACCGCAGAGGTGTATTTCGGTCTCCTGAAATCCAGGGCTGAGATCCTGCTTTTTGGCCTGCTCCCTCCTCTTAGGGTCTTTCAACTCCACAGCCCCATGGTCACTGCAGCCAAGGCTGCCTCTGCCCCTCATGTCTCCAACCAGTTCTTCCTTGTTCATAGAATCCAGTCTAGCAAAGAACCTTTTCTTGTTCACTCCTTGATCACTTGTTTGCACAGCATCTTATCTTTGCTCAATATTGTTCTGCGTTGATGGATATCTCCCTGTGAACATTGTTTTGAGTTTGCAGCATTGACAGTGAAAGCTGTTCTCAGTAGGCAAGAATGCCAGGAAGCCACATGCTGCTTCACTTTGTTTCCTGACTGTACCAGCATAACTCTTAAAAATGAGACTTTTGGCACAAATAACTACAATCACACTGACAGGATATTCTATCATCACTCTTTAAAATGTGATGTTTAGTGAAAACTCTGCCAGCTGTATCTTTATAATTATTCACACAAAAAAATCAAATAAAAGAGAAGTGTTAAGGTCCCAATTCAGAAAAGCACTGAATAGTCCCTTTAAGATCTTTTTTATACCAACCTGAGTTTGGCAAAATATTAAAGGTAGCATGTTCAAGCCCTCTGTCTAACGTAAGGTTAATTCTCACAGAAGTTAAGATTAATGTTTTACAGTCCTCCTTCATCTCTACATTAAGAGACTAAACACTATTTAAAACATCACCTCCACAACATTGCCAACAGAAAGTAATAATTTTGGCTGCCCAAACCGAAATACCTAAGAGAGCCTTTGTTTCCAAGGATGGGTGCTCAAAATTCTTTGAACACAAGACAGTTTTTAAAGGCATCTGAACTGAGTTCCAAAAAAACAAAGGCAAGGAAAATCACTAAAGAGCTATGAAAAGCAGTCTGTAACTTCAGTGTTGCCTGATTTTTAATGGTTGAAAACTGGAATCTTAATGTTATACTAACACGTTTTTACATTTTCAGTAGAAACAGATGGAATAATGTTGCTCATGCTATGCCAACACTATGTTGTTACATAGTCTTTATTAAAATTGCTCCAAGGCAAAAACAAACTGCATGCACAAAGGTAAGGGGTGGGTAAAGTTGGCAACTGCCTTGGATGTTCAGGCTCGAGTCCTTTAACTCTCAGTCAGCTCTGTGCATCATTGAGAAATTCCCAGAGCTTCATGAAGGGTGAAGTGGAAGGGAAACTTGGTGCTGTGCTGGGTACTGGGTGAACTGTGTCCACGAGACCCTTGTTCTGACAAAGGCAGCGGAGACACACAAATAAAAAGGAACAAGAGGAGAATGGGTAACATGTACAGAATCAAGAAGACCAAGCCTCACAAATTAAAGCAGCAGAGAGAAGTACGAGAAGAATGAGATTTAAAGGACATAATTGAATTGAGAATTATCATCAGCTTATCTTTAAATCCAGGAAAAAACCCAAAATTTCCTTCCCTATTTTACTCAGAAATTAATCCCAGTTATGACAAATGGGATGCGGAGTAGATAGGCATCTGTGTGTGTGTATACATATATAAATGCGTCTTGAATATGTGCTTCTACAGTGTGATCCAAAGCCACCGAATTAGATGGAACCATTCCCATTTGACTTCAGTGGGTTTTGGACCAGGTCCCCTAACTCTGTGAATCAGCTTTGAAAAAAAATGAAGGGTCAATAAAATGCCAGATTAATTCTCATTCTGAAAATTCTGAGCTTATNGACCAAAAAAACAAAACAACAACCCCCCCCAACTTTTAATCTTCCAACCATGTAAATAACTTCAATTAACTAACAATGACTTCCCTTTGCTTATATTGAGACCTTTTATGTCCCAAAAGGAAGCAGTAAAAACATTTCCATGATAACCATAAAGATCACCAGAAAAAAAATAAAGCTTTCTGTTTCATTACCTTTTCTGTGTGGTAATCAATTACAGAGGAAGAACAGTGCAGGTTCAATTAAGTAACTAAATAAAAAGGAATTAAAAGCCACAGGGGATCTTTATTTTACTTATGTTCAAGTAGGGTCCAAGTCCAGGCCTCATTGACTTGTTTGTAACCATATAATGGGGTTTAATTTCTGTGAACCAGTCTGTCAGCATTAGCTGATCATAATTAGGAAAATGGGGTTAGAGAAAACAGAGGTACTGAAAATAGCTTTTCCCAAGCGTAACCTTCCCTCCTCTCTGCTTCTTTCCAAATGGGATTATCCTGAGCTCTCAGCACTTAGCAAAGTAAAAACGAACCACTTGGCAAAACAAAGGTTTTTCTTTGAAATATAAGATACAGCTCAGGAGAATATTGAATGTTCTGTCCCAGATCAGCAAGTGCCTAAGCACATGCTCACCTTTAAGCACTTGCTTAGATCTTCCACTTCAGGTTTAGCATCTGCTTAAAAAAGCTCTTCATGTCTTGCAGAATTGCAAGTTCATACTAAGTGGTGAGAGATTCATTTAAAAAGGAAATATGAATTTTTTTTTAGAACTTGAAAAAAATAGCTGTGGGTTTGGTTTTGGGTTTCTTATTTTGAAGTCTGGGTTCTTATTTTAGGCAAATAACTCATGACTTCATTATAGACAGTCAGCTTCACACGGGCAAAAACAAAGCTCCTGGAGACATACGCAGCATTAAATTTGTGCAGATTGCTGAATGGAAAATTTCAGAGGAACTGGCACCTACGGGATGCTTTACCAATGGAAAGAAGTTTTGTGGGGATCTTGCATTACATATACATGGGTGCCAGTGCATACACACACACAAATTATCGCAGGAAAATTAGGCATTTTACTGAAGGCAATAGCAGAAATTTTGGAGACTCAAATGAAGCCATAATTTCATCCACAACATTTACACGCACTGCCTGGGGCTCATCACCTCTGGCAGACAGCACCTAGAGGAGCAAGTGGACTATGTATCTGGCACTGCATGACGTAGCAAAGGGACCAAAATGCCTTTCAATCTCCTCAATCTGGTCTTGAACCTGCAATACACCTGCTCAGCTTCATCAGGGACCTGTGGTATCTCTTTCAACCACAGTTCACTATCCCCCTCTGCAGCAGGGACCCTCAGGGCTCAGCACACCTGCAGCCAGCCCTCCTTCCCACTCTCTCTGGCCATCAATTAAAGAGGAGCCAAAGGCAAGGAAGTACCACCGCCCCTGGTATGGCAGCTGATGCTCCACCAAGCACTCTACCTGGCCATATAGAGAAAAAGAGATTGTACTATCACATTTCATGAGCAATCAGTATAATTGTACATCCCACCAAGAGCTGCACCTCCAAAGGGCACAATTTGAGAAAAAAATCACTCTCAGAATTCTGTTTGCAAAAAGGTAGCTTGGTATTGCTCATAAATTAAGCCACTCCATTTCACTGCCAAAATATTCAACAAATTTCTTTTTTGGGCTGCTCATTTTTCATTCCTTCAGGCTACGTTTAACCAAGTAATCTCCCTATAAATCCTGGCTCCTGCTGCCATTCACAATGCAGTGCGTCTTGTTTAGAAATTCTTAGAATCTGTGCATTCCTGCTGCATGACAATCCTTCAACTTCTTCCCTATTGAAAGGAACAAAATGGAAATCAGTCCTTTTCCAAGTTTATCAGAAGGGCAGCCAAACACTGATGTTATACAGTAAGATCTTGAACCAGGAACTAGGCAGCTATTTTAATCAGTGGGCTTATTTCACGTCTGTCAAGGACAGTATATTTAGAACTGGACAAGCTGTTTCTTCACTGCACCCCTGATCTAAAAAATGACCCAAGCACAGCAATTCTCAGATGGACTCTTACACACTCTGGCAAAACCTTGTGAAAGAGTTTAGATAACACACCAGCTATCAACAGGGACAGGACTTAAAAACAGTAAATAAATGTCTATGACACATAGAGCTGAAGCCTTCACTGCTGTTTAATCAATCATAGCTATTTAATCATACCTTCTAGGCACCATCAGATTTGAGTGAATCACTCAGGTCAAGGTACCAAAAGAAGACAAGCCCTTTTGTCACTGCTTACCCACCCAGAGTAAAGCATATGTTGAAGTGACGTAAGTGATGACCTCTGAGCAACTAACAGCAAACAGAGCAGGAAAGCTCCCCAGAGCCAGAAAAAAGGAAGAGCTTCTTTAAGGTTCCCCTTCCCAGCCATGCCACCAGGCAGTACTGCAGCAGGTTGCTCATCTTTTCAGAAGATGATGCCCTCTTTGGGCATCAAAACAAGCAGAAGTATTTTGGAAAGACCTTGTCTCCAAACTAGCTGTCCTTACCACAATGCAAAGGCAAGGACAACTGGGTGGGGACCAGCCTCTGCTTAAAATTTAGGCTTTTGTAATAAAATAGGAATGGAGCAGATGTGAAAATAGGATCATTAGTGAGTGTTGGCAGCAAAGAGTGTCTGCAGTGTCTGCAGAGACGACTGGGTATTGTCCATTTTTATCTAGGGCAGTAAGAAGTCATTCTATGTCCCATTGCTTGGCTAAAAACACTAAGAAAAGTGTGGATTTAGCCACCAGAAATTAACTGCTGCTGCAGCATTTCATTGCAAGCAGTTTTCTTTCTTTTTAATCAGCCTTTTGGATAATAAAGGGATTAAAAATGAAAGCATTACTGTCCAGCATGTTCTAAGATAGCAGAAACATTACCCATCAGTCTCACTCAGCCTGCCATATGCCTTGTCTCACCAGCTGGAGCTGTGGGCTACAGCAGGAAGAAGAGATGCTTGTGCTATGAACAACAAAGGTCTTTGCAGCCCATGCACTGCCTAAAGGGACAACAGCTTGTTGCATCTTGGGCACAGAGTTGCCTTTAATGTCAAGGCAAAATGCAGATAGTTGGCACTCTGTGCTCTTCCTCAGTATCCTCACTAGGAGCTGAAGAGCTTGGATTTGGAACCTCCTGCAGCCAAATATCTAGAGTCTAAGAGCCATTTGGACTTGCATCCTATTGATAGTAAGGCAGTGAGAGGAAGCATGACCCTCTGCACTCATGCAGACCGTCTGTCCTTTGAAGGACTTCTCAGCATGCCTTCATAAGTATTAGAGTAGTAATAAAATATTAAAGCACAATGGGATCTGGACCAATCACCACCAAACAGGAGTCTACAAGGACTTCCATATACTTCCTACTTCTCCGCTCTTTTCCTTTTTTATCTTTAAAGGGAAGAAGGGAAAAAAAGTTATGTTAGGAGTTATTGTCTCAGATTTGACAGTGGACAAACTGCTTTGTAAGGCTGGAATGAAATTACCTGTTCATTCACCACACAACCACTCAGGGAGTGCTGCAGACTCACCCACCACGACTCTTCAGGGTGCCCCTCCCTAACTGCTGTACATGGAGCACTGCAGAGAGACCATTGCAGGTACCCACCTGTCAGAAAGTGCAGGAGCACTAAAACAAATGAACAACCCCCAAAAAACCACCTTATACCTCCTGCTCTCATCACAAACCATCACACATGCTTAACAAATCCCAGGAGAAAATGCCTTTATGATCCTCAGAAGCCCATATTCCTCCAGGGTGCTGAGGACAACAAAAACCCCACCTGCTACCTTGAGGTGAGGAATAAATTCCATCCTGATCCAACTAGCAATGTCACTGGGAGAACAACAATCTGACAAGCTGTCAAAACACCTCTTTTGCCATCCCCATGCAGTCTCATCCCCAGGCTTGCCCTGGAGGGGAGAGCAGTATTGCTCCTTGCCTCACCTGATGTTGCACAAGCTTCAGCCCTGGACTGCCCTGGGGCTGTTCAGCAGGGCCTTAGTTCTGGCCTCTTGGAGGGCTGCAATGCAAACCTGTACTTCTGCTGCTGATTTAATATTCTACTCCTGTGCTCTTTCTCCTTTTCCTGCACATTCGCTCCATTCCTCCCAAGCATTTCTCACTTTCCAGCTCTGTCCTTCCATTACCTCCTTGCCATACCCCATCTTGCTATTCATCCTCTTTACCAAGACAGATCACAGGTACATAGTCATGGGAGTCACCCTTCGCTGCCAGATCCTCTTTATGGAAGTGCAACATGGAGTGTCACCTACATGTCAGTGACACATTTTACTGCAGCTGCTAACTGCAGTCTCAAGATCAAGACCTGGGGTCCTAAATGCTTCCTCCAGCACCCATTCAACTCGAAGTTGTTTTAAAAATAGTATTTCACTGGCAAGAGGTATAATGCAAGCTAGCAAAATATCATTTCCTCCATTAATGCCTGGGGAGTTATAACATTCTTGCCATAATCTGCCTGCAGATGTACCATAGGTATTGAGAAAGAGCTCAGAGACTCAAAAGAATCAGGAAATGACCACTTTCTGGGGTGCAGAGTCAGCTTGTTTTGTACAAACTGTCTGGCTTACTAAGACAGTCTTGTCTTAGACTTGCCAGCCAAGCGATATGAGCTACTGATGTACGTCTGGAAAATATTTATGATAAAAATTATGGTTGCAAAAAGAATAGCAAGTAAGTAGCTGATCCAGCTGGCATGCAAATTGCGCATAATGTTTATCAGCACAAATATGTTCATCAGCACTACCACCTAGTCCTTCTGGAGAACAGTAGGTACTCAGGGATCTTCGTGACCGTTAAGCAGTTGGGCTTCCTCTAGCCCTGACAATAAATTTTTTCCTGTCTTCAATAAAACAGGAGAGGGTGTTTAACCATCTATCATACTGTCTGACAGAGTAGCATCGGGGCTTTTTCCATTTCAGAGTGCGTCATGGCAAGTGAGGCACTTAGAGACCAACTGATATTTCATCAAGACAGAGCAACACCTTGGGAGTTCATCAGACCCCTGGCACCGGGTAGTAGAATGCTCAGTAAAATTAACATCATCAGAAAACAGCAATTGGGCATCATTTTAATGTACGTCCCATCTCTGACATCCCTCCTGCGCCCAAGCAAGCTCTACACACTGCAGCAGCAAGCTGCATTGCAAAAGGGACTTCCCCAGAGCAAAGGCAACGCCAGCCTGTGCCGAGTGAGCACTGTGCAGGTGCAAAAGGCTGGAGGAAATTAGAGGGGTCAGAAAGGCCCCAAGACAGGGAGATTTTGCAGGGACATGGCTTGAAAACTGCTGAAATTGCTCTTCTGCACACAGGAGGAGAGGGGAGGCCCACCTCTGAGTGGTGTGCAGAGGGCAAGGCTGGGTTTAAAACAAAGCAGTGCCACCTGGAACTGCTGGCTCCACATGTCCTGCAGCTCTGTCTCTGCCACCACAGCTCCCGTGCAATATCTGGATCTCCCTAGAGACCCCTTTCTCGGGAGAGTCCTTTGCTGCCCATGAGCACTGCTGAGCTCCCACTGCTCGTCTCTCCCATCTACCCAGCCGCTACAGCCACCTGTTTTCACAAAACTCAAGGAATTGAGTACTTTCATCTTGAGAGTGGTCAGAAGGCAGACTGACACACCATAGCCAGGTAAACTTATGTTTCCATGGGCAACCAAGCTAATAAAAGACCCATAGTCTTCCATGTCTTTTGAACAAAATTATTTATCTAGGAATTGCTGTATTAGAGCACACATTAATGTTCCTGAGGGAGAAGAAACCACCTCCCAGTCACCTTTCAAATTACTGTGGAAAGGTTGAAGGCAACATTTACAGAGACCTAAATCAATCAGGATCTGCTTCAGCGTCTGCTCCTTCTGAAATGTCCTGACACCCACTCTGTCAGCAAAGACCAGCAGAGCATTCATGCTCCCTCACTAGCCCAGCAGACCCCAGTCACACTAGTTTTCACTGTAAGCCTTTCCAACGCTTTGACAATCCTACACTAGACTCTTTTAAAAGGCCCAGATAAGTATGAGTCTTGTCACCAAAAAGTGTGATTTGGCTCCAAGTCCGTAAATTCTGTGCTCAGTTCCTTGATGGAAAAGGTTTGCTAGTGTGACCCAGTTCCTTGTATTCCCCTCTCTTCCCATAATAAAACAGAAAGAAAACCTCTCTTTGCACCTCATTTCATATAAATGTTAGGTCTTTGTCTCAGAACAACTTGGTCAGCTTTAGGATCCAAAACCAACTTTGTGCCCACCCTGCTCAGGCTTTCTAGAAATGATTTTGTTCTAGTGTGGGTCACCCAGACTGTGGGATAACTGGAAAATTCAGTGTTTATTAGTTTTCATTTTCAGTGCTGAGTGATTTTTAAAAGAATAATTGTTTCCAGATGTCATGCATATTTTGCTCTGAAGGAATACAGCAATCTCTTTTAAGGTTACAAAGCTGGAAAGATTGTTTTTCCCTATCCAAGTGGCTCTTCTCGAGAGATTCGGGAACACTGTGTCTCCCACAGGGACCCTGCAAATGCAGCTAAGAGTGAGACCCAAGGTCTCTGAAAAACATGCTTGTCTATGACACCCTTCATAAAGCTGAAATGTTGAGTGTGCATCTGTGGTAGCATTTTTGGGTTGCTCTGTAGGGAGAACATGGTATTGGGGTGTTACAGCAAGGCCCAGTCAAAACCAGCCAACCCTGTAAGACCTAGATGTCCACTTTTACAGGAGAATCCTCGCACTTGATGGAAACACACTTCTGATGATGCCAAGTTCTCTTTGACTTCAGAGTGTGAAGGCTGGAAATGATGGAAGCACTTGAAGAAGAGGCACAAGTCAAAAATAAGACTCTGCCAGTATGGACATTATCAGTCTTGACTGGTTTTAAATGAGTTTCTTTAGTCAGATGATTTCTGGACTTTTAAAAGATGTGCACACATACAAGTAAGTATAGAATTTATGTAGTATCAGTTAAAGGTAATGTCAGAGCACAGAAGAAATACCATGTTGTTCCTCAAGGGAATCAGTAGTTATGTTATCCAAACTTTAAGAAGATGCTCCATATTACTCCTAAGCAGTTTCAAAGTTTGGGTGCTGGGCTTTCAAGAGTTCTGCGCTGTCACACTAGGTATTACCTAACAAGGGCTCCTGAATCTGTTAACCTAAATTTCCAGTTCCAGAAGACATTATTTCCATAAACATAATTGCTTGTTCAAAGGCAGATGTGTTTTTCACATCTGACTCATCAGTGTGAGCAAGATTTCATTCAAGGCCCATGGAAAGAAGGATGGAAAGAGAGCACCTTCTCCAGCACACAACAAAAGAAAGTATTCTGGACACAGGTAGACCAGTTGAAACACTCATACCAACATGAAAAGGACTGATGAAGACAGAATAGTTCCATTTCATTTTCTATGAAGTCCTGCAGATTTGCTTATTTGGAAGGAAACCTTGTATGACACCCAACTAGACTCGTAAATTTCTGAAAAATGCTGGGCAGCTGCAAGTGAAATGTGGCAGCTTTGGGAAAAAAATCAGTATATAAGTTGGTAACAGAAAGCTTTAGCAAGACTTAAATGCACTATTTGGACCTTTCTGCAATGCAATGATTCATTTTCTATTTTTGAAAACATTTTTTCAATTCTGTGGAATGCAGTAAATGCATCATTTGATTAGCAAGATCTATGAATTTTTCTGGGTTTCTTTTACATCATATATCAAGAAAAAATCCAACATTGCAAATGAAATCCCCACAAAATGAAAAATTAAGTTCTCTCTTTGCTTTACAACTAAGAGTAGGTGGTGTTGAAAACTGTCCTAATAACACAGGACAAGACTGACAGCACTAAAAAAGGGGCTAGAAAAAAATAGAGCTAGAAATAAACTGTCCTCTGCATCAGAGCATTCCATAATAGGTAGGAAAATATGTTCCTTTTCCTACAGAAATAGATTATACAGAACACCATAATTTTGTGTACAACACCTACTTCAAAACAGCCCAAAAAGCTGTAATATCTAAAATAAGAAAATGACCAAACTTATGTCCATGTTCAGAAAAACTCCAAATTTCATTCCAACACTATAGCACATAAACAGTTAGTAAGTACATATTAAAATATATTGATGGAGGCAAAGAAACAAGGGTTTAACTTAAAGGCTTACCTGGGTAAACCACAAGGACATCCAGGAGAGTTTAAGCATGTGTTTAAGAGATACCTTGAATATGGACAATTAATTGTAGTCGAAGGCATGCAAAGCTGAAGCACAAGAAAACTTGTAATACTGGTGGGAACAGGCTGTAGCTTTCAAATCTGCACCCCTAAATGCACTTTAAGCAGTAAACAACTAAAATATTAATAGAATTTGAGAGATGATATGCTAAGCGTTGAACCAATTGATTGTATCAGGGAATTGTTGCAGATTGTGGTAGGGCCACCTGTTAGCACAAGCTGCCTGGTATGTCCCTTCCCATTGTCCTACTTTCAGCTGTTTATAACTTTGTCAAATACAGACATCTTTTCCTAAATGTCTGATGCAACTAGATATTTCTTTGCAATCTGATAAGACCTCTCCATTATTACCAAGACAAGCTTCTGAAACATACTGTTTTGCCCAGGTTGAAGCTGTCCACAATTCTACCTGTTTTTTTTAAAAAGTCCTATTGCTTCCAAAATATTAAAGCCTGGGAGTGGGATTTGGCACAGACTACCATGGCAAAGAATGTCCTTTTTGCCATCCCCCACAAATATTATCCCAAACCTGACCGGGCCATGCTGAAAAGTGATCACAGTTCATGCAGGGCCAAGAGATCCTTATCTCAAGGTGTTGGGCTAAATCTTGTGACATCCAGCTGCATCAATACATTACACAACTCTTCTCCATGTAAAGGGATTGAATTTACACAGGCCTTTAGTTAAACTGATTATTTTCATTCTGATATTCCCGTGTGCTCATGTGCTTCAAGTACTTTAAATTATGTTACAACATGGTGTAAAGGTCATCAAACCACTCACAAAGTCTTCACACAGAAGTATTTAATAATTATATTTTAATTTTAATATTTAGATTAGTATTTAATATTTAGTATAATATTAAAGTATTAATTTTAGTAATTTTAGTATTAGTATTTAATAAATATATTAAAAAATCACTGTGCCACATAAATGTTCCTTTAATTACTTGCATTTGAACAAAAAGCAATATAAAATAAATGTAAGAAAGAGCCTGCGAAAATAGAAAAAAGGGTTTTCTTTTCCTTAACAGCTAAAGGGCCCCACATTAGGACAGTCCATGGTGACCAAGCTCCTGCGTGTGTAACAGGCACTTACTCTGCATTAGATATGCTTCCACAGGTCCCATAAGCATAAGTAGTGCCAGGAGAAGCTACGCTGTGGATCAGTACCAGGCATACACATTGCTTTTGCACATTTTACATAATACCAAGTACTTTTTTATTTGCAGCTGCACTAACAGATGCTACTGCAGCATCTGGAAAAGGTACTAAGTAAAGATCCAATTCAAATTCATGGTTAGGCCCATTTTAAAAGTAAGTCTCCAATTTAAAACAGAACTAAATCTTGACAGTGCCCAAATCCTGCAACATGGCTAATTTTAAGAGGCAGAAATCCTCTGAGATCTGATATTTTGCAAGATTTCCCATCCACATGCCTTCCAGCTTGAGAAGCAATTCAGAACCACAGCTATTGGCATGCATCCAAGCTTCAAAGATACAACGTGGACTAATCTCTATTTTAATCCCCCCTTCTCTTCTGCTGGGTATTACAAAATACAAGTTTCTGGTTTTGAAGCTTCTGACTTTATCACTCTAAGTTTGGAGCTGATACCTCTTGGTTCAGCTGAGAATGAAATACTTAACAACCTTACCTGGCAATTAGATTTCCTTGCTCTTCTGACTTGCATAAAGAAGGCAGCATTGCCCTGCCAGCCCACATGGATCAGCAGTGCTGGCAGCTGGTGAAAAGCAGAGATCACTGTCCTTCAGGAGTGATGTCCCTCTGAGATCTCCCTCTCCAACTGTGACTTCCAGGATTCTCTTCTCACTGCACTGGAACATCTCAGAAATGCTCTAAACCTGCATTTGCTAAGGTGGAAGCAGTGACTTGAGCACTGCAAGACTGCCACGTCAAACCACTGACATCATCAATATTCTGACGCCTGTTAAAACGAACACTGATGAGTTCTGTATGCTGGCACTCCATATTCCATCTTGAGACTGATGGAATATCTCTAAGTATCCTTTGATACAGTATAATAGCAGCTTATTTAGACTGGGTTAGTTTGCAATGGAGATTAGACCCTTTTTTATTAGATGCAGGGCACAATGGGACTTCAAAAATCTCTTGTAGCTTCTAGGTTTTTCTGCAATACAGTAGATGAAGTTGTGGAGGAGCAGAATAGTTCCAAGAATCCAAGTCAGTGATTCAGTGCCCCACACTCTGAGCAAACAGGCCCCAAGGGATTTTGCATGCCAGTGGTCTGACAACATCTCCAGCCATGAAGTACTGACACAATGTTCATTTCCCTGAGGACCTGGCAAATGATATTTTCTGCAAGATTCTTTGGATTCCCCCCTGGACAGGTTCTTCTAGCACAGAGGTTTCTGAGCCCAAGAAAGCTTTTCCTGACACCGTTCAACTGCCAAAATTAGTGACACCTCCACAGCGCTCCTGCAGCCCTGCCTGGCCTGAGGCCATGAAGCAGGAGCCCCATGGGCATCCACCTGCACTTGATTCATCCCCTGAACAAAACCCACTACAGTGAAAGGTGGTGAGACCAACCATGGCAGGGGTGACAAGCAAATCTTTGACCCCTTAGGAGAGGGCTGTGCCATCAGAAATCAGGAATAGTGTATTTCAGTTGAAGGGCACCTACAATGTTCATCTAATCCAGTTGCCTGACCAAATAAGCTGTCTGCCATACAAAATATTAAGCAGAAACCTTATTTCTGATATTTTCTCACTTCTAAGTCTCAGAACTTGCAACTAAAGCTATTCAATCTGTAAATCTCCATATATCATTTATTAGGTTATTTGCAATCTTTCTTACTGCTGAAGGGTTAACATGGTGTCCTTACATCCTTATGATTACTAAAAACTACTGTAGTCTTTTCCAGAACTGATTTCTAATCCTTTCCAGGACAGCTGCACAAAAAAACAACAACAAAAAAAAATTTAAAAAAAATTAATATTAAAAAAAAAGTGATGAACCATATTTTTCAACTTGCCAGCTGCCTGCAAATGCAGAGGGTTGTATGGTTCTGGCAGAGAGGGCACAGCCTCAGTACCAGCCTGACTGGAGAACCTAGCTCTGCTGGTGCCAATGCCTCCAGCAGGACCATTTCCCAGCACATCCAAAAAGATACAGGGATTTATTTACTGGTCTGAACATTGGGAGGGAGTGGGTGCTGCAATGGGGAGGCTCCTGCACCACAGGTTTGGAGTGGGCAAGGAAGGCACAGCATGGCTGACAGGGAAATGCTGATTGCTTCGGCCAAGGTGGCCACCTCAGCCGCTCTCCTTCATTACAGCTCTGCACCTTCCCGTCCCTGTGGGTCACAGCGAGGGGTGACAATGGGCACTCAGGGAATTGGCTGTGCTCAAAGGAGCAAGCTGGTGGGCAGCAGGTCCAAAAAACTGACTTATAAAGAAAAAAACCTCAGAAAGGCCAATAGTGAGACCCTCATGTCAAAAATGCTTTCCCCTCTAATAGTATAGCCACTGACACACTTTTTCTTCTCTTGCTTTGCCATTTATCTTGTAAATCAATCCATCTGCTTTCAAACCAAAGGTGTCAAGTAAATACAAAGAATATTAGGAACTGTTTTTTCCCTAGAGCAAATTAAACTGCTGTAGGTTACTTTTTTTTTTTTTTTTTAAGAATATTGACAAGATGTTACCAGCCATAAGATAAAGCATTGGCTGCACACAGCCCCACAATGTTTTGCTGGGCTGATGCAGCAAAATCAAGGAACTTGTGCTTTGCACCCAGCTGCAAATGCCAGAAGGCTCCTGAACACCGCTGATTTTATGGCAACTGTCACACCAGAAGAGCTGATCCTCCCAGACAGCAGAAGTATACAATTAGGTCACATTAAACATTGAGAAAATATCACAGCAGTTCCACATGCCAACTACAAGTGAGTGACACTGGAAAACAGTTCCTAGCTGGCAAAAGCCATCCCAGCATCAGTGCATAATTTCTGCTAAAAGTTTACAGATGAAGTCTGCGGGTACAGAAGTGTGAGCAATCGCCCAAACAGAGGGAGTCATAACATTTCCCCACAAGACAGAGAAGTGAGACAGAAAGACGGGTTTACTCCTCCTGGGAAGCCACCACTACCTCCTGTTCTGAGAAACAGAGGGGTTGGATACTGCATTCCTTCAGGTGGGTTTCCTTTAGGGTCAAATAACAAGATGAAGCAGTGATGGTCACGGCAGAGGCTTCAGACTCGGGTAGGCTTTTTTTTCCATGTGCAGCACCAAGCATAGTGACTGGAAGTCCTAGCCCTACCACAGGAGGAAAAGTGTATTGTCCTTATCATTGCACCCACACGCTACAATGCCCTTGGCCAGAGGCGGACTAGCGAGAAAAGCACAGCCCACTCTGCTTACAGAGAGCCTTTTGCATCCTGTCAGCATCACCTAACTGTTCAGCTGAGTCCAGTCTTGCAAACCTGAAATCAAAGGTAGTTGTCATTTTGGCAATCAGCTCTATCAAAGATAACATATACTCTGTTGCACAATATTTGATGCTCACCACAAATTGCATTGAAAAGACTTCTACGCCATTGCCACACCAGTGGTAATTGTAAAACATTAATAAAAGGGCTCTGTACAGGACCTCAAAAAGAGGGCAATGTTGCATGGGGAGAGAACACACCATACCATGCAACCTTCAACATCGTGAGAAGTGTCAGTCTATGTCTTTTTTCTCCCATGTATCTTGAAGTTACTTGTGGAGTCTGCTGATTACAAAAGCATGTTTAATTTTGCCTGTGATCAAACACATGCCCATGAGGCAGCAGCAAGCAATGCACCTCAGGGAAATGTCACACAGTTTTGGGGATGGTGAGTGGGCAGCACAGCTTTCTCAGCACATGAATTAACACCTCAATTCTTTAAAAGTTTCCATTTTTCCAATTTCTTCACCAGGATTTTTCAGTAGAAACACTAGTTGTCATGACCAGTAATCCCGTTGCAATATATCCTCTGCATGCATCCTCACAGACCATCTCCATGGTTCACTCCCAAACACAAGAGCAAGGCTATTTTTCACACTTTTTAGCTGAGCCCTTTAGCCCAGGCCAAGAGCAGTATCTCATCCCAAAAGCAGCTGCTTTTGGTAGATATGCATGCAGGAAATTACCTCCTGAGGTATTGCTGCTGCTGCAGTGCCCATGACCAGGGTCTGAGAGCAAAGCCACACACCAGCACATACTGAGAACCAAGCTGAGTGCTTCGAGGAAACAACCAACCTCCAAAATATTTTGAATTGTAAAGCTTAATCTAGACTCCAGACCGGAGAAAAGATGGCCAAGTTATGACACCCTCATAAATCAGATTTGGTGTGATCTGTCATGGCAGAAGATTACAACGCCACACTTTCACAGAATGGTTAAGACTAGAAAGGGACCACTGGAGGTCATCTAATGCCCAGTCAAGCAAGGGTTCCCCAAAGCAGGTTATTGAGGATTGTGTCCAGATAGCTTTTGAATATCTCCAAAGTGGGAGACTCCACAACTGCTCTAGGCAATCTGTTCCAGTGCTTGGTTAGCCTCACAGTAAAGTTCCTACTCGTGTTCAGGGAGAACTTCTTGTACATCAGTTTCTGCCCCCTGCCTTTTGTCCTGTTTTTGGGCAACATTAAGCAGAGCCTGGCTCCATCCTCTTGGCACCCTCCCTTCAGATAGTGATAGACATTGATGAGGTTCCCTCTCAGTCATCTCTTCTCAAGTCTGACCAGGCCCAGCTCCGTCAGCCTTTCTTCACACATTAAGCGCTCCAGTCCCTTAATCATCCTTAGTACCATCCACAGGTTTGGCTCCAGGAGCTCCATGTCTCTGGCGCTGAGGATCCCAGAGCTGGACGCAGCGCTCCAGGCGCGGTTTCACGCGGGCGGGGTGCCCTCCCTCAGCGGGAAGGGCCGGACGGCCTGTGCGGGGCCGGGCGGAGCGGGGCCGGCCCGGCCGCTCCCTCTCCGCGCGGGGCTCACGGGGCTGCGGCTGCCGGGCCCTCACTCCCGGCACAGCCCCTGTGCAGGAGAGCCGGCGGCTGGAGCCGCCTCCCGGGACACGGCCCCGCTCCCGCCCGAGCCCCTGCTCCCCGTTACAGCACATCAAGCCATAGCTGACAGCTCGCTTCGACAGGATCGAGCGTGACGGAAAACGGGAATCAAACCGAAACACACAATATCCCGCACTCCCAAGATGTAGGGTGGACTGTTCAGAGCAACAGCTCATCAAAACGGACCCAGCCTGACCTGGGGGAGACCGGGGACACAGGAGCTTGAATGTCTGATACCTGGCAAAGCAACAAAAAGCTGTAACCAAAAATGATTCACTTAGTTACTCTTTCGTATAACTTTTCCTCTCTAACTCCCCATGCCCTCCCCACGACCCCAGCCTGCCTGGGTTTTGTAGAGTAATTCGAGTGCTCCGTGTTTCTGACCAGATCTCATCTACCGTGACAGGTGACAGAGCCCAGTGAGTGGAAGGCTCCAGCCCACAGATACCCAAGAAAATCTAAGATTTCCTTGCTGCTCATGCAGTTTTCTCAGACTGTTTGTCAAAAGTTATTGGTGGCTATTTTTTAAATGAAAGGAGTAGTGAGAAAATAGCTTTGCGGCATATTGGGTTAGCAGATTGTTCAGGCTCTGTACAGGGACAATAAAGCTTTTAGGATCCTTTGATTGACATATATAATGAATGTAGCTGTCAAACTTTTGTGCAGCAATTTTATTTTGTATTGCCAAGCTATTTCACTGGCCAGGATTTTGCATAAAAGGAATAATTCACATTGTTGTAGTGCTGCTATTTACAGAGCCTAGAGGACAGTGGCATCACTACAATATAAATATTAATATTCAAATTTCTTTTGGAATACATAATTCTGTATGCAACTAATACTACGTGCACATCTTCGTACAGGGGAGAAAGGCATTGTTCTACAGAGAGAAGGGGGCCTGGAGCTGCTGGGGGTTGTTGTTCATTCACTGATTCATTATGTAGCCTTTGAAAAGGCACTTAGTCACTCTGCAGTTTAATGTTTCTCTCTGTGGAGCAGAGAACAAAGCCCCAACACAAACTGTGATCACTGTTATCAGTCAGAGTGGCAGAGGTCACAGGGCCGGCATGGGGTCAAGAGGCTGCTCTGAGCAGCCCTTGTGTGCACAAAGCCCAGACAGCTGTGCTCTTCTGAAATAGCTCCTTTCTCCTACCAAAGCCAGTGTCAGGGTCAGCCTGGGCTACCTAAGACAGCAGTTGTTGCTTGCCCACTACCTTTCTTTGGTTATGAACAATAACTTGCCAAGAAATCACTAGCCAGAGAAAACAGGCAGAAAGCAACTGAGAGGGCAAAGAAAACATAAAGGAGAGAAAAAAAATACCTTCAGAAACAAGGATGACTCTCACACTGTATTTGCTATGCAGTCAAGCCCACAAGTGGGTAGTGTATCTGAAGGTGGAAATACAAAGACATGTCCTGTTCCCTGGGGAAAGGTAAGCAACTTCTCAAATTATCTTTAGAGGTTATTATTAGCCTCACACTAACACTGACGTACCCTGTGCCCAAAGCCACAGCACGCACACATTGTCTCCATAAAAAGAGATATTCACAGCTCTGCAGCTCAAAGAAGTACTGGGCCCATGCTCTGTAGCAGTATCATTTTAAAAAAAGTCTGACTAGCAAGTGAGCACACAGAAAGGACTTGCATAGCAAGAGTTTGGAAAGGGCATGATAATCTAGCTTGGGGTGCTGAGGTCAATGGGCACACAATTTTTTAAGAGTGTAACAGGTTTGTTCAGTCATTCAGTCATTCATATATTCATTGTCAATTCTAGAGACAGGAACTTCATGTCTAACCTCAAAATAATAGTATTGTCTGAGATAAAGCCAACTTGGTTGGTAAGGGGCGCCAGAGCTTTTCCCAGCCCATATATGTAATAAAGCATCATATATAACCAGGATGCAGAAAAGGAGCTTTATGTCCCCGTTAGTTTGCTCCTAAAATACAGAGAAAAGAGACAGGGCACAGAGCAAAGAAGAGGAACAGAGCCTTGTCCTCATTCACATCACAGTCCTGTAAGGCTTTAACCCAAAAGATGTAACTATATGGTGAAATATCTATGGGAGACACTCTTGTTTGGCACACAGGGGTTCTGCAGATGGACTTCCAAGGTGAGAAAAGAGTACCAAGTTGGCAATACAGATTATTTCAGGCCAAACTGCAATACCTAACTATAGATTCCACAAATAGATCCAGCCTTAAGCCCAGGAGCAATACAGGTGGGAAGAAATGAGCCTGGGTGATTTAAACTACATATTTAAGCAGTTCAAGGTAGCTGGAAGTAGCACTGATGCCTCTGGGTTTCTGTGCTCATTGTTTAAGATAAATGTACAAAACACAGAGCACAGGAGCCCAAGGATGTTCCTCACTGGCTTCAAGCTGACAGTCTCCTAAAAGCAGCACTTGTTGGCTGGCCTAGGTTTGCCGACCAGCAGTGCCACCTCCCCTCCCTGCTGCCATGGTGCTCAGCCTTCCCTAGTGTCAACAAAATGGCATGTTACCCTACTTTGCCAAATTTTCGTACTGAGAATTACATTCTGAAAGGTTCGGCATCTGCTTTAGCCAAAACTGTTCAGCCATTTCCAGGAATATTATTAAACAAAAAATATACTTCTTGGCACATGTTAAATAAATCCAGGCAACCTTTTATGTGAGGATCTTTAGCTTCAGAAGGGAAAATTTGAGATTTGGCAGAGAGGCAGCCTTTGTGGTATAAATGTGTCTATCCCAATGAAAATCTACCTAACTTTGGCTGGATTACAGAGCAAGGAAATACTGCAGTTAAGGGTACAGTAAAGACTTCAGAGAATTGCAGTTGCTTGCTGTTTCTGCTGTGGGCAAGAGGTCTGCAGAGCCACGGTTATCTCCTGCAGGGCTGCAGCTTGTGTTCACCCATTACCTTGGCCAGTCATGCCTGCACAGCTCCTCCATGGCCGGATGACAAAATTACCGAGCCAAGGGTGAGTGGAGAGACCAGCACTCTATCTAACATCTCTATATGTTCCCATATTTTTCTGATACAGTACAGGCCCACCTGCCACACAGCCCAGGTTCAACATCAGCATCACGAATGCTGAGCAGGCACGAGGACACTGTAGAAAACAAACTGTGACCGAATAAATCAGGGCAATTACAATACATAGATGCATAGCTGGAAGAATTAATGTCAAACAGACAGTGGCATTGCAGACATCCCCTAATAATGAAGGCTTGGATGTGCTCAGTAAAACTCTCTAAATGAGGTTTGTGTGCAGTATAAGGAGAGTTTCTGAAAGAAATATAAATATAGGCCATTATTCTGCAAAGCTTCACAAATGCAAACCCTTGCATTCAGGTGCCATCTCACTGACTTTGCTGTGAAGTCAAGGCCATTCACATCAAAAGTGCAGACCAGAACATCTGCTCACACCGATGTGTTTTAACTGTATTAGTTAATTACCCAGACAATTCTTCTTATGTCATGGAAATACAGTTTGAACACTGGCAGATAAATGCTCTTGCATTAAAAAGGAAGAAATCAGTATTTGATGTTGTATCTCTGGCATGAATGGGAGTGACATGAGTAGGTGGGCTGCAGGCTCCCATTCATCTCTTACAAATAGGGGTTAAGAGGATTTACAGATTTACAATGAAAGCACTCACCCAATTGATAGTCACAGCATTTCAGTAATTCTTCAGTCTTGACTCCTGGAGAAAGAACAAAGCTAACCAATCTCCACCTAGACCATGCTATTCCTTCAGGGATTTACAGCCCGGCACACCAAGGAAATGGTTTCAAGACAAGGAAAAGATCTGTAGAGGAAACACCATGTTGAAACACATGGCCTGGCATGTCATCATCATCCCAGAGAATTATTTCAGTTCGTGAAGTGCTGATAGGAAAAGGATTATAATTCCTCTTACCAGAAGACTTGACAGGCTACAAAGGAAGAATCCAAGGAAAAGTTAACTTCTTTCTTCAGGATATGTATGCCATCCCCTTTCCTCACCCATAAAGCAGGAGCAACACAGAACTTCTATATATACATATACTTCAATACATATATGTATGTAAGTAGATATAGATCTATATATTATTATATACATACTTCAGGTCTTGTTAACGTACGGCAGTGAGCAGAGGGAGTCTGCGGTGCTTTTATTCTGCAGGAGAAGGAAACCATACCCTCTGCAGAAGGCGAAGTATCCATGCAGACTGCAAAAGGCACTCAACAAACATTTTTGGTTTGTCAGACTCAAGTGCTTGGTTAATGATTCACCCTGAACAACCAGGCAAGGAAGAAGTGAACTTGTTCTCCTTAAGTGTATTGGCTGCATTAAGAAGAAAGTGCTCAATGTGGAGGCAGTGCAAGAAGAAACTTCCCACCTGCAGTGCTGCAGGAAAACTCCCAGGAGCATGAGCAGGGATTATCTATCACAACAGCAGGTACAGTTGGAACTATGGAGACAACCCAGCCACATATGGACCTTGCATTATATTTTTCACTAGCAGGACCCATATCCTTTACACAGGATCCCAAATGGCAAAACTGCAACATAGAAAGCACATTTGGGTGACTTACTGATGGGTTACTGCAGAGCTGCAGGCTCATCTCAGTTCTTCCACAGACCCAGGCTTGGAGTGCTTGCAAAATCCCTTTTTCTTCTTATGACTGTGAATGGTTAAGGCAGTATGGTGAGCCATTTCACAGGGTTTTTCAAGAAAATTATATGCTTGATGTTTACATGTTTTTGCCCATGAGACAACTTTGATATGCCTTGTGAAACACATGCTTTCACAGAAATCTGAGGAGGAAAACCACTTAACCAAGAACAGAAAAATATCATTCTGTTTGAAACAGACAACTTTAACAAGACTGTTTTAATGGGAAGAGGATTTGGTAGATATTTTTAAATGTTAGTAGCAGTTTTTGCTAGACAAAATGTAATTATATCATTATCAGATCGATTGCTAATGTGCAAAAACCCATCATTTGAGACCCAGCAAATACCATTCTAAAGTTACAGAAGACCCTTGATTTCCATGTGCAGCTTTGGAGACCGTGGCACAAGGTCAGGCCATTTGGAACGTAAAGTCTCCCTGGTACTTAACTCTTCCAGGTGACATTCAGTGCCACTTGTCTGTTTGAAGGAAACCTTGAGCTATTACAATGCTTCCACAAAGGACTGCCAGAATGACCATGTTCTTCTTCCCTTCTAAGAGTTGCATAAGAAGATGGATGTTTCTATATTAGATAACTAAAATTAAGATTCCCTCTACCTGTAGCCTCCTTCAAGAATGTTGCTATTCTGCTTGAGAAACCACATCCTGCCTTGCATTCTATGTGGATTCATTCTGTCACTTGAGAGAGATCAAGTTCAGCAACCTTCCAGGACTTGATAATCTCTTGAAAGTCCACTGTAAACATTTTTTTACAGACTGGATCAGATCTGATGAACTACACAATTTCACAGCACCCAGGAAAGTGTATGGGACTGACTTTTTCACCAATGCAGACACAGGGGTGCACTTATAGGCCAACTATAATTTTTCCTAGAGAATGCTGAGTATATCTTTTTCCCACTCAGAGTTATTGTTCTATGTTTTCCCAGGACTTGAGAGGGTGTCCAGGAGTGGCTGGAACCCCCATGCAGTAAATCTACTCAGGCTTACCAGGAAACTGGGAATCCAAGGCACCCATGTGCTATAGTGCATTTACCCTGCGTCTGCTTAAGGGTATTACGAAAATTTTGGGAAGTCTTACTCCAGATACTGTTTAGGGCTGCACAGTGGATTTGCCCAAGTCCGATCCTGCTGGAAAACCATCCTACTGAGTAGGTGCAATTCACACACACATACAATCAAGGACCTCTGAAAGCATCAGATAACCTGCATAGCACCTCGGCCATGTTCCCAGCTTAGGCAAGGGAAATTTGACATTTTTTGGACAAAGTCCTGTATTTGCCAACTCAAATACATGCTACAGACAGTAGTAACACTCCAGAGTGCATTTGCAGACCCATCTCCTTGAGATACCTTCAAACAGCTCTCTCCCCACCTCCTGCATGCCTCAGCAAATAAGGAAATCAGACCCAAGTGCTTGATTTTTGCCTGTAGCCAGTTGGTTTGCACAGACCTAATGCTTTGCCATCAAACACCTCCCAGAGCAGAGCACAAGTAGCTGGCCTCCAGCGAAGCTGACATGGACAGTAGCATTGGCAGTACAGCAACAGAGCCTCTGGATCTCACCACCCTTCTCTTAGAGGATGTCTCATGGCTGCTTTGACCTGAAGGTGATCTTCACGCCACCTGATGAGACCAGCAATAGGCTGAGGGCCAGGCTCAGGGCCAAAGCCTGTGCAAACATCTGCTGGGATTCAGTCAAACAGCCTTTTCTATGGAAAAGAAGACTGATTTTGAAGTCTGCTCTAGAGATCAGTAGCAGAGGGCGCCTTTGATGCACAGGCTGAGGCATCACATCATGAGCAGTCTCAGCTGAACATGCCTATTTATGGTGGCAAGGTAAAGGTGCTATGAGTCAGGTGCCTGAACAGGGATCTCTAATTATACCTTCCAGCTACATGCAATATGTAAATATTGTATGTGGGCAGGAAATGTATGAAAGAGGAAGGCATTTATTATAATTATTTTAAAGAAAGTTTAAAAATATTTAAGTATTTAAACTTTATTTACAGCATGGCAAAAGCTGCTGGGAAGAGAGCTGGAAGTGGATAAACTCCTTTCCCACAGCTTTCTTACTGGCCACTTGGCAAGATCAAGTGAATATCACTTTTCTGCCTCAGTTTCTTTATTTTTTACAGCCTCAGCAAGAAATACTGACCTATTTAATAAACTGATCTGAGTTTTGCAGATGGAAAGGAATTTATATATCCTGATATGATTTGCAACAATGTAATACAAGAGTATTTAAACTGTGGCTTCATCTGACAAAGTGGACAAATTCCTGGATGTCTTGGTTGATGTTTATAGCAAAATAACCTACTATGAAAAATGCTGAAGTGACAGCAACAAAAAGCAGAGCTAAGAGGCACAAGGGGGTGAGCAGCAGTGATGGGAAGCCTCCCCAGGTTGGCATGTGCCCTCAGGAGAGGGTCCAGGATGACACTGCTGACTCACCGAGTGGCCCACACACTTTTCTCTGCTGTGCTCTGGAGTGAGATCACCACACATACCCATCCCTGGCTGCTCCTTGGGGACAGCCTGCTCCTCGGTTCCCAGCTCTAACTTGGGAGCCTGCAATGTAGGATATGCCTATGCAAACTCCAGGAAAACCATCTAAAATGCCCACAACATAGCTGCCTGGACAGAAGGGGACTTCCCAATAACAGAGCAGAAAATAGCCAGGAGTATTTTAGAGTCATCTCTGTAAGAGCAGTTTGAACCTAAGGAATGAGTTTGGACAGTGACTCATGGTGCCCAGTGCACAGCTGGAGCACAACTGCATGTACAATTACAGTTATTAAAGTCAGGCAGCTATAAAAACCTGCTGCTTCAAAGTGGGATCTGAGAAACCACAATTATTTCCTGTTCAAACTGTAGAAGAAAAATGTAATATATTTTCGTACCAGCACACAGCAGTGTTTGCAACAGCTGTACATGTTCAACTGAAAGGGAAATGATGGTTTTTGAAAACTTTAGGTTGCAATATTAAAGGTTTGTACTAGAAGATTCATCAACTGTGAAACATATGTGTTAGAGATGCAACTTTAAGTCCCTCATTGTCAGGGCAGGCCTTGGACCTGGGAGGTGGTCATACCCATGCTAAGAGTCCATTTAGCAAGGCCTGACCTCATTTGTCTCCTCCTTTCTAATTTAAAGGGGGAATAAAACTCACTGATAGAACCACAATTTTCTAAAGAATAAAATAAATGCACAAAAGTTGGTAAGCAACAAAAAATTTGATGAAAACAACTGTTGAACTCCTAAGTCAAGTTGAGAGAACCTTTGACAGCAACCATGCCTCAAGGCTCCCACAACACTGACAGCAGTGAAGCAAAGCCTTGTGCTTGACTTATCTGGGGAACCCCTTGGATGGAGCTGGCATGAAACCTTCATGGCAGGATGACCACTGCTTACAGCAGGCACACCACAGAGAAGAAAGCTGTCCTGTACCTACTCTATGGATCAGATGGAGTTGTCAGTTCAGAGATGCAAAGGGAGAGGATTAAAAGCAAGGAACAATTGCATCTGATATCCTTGGGCCAGCTAAGCTGCAGTGCTCCTTGTATAATGAGAAACTGCCCCAATATTTTAGGGTTTAGCAGTTTTAAATAGTTAAACTGAGGTGGGCCAGCGAGGAATAGCCTGAAATAACAGTTGTGTGTGTATGATGCTTTCCAGTTTCCTCTGATTGCAAAATTATCTTTTTGGAGGGCTTATTACTTCTTCTACCAGCCCAAAAAGCTGGCTAGGTACAAGCAGAGCCTTTTTCCCCCATCAAATTGTTCAGATTTTACCCTGCTAGAATCACACAGCCAACAAACAAAGAAAACTTAAAGCTCTGAGAAAGGCTGCTCCTAGGCACCAATGGGAGGCAAGCTCCCCTGAGCCTCAGAATATTGTGGTAACAGACTGACTTTACTGGAGCAATAAAATCTGCACCCATTCAGCAGTCCCCAGCTCCTGTTAAAGTTTCTCAAAGAAGCTTGGGTGTTTGTGGATTTGAATTATCTCTGAATTCATAAAAAACAGAAGACAGCTGTTGACAGCATTTAGCTCATGTAGCCACCATAAGAGGGCCAACAGCAATCCTACACCAGCGCCACATCTCTGCTTGTCTCCACATTTAGCAGAATATTTTCTCCTCTACTTCAAAGCATTCAGCAAATCTCTAAGAGTGTCTTTTAGTTTAATCAACCAGATTCTGCTCTTTAAGTTATCAAGCCTGGAGACTAATATAATTTTTATGTGATGAATTCAGTATTTTCAGGCCTCTCTGGCTTCAGGAGAGATTTTAAAAGTCTGCAAATAATGCAGATTTCTTGACTTTTAAAATTTTATTGTTTTAATTTTTTTTAAACTCTCAAATTTGAAAAACACACAACTGGGGCTTTTTGTACCCAGAAGTAGCAAATGTTAGATCAGTTTGACTTCCTTCATTATCTCAAAAAAAAATTAATGTAAATATGATGCATATTCTGACCATTATCTCTAGCTCTGATAACAGAAAATTTTTTTTGGTTATTAGATTTCCCTTTTCTTTACCTTTGACAGCTCAGCACACAATAGTACTCTCACTAGTTTTAATGTGTCTCTTCACAGATGATAAACATTTCAGGTGTTGCCATTACTGTTTCAAATAATAAATTGGACTTGTGAATAGGAGATTCCATCCCAAAATGAGTAGTCGCTTTATGAAGGGGAACATGGGTATGACCCAGTTTGCAGTGTAAAGCTCTAATGTCACAATGTATACTAATTTATGATATTAAAAAACCCCGTTTTTGCAGGTTTTCTCCTATGTATCCATTTAACAATTTCAGGCAAAGTAAATTCTACATAAATCTTAACTAAACAGATTTAAAACAAACAAAAAAAACCCCAAAAACAAAAAAAACAACAAAACAAAACACCAAAGCAAACCAAAAACCCCATAGAAATCCCAATGACCAAATATAATCACCAGAACAGGAGGTCTGGTCTGTTTAAATTTCAACAATCATGATAGAAAAGAGAAGGCAGTGAATTACTTACAATTTGTTTCTCTGCCAGCTTAAAAAAAAAGTTTTAAAAAAAATCTAGGTTAGTTTTTAAATATGTCTACATTTTTAGTCACACTTACACACACAAAGCACAGAGACAGACAGGATCTCGTTCAAGTGGCAGTATGTGTAAGTGAATAGCCATGCTCTGTGTTTGCACAGCCCGTCTTAATCATCTTTGAGCCTTTCCATTGCACAAGCAATTGCTGGGATCATGATCAAAACTCTTTAGGGTGTGTCTTGAGGGGGATATTTGTACAATGGATAGTCACCGGTGATGTCCCCTGCAGCAGGTTTCCCTCGCTGGAAGTCACCAGGCTGAACCTTCGGCCATCTCAACGTTGTCACAGCACGAGTTGAGCGTGAGGCCTGTGCCATGGCCATGTATGACTGCTTCTGGCAAACATTCTCCAAGATGAACACGTGTCTCATCCTAAAAAAGTTTGACTGTAAACACACATGGAAGACCTGAGAGCAGCAGGGAAGGCTGGCGCACTATTGCAGTTGCTGAGGACAAAGAGTGATCGGAGTCAGCCCACACACAATGTGACAATGTGACAGAGGGTGAGCACACAGGCGGCCTAACAGGCCACCAAACAGCACTGCATCCCTAGCCAGATGCCATAAGCAAGCAATAAAAGAGACTCAAACTTTCTTTCCACAAATACACAACAAGAAATCTCTTATTTGGAGCAGTGACCTAATGCCAACAGGAAACAAAGCACGGCTGTGTTCCTGGAAGACTGGGGCCTTGCAGAGAGGGTCCAGTGGAGCAGCTGTGGCCTCGTGTCCACGCTGTCGGACATGTTGAGGAAGGAGGTGAGCCTGCACTATTTGTGGCCACCTTCCCTATGTTGCAGCTTCCTTGCAAACAACATTCAAACATGCAGCTCAAAAGCTGCAATAATTTGACGGGCTGACTGAGCAGGGAGCTAGGGCTGGGGGGTGCATTCCACAAGGTATTCCATGAACCCTTCCCAGCCCCGCCCCCACAGGCAATGCTGCCTAACCCAGGCCATTGTTTCTGAGTCTACTTACTCGAGTTCTCACAATATATCAAAACAGCCCCTCACAGCTTTCCCTTAAGGCCCCATTGTAAACTCATACTAATTTCTTATGTCAAACAACAGAATTTAATCACTGTAGAAAAAACTAATTAAATCAAGACAATACACACAAATGATTAAAACCTGCAGCTTCAAATTCTGTATTTCTAGATCTACAAGCTAGCCAACAGAAAATTGGAGGCGATGTGCTGATCCAGGTCTGGATCTCATACAACTCAGGAGGAATCCCAGCCCTGCCATTTTTAACCCACGTTCCAATACCTGCTGACTTGATCAGGAGTTGGGACATGATGATCCTGATGGGTCACTTCCAACTCAGCATATTCTGTGATTCTATAACTAATCACACGCGTGTAAAGCACATCTTTTGACTTTCACCTAATGTCTATGCTGACCAACAACTGCACAGTAAGTTTTGGGAGGGGACATGACAGAGATATATATGCACAAGTACAGTAAGTTAAGTAAGCTGTAGAATGAAAATACAGCTTTGGAAGGTCATTCTGTTGTAAGAAAGTTTTAAACTCCTTTTGCATATTTACTGATTAGCTCAAAAACCTTTATGTGAAGGCATTTGCCTGAAGTTTTTCAATCTTTTCCTCATCCATGCAAAAAGATTGCCTTGGCACAGAGAAGCACCTTCTCAAAGTACAACTTAAATGAGCTTGAAGTTTTTCAGATAATTAACTAAAAAAAGTATATATCTGTTAATGCACATATTCACTACACATGAGGTCACAACGTTTTTACAGGAGCAACATCCATTTCCACAAACTATGCACTTGGTAGACAACCCTGCTATCCCTGGAATCTGAATAAATGATGAGGTGCCGTATTTTGCAGTCCCTGGGAGAGAGAGGAGCAGGGTACTGTTCTGCTGAAAGCTCATCGTTCCTGGAAGCCCTCACATCAGCACACTCTGTGGCAAAGATGCAGCCACACTTCCAGGTAGCTGCTTTCATCACCCACTTCACCAGAGTAGGCCAAGCTTTTCTGGCTGGCATTTTAACCAGATTTAATATTTTCATCTTCTCACTTTCATTACACATGATGTCACAGCCACCTCTTTGGTTCCACAACCTTTAGATAAAATAGCTGAGACCTGGACTTATTTTGTGGATGGTGTTCCCAAACAATTTCATGGTGTTCCAATAGAAAACCAAAATGTTCCTCAATGTCCAAGAAAAAATTAGTTGATTCAGATATATACATCTGCAGCTTTGGGGAGAACTGTAATTAGCACAAACAATACTCACCTCAGATAAAACAGTAAAGCAAGTGTAAAAGGCAATTTTGTCAAGAGAGAGGCAGTGCAGGGAGGGCTGACTATAAGGGTATGCATTGCTCACCCTTGTCATCAATTTGGCAGCCATCAGAATGGATGCTATGGGCTCAGAGATCTGATCTTCATAGATGTCTAATCCAGTTTAAATATCTGCTAAGGAAAGAGGTTTTAAAAAAATATATGGAGATGAAAATTAAAAGAAAATGAAAGGAAATGTTTTAAAATCCTTAAGGTTTCTAACCATTGAAGGATGGAGGAGAAAAACAAGTGTTTGAGCAGCAAAGATGGCCCCAAACAAACTTTTCGCTAAGAAGCTCAGACATCAGTGTGCCAGAACGAAAGGGAAGAACATGTCCCTGCAGAGAAGTGATGACTAAACTTGAAGGGGAGAATCTAATTACTTGGCTTAAGCATTCATTCCTGCTGTTAATTAGGGTATCTCCCAACAGAAAAGCAGAGTCATGATTTAACACTGAGGACCATATGACTAAAAGCAATGAATAGAGCTTTGAGTGGAGATGTTGATTTAAAAAACTGTGAGCAGGTCTGAAGGATAGTGTTGACCAGTGTCTACTTGATAGTCACTGATTAGTTAATTGCTTAGCTATTTCTGGTGAAACTTGTTGTACCACAAAAAAATATAAGTTATTACCGTGTCAAGTTAAAGTGGACATGGTAAGACTAGATAGTGTCTTGAGAAAACTACAAAGAACCCTTTGAAACAACCTGAAGGGGGCAATTATACTGCAGAAATTCTCCTTACACAAAACTGGAGGCAGCTCACTGCTCAGAGTTCAAATTGCTCACAATACAGGCACAGACATTATCTCTGTGCTCCAGGAAAAGTCAGCCTGAGGAGAACCCTGTTGCATTAACCAAGGCAGATTGGCAGAATCTCTTACCTTGTACATGACAAGGGGGATGCCAGAAATGGCCCTATTAGGGTGGAGGGATTTGATCTGTAAGTTTACTCAGGCAGGAGCCAAGTCAGATTCTCTACTGTCAAGGTAAGACTTCTGGCTAAAGGAGGTAGTAAAAGCTCTCTAACCACAGGGCCCAGAAAGCAGGGCTGGCCATTAGATCCATTCTCTGCCCAGTCTGAAATGGGGATCAACTCTTGTGCCTAACCCCTTCTCTTTCCACCTACAATAGGTATCCCCAAAGAAGCAAAGGAAGATTGAGCCATATCCAGACCATCTTAGGTGGCACAGGTCCTGGGAGGAGCACAAGGGTTACAAATGGAATGTTTGTGAATTGTCTAAACTGACAGAAAGCAGGACCCAGGGCAAGCTCTGGAGGGCACCAATGCCTGTGAAGCACAGAGAGCAGCAAGTGATGACCTGCTGTAAAGTGACTTCCGAGGCATCCACCAAGGGCTGCAGCCAAGTAGTGCTTTGGGGCAGTGCTCAACTTCTCTGGGCAACTGTATCTCTGGAGCTGGTGCCAGTCTTAAGTTCCAGCCAGAGATACCAGACACCTGAGAATTTCAGGAGGTCTTAAAGTGACACAGATACCAGTCTTGGAAATAGCTCTTTCGAACTTTGCGCTGGAACTATTTATGAGCACTTTTCCCCCTTTCACTTTCCCCTCTGATGTAACAAAACAAACAAACAAGCAAACAAACTAGTTAAGGTGACCCAGCATATGGATTAAGATGCCTTGAACTATGGAGTCAAGATGAAACTAAAATCAGTATTAAAAAAAAAAAAAGAGAGAGAGAAAAAAGCTGAAGCTGTTGCTGTTTCTTGCAAACACTTGAGTTTAAACCCCCCTCACAGACTGTTTCCCACTGGCTTTTTCCTGAACAGCATAAAAACTGGCAGCAGTCATCTGATGGTCAGCATTGGCTCCGCTACATCTGGAAGAGTTTAAAGCCACAGCCTCTATGCAAAGCCATGCCCACAAAGTCAGGACAGCAAATCTGCAGTTAAAAAGAAAAGTGGGAGAGTTCTGGCTCAATTGGACAGCTGGAAGAACAAGGATGAAAACATCCTCCAACCATGAGCACACAACACGTGCGCCAGGCTCGGGGCAGAGGGGAGGAGAGCACCCTCAGGATCACTGCTAGGGCAGAAAAGTATTTGGTTGAAGTATCAAGGTGTCTGCATGTCCATAGTATGAACAGTTATACAAGCAACCACTTGAAGGGAAAGTCTGTCTTTTTTCCTCCTGGCACATAATGAAACTGAAGACAAATGGTGTATAAATAAAACAGGGCGCTTCTGTAGTACAGAATGATAACAATCTCAGCAATTCCTTGGCTCATGCCAGGAAATTCTCCTCACACACTGCTTGCAGGTTTATCAGCCTTATCAGACTGGATGCAAAAAACCAGAACGACAAAAGTGAGGAGACAAAAGCCAGGGTCTCCACGATGGAGCTTCTAAGGAGCAAACAACACTTGATGTGGGAAAAACCAAACTATGGTTTGACAAATGCTGGGTTAGGCAATAAAGGGCACATGGCACTCAGTGCCATGCTACTGCATACCTGTGTATCATGTACATCATGTCAGTCATCCTGTGAGCAAAACCACTCCAATGCAAATACTGAGGGTGGACACACACCCACCTCAGGTCCACTACTTGCTGAAGGGAGGGTGTCACACTTATGCTGCTCCTTACTAGAGCACCAAGTGTTTCACAGATGAATCAAGTATCATCATTCTTCTTCCACGAAAGGGAAACCTGAGCAGCGACACGTTCCACTTACCCCACGTCCAGCAAGTCTGATTCCAAGCAGCTCTTTGTGACCTTTTGAAGTCTTTGTCCCACACTTGAAATCAAGATGAACTTACATATTCCTATTAAGGTAACAGATGAGAGCTACAGCTAATGCAATTCTGAAGATTAAAAACCCTATAAATAGCAATTTTTATTCATTTGGTAACTTTTTAGGAGAGGCTGTGGAACCGCTACCAAAGGTTTACAACCTTGTCTTCCCAGATACCCCAGGACACCTGATGGGAGAGTGAAGTGAACACAGTCTCAGGAGCAGGTCATGCCAACACTGTCTCATCCATACCCAAGGTATCCCACAGGATGTTGGGAAGCTCAGATGTGAAACCACACTAATGCTCCTCACACCACCAGCTGCTTCAGAGGTAAAGCAACAGCACAAACCTTTCCTCTGGATTCATTTGTCCAGGTCCTCTGTGTTCGGTGGCAGCCATGTCACTTCAGCAATCTCTGCTGTGCTTAGAGCTCTTGCATTCAATCTAGGTAACCAAATAAATGTTTAATGGACAATTAGAAGCCCAAGAAACACCACTACAGGTATTCTCCTCTGCTCAACTTGTGCTGGTGTAACCAGCCACAGTCTTTCCAGGGCCTCTCCTGTATTTATTCTATATACTGACACGTTCTATTCTAGATACCTGCAAAGTCACAATACAACAGCCTTTTAAGACAGATTCCTAAAATTCCCTACTCTAGAAAAGTGATGCAGAAGATACTGATTCTAGGAATTTTAGCTTCAGATCATCTGGTGCTTTGAAATCCTTTAAAAATATTATTGTGCCTGTATTTTCCTTAGCTAAACACATAAAATATTTAATAAAATTAGGATATCTGCCGTAAGTTTTAGAGAATTGGAGCTTAATATTTTGAATTCACCACTACAACAGGCAAATCAATCCATTTCCAAACTTTCATTTCTTGATCAGTTATGGATTTATTTCAGGTGAGTTTAAGACACTTAGCTTCTGCATGTTCCAATGAAGCTAGAACTACAAGGGCAGTCTATATAAAACAGCCAAAACCACATGGTTTGTTTTCAGGGTTTCAGTTTTCTATTAGTTCACCAGTGATGAGATATAAATACTCCAATGGAGCCTAGACTAAATCTATTTTTAGGAGCAGTGGTCTAGAAAATATATAATTAACCAATTAAGAAGCCCAAAATAGTTCTACAGAGCAGCCCACGACATTTCTCCAGCTTGTCACACGGTTGTTGCTGTGCCCAGCTCTAACTCCTCACCAGCAGCATTTTGCTCAGTTTTCATAATTAGCTACAGAGTTTGTACTAATTTGCTTTCAGAGCAGCTCCCAGCAGGCACAGAGGAGAAACCCTCCCAGTTTACAGGATGACATCTACATCTGGTCCTTCATTTGTGCTCATGGGGGCTGTACTCTAGAAGATAGATTTATGTCACAAAAACACATCCTTAGCCCACAGCTGGAGAGAAAAATACTTGAGATTTAAGTGAAAACTCACTAAACCAACTGATGAATTTCAGAAAGTGATAAAAGACAGTAACTACCAGTCTGTGGATATCTTCACTCAGGTATTTTAGATGGAACAGAAATGGAGTCTAACAAACATGAGTTACTGATTACCTAGATTTAACTACTTTATCGGTTTTGACATGTCCAACTAAATATTTGTAAAACTATGCATATTTATAGCATGGACTTAAAATAAACTCATTAAACCCACAACTTTTTGCTCCCAAACAAATATAGAAAGAAAACAATATGGCAGTTTATACCCCGTTTATTAAGACAGAGCCATCTATTACTTAATACACTGGTTGGGTAGCCATAAATCACATTATTTTCTTACTCTATTAAGATGCAAGACAGTTTGGCAACCAAATAACAAAGACAAATTGGGCAGAGTGGAGAAACATTTAAGCTGCAGCGAGTTAAAAAACATCTAAGCTGGGGAGATCTAAACCAGCACAGTTATACAAGGTGCTGGCATCGGGTGACGCTCAGCATGGTGTGCTTGCCAGCCAACTCCTCGAGTGCCCAGCGGGCCTGCCAGGCCCCTTCAACTGGAATGTCAGAAAAGGTCCAGAGACTGTCTGGATGCCGCTTTTTTTGGACATCTACCAAAGAGCGCACCACCAAAGCTACAGTTTCTGTGCAGGGATCGCATAGTTCTTTGTAAGAATGAAGGCTTCTGGTAAGAAAGTTTATAGTGCAATCTGAATTAATTTGTGCCCACAGTGTCATTATTCATTTTCCCAAAACAGTTTAAATATAATTGTGTAGGAATTCACTATATCTCTGTAAAGATATTACAAAGCAGTACTTATACAGTTGGTGACTACCTCGATTCAATTTCAATAAATATCTCTCTTCAAGCTTTTGCAAAACTACAAGTACGAAAGCAAGAAGTGACAAAGCAGCCAAGTGCTTCCGTATCTTCTGAACGGTATTAAAATTCTCAGGGCTCTAAGAATTTCAGACACCTTATCGCACAGGAAGCACACCCTGTGTTCAGTTTAACACAGCTGCTCAGGGAAAGGCAAAACCTGTTTCTGCTGCCTCTTTGCCAACGTGCCACCAAGTCACAGCTCCTGCTGAGAAGTCAGAGAGGTTGCTTTACTCCAGACAAGCCAGTTCAGATATGTTTCTGCTTGTCAGTGTAGCTGTGTGCTTAACATGGAAATTTGTAACACGAGCTGTATCATGCAGAGTTACACACTTTTTTTCCTACTGAAGACAAAAAAGGGTCAAGCACCAGGAGCTTCAGCTTATAAATACATTGTGTTGGCCCTAGGGAACCTCGCTGGTAATAGCTGTAGCCTTAATGCAAAGTTACAAAGTGAACACATATTCAGCTGGAAAAGCATACACACAATAGTTACCTTGATAATAAGTACAGTCTCAGGTTAATATTCTGTGGATAGACATTTTTTGTAAATGGAATATTTTATAAAATAATAAATGGCAATGCTTCATTGAAATAACAGATTTAATTTGCTTCTTGAAACAACTATTCTCAAATCAGTCTGGCTACATGCAAACAAATTAATAAAAGCACCAGATTTCTTTTCAGTTTTTAAATGTTTGTAATGTTTAAGCCACCAAGACATTGTTTGATTTTTGTTTTTTCTTTTTAAAGAGTCTTGATTTAAGACACAGTGACAGGGGAAAACTTCTGAAAAGCATCTTCAAGAGATTCTTATCTCATTGCAAAACATTTACTTATGTATCTTGTCATAAAAACATCAAGCCTTTTTCTTTTCAAAGTCCTCATCATGAACATTTTCAATTAAAAAAATAAAGTTTAAAATTCAGACATTTTAAGTCAACTACATTCAGCAGACACAACTCTTGGTCAAGTTAAATGGTTCTATGTACATCAATACTGCAAAAAGGGAGAGCAATTAGCAGTGTTACACCACTCTCCACAGGAATTAATAGTTTAAAATCCAACTGATTTGATTTCTGTTTAAAAATAACCAGGTATGAAAAATCTCCTTTGGTCAAAAGTCCAGAGACAACTGTTTAGGCAAGTGTGACAATAGGAGGAAAAAACACACCAATCAACTGGTCATAATATATAAGTGCAGGTGAAAATACAAATAAAGTAGTCCTTTTATTTGCAAAGCATGCCATGCACAGACAGAAAACTGAGAGACAATTTTTAGAATTCCAATATATTAATGCTTACCATATTAGTGTACTCCAGTAGCTTCAAAAAAGACCATGAATACAAACATGCTTGGAGGCATCTTATTAACATACAAATATACCTGTGCTAGATACTTGCAGGTTAAGTTTTGGCACCTACATGCTCACTTCACAACAACGGTTTAGGAAAATGAGGCTCAAAAAGCGTTTTCATAATTTCAAAAGTGAATTTTAAATGTCTTAAATGGAGAAACGCTTTTTTAGAAAGAATCAACTAGGATTCAGTTCATACTTTTCCATGAAATACTGTATTTCAAGATAGCTTGGAAAAAAAAAATAACCACAATCCCTGCAGATCCATCTCTCCAGTACTCAGCAACTTCTGACAATGACAACTTCTGTCTTACATACAACTCTGCAGCAGGGACAAGCTTTAAAGCATTCTGCAAATATTTTGGCTTGCACATGGAAACTGAAGCAAACAGGTTTTTTATCACAGAAATTCAGAATCTTCGCTTGCTTCTAAGTAGTGCAGAACCTTGAAGTTAAATATGGACTTAAGGATCTGAGTAACATCTGTAAGGCTTGACTTCATATTGTCAAACACTACAGATACACAGGCACGTCTTTCCATTACTCTATGCTTTTGATTTAAGGACTATCATTTTGTAAGCAGCAAGTCTTCAAATACACATAAAATAAAAAAGTACATAAATACAAAACATGAATTCATAACTTACTTCCTTCAGAAGTTCCATTCTGACAAGTAAATTATCTGGACAAGTGTCTACCTGCCTTAGGAGTATTTTCCAGAGTTATGCCTTTAAAACTGATAAACATCATAGACCTGATAAAAGATCCAAACTTACAGACCCTCCTGTATACTCAAAATACAGTATATTTTCCTCTCTCCAATTCCATGGGGATATAAAATATCTTCATAAGATTTCTCACAAAACCCTCCTACGGAATAAGCCCTTTCTATAGCCCTTTCTGCAGAAATTAAGATCACCTCAAAAGAGTACTTCACAAGACGGAGGCTCAAAAACTCACCTGCCATGTTACCAAATTACATTGGAACAATACAAGTATAACTCTTTACGCCAAATTCTACTGTTAAATTTAAAAAAAAAGTCTGTGGTTTGTGCACATCTTTAAGACATGTACAAGATTTTCTAAACCAAACCAGAATGTGAAACAGAAATAAGAAATCCACTATTTGCATTCTCCACATACTAGCATTTTAATGCCTTTAGAACTAAAAATGAATTAAGAAATACGCTGCAACTGGAGTAGTCAACACTCAAACCCATCATAATTAAAAAAGTCATGCATTTTAGCATAACCACACTAGCAAATTATTCTGCATATTTCAGTGAAGCAAAGCTTTAAAAAAGTTACAGAGAAATAGATCATTCCTTTTTTGTGTGTTTTAGGGGAGCAATAAATCTCTCCATAAAGATTATTTACACAAATGCAAGAGCAAACTTTCGGAGATAAGGGTTTGGGGTTTTTATTTTCTTTTTTTCCCAAAGATTCCACCACATGATAAAAAAATCAGATGAATGTGTATTCCTGACCACATTGACAATGTGACAGCTATTTTATGACACGCAACTGCAACGGGTGTAAACGAAAAACAGGTCCCTACACCGGGACAAAGCTTGGTTGCAGGCTAACCATATGACACTAATATTGAAAGCAAGAATTTAAGTAAACTCATCTGGCATTCAGATTCGACTGAGGGAACAGTGAGAACAACACAGTGAAGGAACACTTAGGTGCAATTTCATGCTGGTGACTTTTTCCTCTTTTTATGCTTAGAGCAGATTTTAAACCAGGAGTTGCATATCCAATGACACACACACACAATTCAAAACTTAAGAGACCATTAGCACAGTTATACACATAATTACATAAACTTAGTATTTACATACTCTAAACAAAGTTCCATTTTAACAGTTGAAGTCTTTTAACACACGAAAGAAGATAATCTACTACAAAGAATGCATAACGGGATCACAAATTTTCCACAAGCATATAAACACATGTTTTAAAGTGCTTTCTGGGTGCTTCAGATTAACCCCTCGCAGTATGACCTTTTATGTAGTGCTGTTCCAGTCATTACAAAATTATTTAAATCATTCCTCTTCAGGTGCATTGTGAGTTCAGGAATAATGACGACACCATTGATGTAAAAGCTTTAGGCTCTACCAACATAAATGTATACATTACTTAAGTTCAGATGAAGTTGTCAAATACTTTGGTTTATCATAGCTTGGGATAAATATTTGATCGAACAAAAATTGCACCTCTCCACTCTTGAGTTTGTTTTTTTTACTAAAAAAATACCCCAACTTAAATTGACAGTATTCTTTGGTAAAAACAGGACATTTGGCCAGCTTGTGTGTACATCTATTTATTAAAATAGTCTAAAAGTGAACAAATGCCACTGCTGTACTGTCAATTTACAGGAATAAGCATTCCTTGCTCAGTGGGGAGTATCAAAATATTAACCTTAGCAGTTAGCTATATAACAAGCTGAAACACCTTCAGCAACCATTACTGGGGATCAATAATGTTTTAGAACACTTTTTGCTTAACATTTATCCTTTGCATTACAAAAACCTGTAAAATGCTCTATGCCTGCAGACAAGTCCATATCTTTGCAGTGACTACAGAAACGTTATTCAATGATGTACACTGTCAAGTTTCTGTAACAAAAACCAGGAATATGGCGTGCTGACCAACTAATACTCAACTGCACAGTACTTGTGCATTACCTATCGTAAATACTAAGAAAAGCCTAATAAAAATTCGGTTAACTGCTACAAGTTATGTGAATATATAAAAACAGAGCAGATATACAAGTATAACACTGAACATACTGTACTTTATTAGCACAAAAAGCCAGAACAAGGCACAGCAAGCAGAAAAATACATAAGTAGAAGGGTTAGTGTAGCATACAAGAATAATGTTTATTGTACTTGCAGCCAAAATGTTTCCTACCTCACACAGGTCACTGCCTAGAGAAGTAAGAAATAACATACTGTAGCAGCTGGTAAAGAAACTAGGGAGCACTCAGAATTGGTACAAAACATTAAACAGGGGTCAGGGCATTCCAACAAAATTTTAGTGCAAAATACCTAAGACAGAACTACTTTAAGTTCCATCTCCAATTAAATAAGCAAACAGAAGTTAGAATCTTGTTACTAATTAATCTGTTGAAACTATCATCAGTGCATATTACTTTAAAACATTTTTAAAAGCGCAGATGGAAAGATATTTACAAATAAAGTGTAACAGTACCTCTGAAACCTGACATTTGTTTCAGATATGTCAGATTTTGTACTCTGATTATAATAATTCAACCACTTGTCATGTTCTCCATAAAAATATCAGATTTAAATAATTAAACATTTTTTCTTGTCACTATTACCTTCCATTGTAAGTTACTAGCAGTCAGGCCACCAAAATCTGTTTTGGAAAAAACCCACAATGTTACGTTTCATGGCAATAATCTAATTGTGTCCTGCCACAGAAGCAGCAATTCACACTAGAAGGTATTTTTAACTGTCTGAGACAGTATTACTTTTGCTAACAATGCCACTTAAATCTCCAAGTGTTTATAACAGAATTACAGTACTGAGCAGGCATATTCAAGTCTTAATGATTAGGAAAACTTATACACTGTGAAAAGCATGATTCATCTGTTAACATCAAAGCACCATTAACTCTTAATGGACTGCTTCTAATGAACTGCTCTTCATTACAAGAAAATATTCACTAGTATTTGGAAACTTGTTTGTGAGCTAAATTATTACTTTGAGTAGCAGAAAGTTTTCAAGATGAGAATTTTAAAAAAATACTTCAAACATTAGCAAAAATGCTCCTCTGATAAAGCCTTTCTTTATTTGCATTACATGAATGCCCCATGGGAAATGCCTCATAGTTTCTTCATCCAATTACTACAGCTATAAAAGGGAAACAAAATATTTAGAAATTAGCAAAAATATTTTCATTAGGCCGTAATGAAAAACGTGCAGAATTGTGTCTGCTTATTGTTTCCAAGAGGCATCACAACTTAGTTTGATTAACAGCAGGCAGCATCTGACAGGATACTAACACTCAGCTTAAATAGGATATTGCAGAAAAGCTAGACGTCATCGGTGCGCTTGCTGCAGTTAAACTGTAGTACACAAAAAAAAGCATGTTCCAGAAGCTTATTTTGATTTCCATTCACTTTGTTTTTATAGGTTCCCGCTCCAGCCATCGCACCCTGACTTTTTGTTTATAGTGATACTCCTTTAGAAAGTCTTGCAACATTGAGGGTAGAGGAAGGTCATCAATTCCATCGTACGTAGTGCACCTGCAGATTACTGCCCGGCAGATATACTGCAGACTAAAGGGGAAGGTCCTGTTCAGAGACACAGTAAGCAATGGTTCAAAGAACATGCAAGAGCTGGGGTCTTTGTAGTGTTCCAGGAGCCCTGTAACAGTGGAGGAGTGAAACACACAGGGGTCGTGGGCATCGAAGCTGAAGTTGTGGTTCCACTGCTCAATGCGTGCGTGCAGCGAGCGGTTGTAGCGGCGGAAGCTCACCGAGAAGAGGTAGTCCTCCTGCGCAGAATCCCTGAGCAAAAAAGTGCCTTCGGGTTTACCCTCCAGAAGTGCCTCTGCTTCGTAGCGGTCCATGACCCCCCAGTAACACGGGTTACCTGTGATCTGGAGCAAGTCCGGCACGAGGCAGTGGATGTAATCTATCTGAGTATGCACTTTCCAAGCCCCCTGCCTGCTGATATGGCCGTGGCTCTCTCCTGACATCTGACGCTGCTTCTGCCGGCGCGACTGCAGGCAAAGCGTTGTTGTGTCCTCTTCGGAGTCACAATTCCCTGGAGGTGTTATGGTTTTGTCCCCAGTCAGCTCAGTCATACCAGGGGCTAGCTTTGGTCCCAGTTTATACAATGGATTTACCTGTGCTGTAGCTTCAAAAGTGTGTATTTGGGCATTGGGAGGGGGATCAACCCCTTCTTCAATACTAAGTCTACGTCTCTCTCTGAGCCTGTCTTCTTCATCTTCTGTGGAAACCAAGGAAGGATCAAATGTGTCAAAGAAAGTTGAATGAGGACTCACGGGTGCCGTATGCTGTTTAATCAGATGCCACTTCTGAGCCAGATCTGAGCCTGCAGGAAAAGGGCATTTCTCAAGCATTAGTTCAGAGAGATGGATCTTTCTTTTGTTAGAAAACAGAGGTTTGGACTGTTTGCTGTAAGTTCTCATGGGAAAACACAGCCCAACAGTATCTTGGAGACGCTGTCGCAGAGAACGGCTCCCTACTGTCCTGCTGGATACTGCATCCATGTCATGGACTGAGCTCACCCCATACCTTCTCTCCCTCCTCTGCAAACCACTTCGTGTTCTACCAAATCTTTTGTCAGTATCCAAGGAGCTCTGTGTTTTGGTAGAGCAGGAATGCTTCTTCTTCCCACCCCAAGGAGCATGACGAGAATAAGAGTCCCTTCGAGCAAGCCTGGCTCCTGTGGTGACACACGAGTCATTCTCTTTCTCAATGCTTATTTCAACAATCTGAGGAATTTCTGTGACACAGTTTTGGTTCCGCCTTGCTGAATTCTTTGAAGGACTTAAGCCTAATTGCAAAGCAATGTTTTCTCTCAAAGGGCTGCTGGGCTGTTGTTGAGTCAAATCAGTTATCTGGATAGTTTTCTCTTTACCAGATGAGCAATTATTGGAGTTCACAACTATATTCTCATTTTGGCTTCCACCCTCATGACTAAAGAGATTCTGGCACCTGTATTTGAAACTGTTCCACATCTTTCCCACTTTATCCATGGATTATGTTATCTAAATTCAAGAGGAGAAGAAATATTAAAATAAAAATATAGTTTAAAAACATGAGGCTACATCTTCAGTTATCAATTAAGTTACAGACCCAAGATGACTATTAACTGAATACATCTTAAAAAGTGCCCCGGTCTTTGTAGGGTTATGTGGAAGCAAGACGCATCACACCATTTTCGTATTTAGAAAAATCACCACAAAGTGTTCAGGAAATTACAAACATTTCATTTACAAGCAGGCCCTCTCATTTTTCTGTAGGCATATAGGTAGGTCTGCATCATTGTATTTGATGGATAGGAAATACACAGTCTAAAATTCTTCATTTTAGGAAGAACTTTTAAGTCATATGTATGACTCTCTAAAAAGCTTCCAATAAGCATCAGTAAAACAAATCCTGAATATGAACTGTTCAAGTCACTCCAAACTAGGAAAGCAGTAAGTAAAATCCAACAAGGGCACTGCAAATGTCCAAATACACCATGTAAAAGCAAAAGCTCCAGCTGCAGGTCAGATAAATTCCAAGATACAGCTTTGCAAGATTAAAAGAACTAGCACAAAAATAGAAATTTAGGGGGGAAAAAAGCATTCATCATTATTAGATGAGACAATCACCAAAAGACAATTTTAGAATTATAAAGTCTCTGATACATTAATATAAGCCATATGAAACAGCTGAAAAAAAACCCCACCAACCAACGGTCTGGCTTTATTACTTAACATATAAAAGAATGAAAGAGCCCAAGGAGCTTTTCTATCTTTAGTAAGAACACTTAAAAAGAAAGCAGCTCCACAGCAAAAACACGACAGTGAATCATGAAGATGCAGTAAAAAGATAAAAACATTAGCAGTGTGTATTCTGAAACTACATCTTTAGAAACTGAGTTTGATAATTGGAACAAGACTGCCAAAATTACAGGACTGCCCTAGGACAGAGAGAAACAGGCTAATTCTATACTAAAAAAAAGTCAGGCAATGCCAAGCTAAATTAGATCTAATTAAGTTCTGAGAGAAGTGCTAAACTTAAAAGACTAAAACACATCATCTTATCTAATTTAACTCTTTATGGAAACTGCTCTGTTCTCTGGAAACATTATTTTGAAGCAACATTCCTCTGTTGCTGCAATTCTTTTCTGTTCATAACTAGAGAGGAATCTGAAGCAGTGATTGAATGCACTTGGGCCCATGAATCAAGTGGATGCTAAACAAGTAAGCAATACTCCAGTGGTCCAGCCTACAAGTCCTAAGACAGGAGCACAGCTGTAAGCCCGCAACTTTATAGCAGAATCCACAGAGACTGGAGAAGAGTCAGAGGCATAGCTTACAACAGAAACACGAAAGCAGAATGTGTAATGCCTGACTGTGACAGGAACAGAAAACAAAAGCTTTCTTTCTCACTCTGTCATCAGATGATCCAGCAAGCCCAGAAAGCCAGGTATCTACATCCAACTGTTAAAAAAAGCCTTAAGAATTTAATGTGGATGAGGGAGGTGATGGGAAGGGGGAAATCAGGCCTTCACAATCTCTGGAGGTTACTGGTACAAGTTACCTACAACACAGTGCTAATGACAATCTGCACATCACCCAAGTGGTTATTAAGGAAGGAGACACTTGCAGAGCAATGTTACATACAGAAGATGCTACAGCATTCCATGTATGTGTAAAAGAGTGTAAGCAAATGAGCAAGGACTGTTTTCCTGATTTAAAAAAAAAATCCTAAAATTGTTTTTCGTTCTGGAGTTGTCTGGATCAAGCTGGGGAAATTCTAGGAGCAGCAGAACTACTAAAGTCAGACCACATACAGATTTGCAGGAAGCATCCAACACATATCATGTCACCGCGGTAAGCAGAGCTGTTTGTCTCAGAATATCCATGCTGACCATGAGGGAGCACATGTTTGCTGGCTGCCAGCCTGTCAACACAATATATATAAGGTTGACTTCTACACTGTTTTCTCAAGTTGTATGTTTTTTATTCTCTTTCTAGTCAGAGATGTTTAAAATTTTTGGGAAGAGAGAAGATTGAGATATTATATAAAATCCATTCCCTTGGCAAGTTCGGCTAGAAAATGTACACAATTTTGTGATGATGAACTGGAATTACTTTTCTAACCAATCTTATGCTATTCAGCAGTGTCTTTTATTCTGAAATTGCTCTTTATTGCTCTTCCTTTGCACTACTCATCCAAAATGTCTTAAGACTGTTAGACAGGTGAGAAGTTCTCTACACATGCCTACAAAGCTTCAAGAACAAATAAAAATAAAAACCAACAAAACACTCCACCCACAAACCCCCACCATAGTGGCTTGACAGACTGTACTTTTCAAAAGTTTAATTTAAAAGGTTAAGTACTTTTTGTCACACTCAAGAGAATATAGATACCTTTCTTACCCAGAAAAGCAAACGAGTCACTGTGTCTTGTCTTGAGAATATACCTCAACATGAACTTGCAAGATTCCTTCTTTGACTTGTGGACATGATTACTACAAAGGGAAAAGCAGAAATGTTGTTAATAGTTAGAATATCTTTCCATTTAGATATTTACCGTTAGTCACTGACATCAAAGTGATATTTTACTATTTGTTACTGAAATGTGTGCATGGAACTGCCTGTTCATTATATATTTTTAATGCATATTAACACAAGCAAAAAGCTTGACAGAACTTTCTTTTTTTGTGCATTAACAACATTTGTCAAGCACAGTCGGGGGGGGACTCTCAAATAAAACTTTTGACAACAAGAGCAAAGCCATAGCATCTGAATCATTGAAGTGCTAGGCACAATGGGCATAATCAGGCTTATGATTTCAGGTTTCCCCACATTTTGGTCTGAAGTCCAAAACAGTCCAAGTTGTGGTTGGCAGTGCTGTCAGATCACCACATACTGTCTCTTCTCCTTGTTTCCAGCTGCTATATCATATCAAAAGGCAGCTAAAAATACACACTTTTCTAATACTACTTTTCCAGGTAAGCAACTGCTGTACTCTCCACAAGGATGTTATACGATTGTGAAGCAAGAGCAATATGAACCATGATTCTAAAAATGGGAAAGTGGAATAGAAGACAAGTTCATTATTAAAAGAGTAGGTCAGCACTTCCCTAAAATAATCATCATTGTTTTTCAGAAATCCAAGAGGAGTCAAGGGATTTAACATGGTCACACCACAGTCAGAAATCTAACAGTAACACAACAGAGGAGAATAATTTGCTTCTCCATGCTAGAACCAAGCCCAGGAAAGCAGTAAGAGTTAACAGAAAACATTGTGACCTTACATTAAAGCTTTACATACAGAACAGGAAGAAAAATATTGAAACGTGATGGCATGTACTAGAATGAAAAGCTACAAGATTTAGCAATCACTAGGTGAATATTAAAAGTTAATATTCCTATGTAGAAACTCCAGAGTAGTGGCAGAAAAGTACAAGTATTACTAGTTTCCATCTATCTCTGGAAGCACTAAAATTGCTGAAACATTTTTAAAGTTAGGCCACATTACCGCTATTGAAAGATCCCATAAAAGTAACCTTTTCAGAGAGCTACAGGGTGACAAGTACAAAGTATTCATACAAAATGAAGATCAAAGCACAAGTACAGTTCTTTTCCAACTGTAACGTTTAGTCTCATTTCTTTTGTTCTGCGTTATGTTCCTAGTAAGCCTACAAACACAAGACAGTCAAACCCACTATAATTGGTTCAGTGCAAGGCCTTAACGGAGCAAATGCAAGGTAAAGTTGCTAGAATAAGGGCTATCCAGTTTTAAGCAAAACCCTACTTAACACATTAGGTCATTCAGCCCTCTGAAGTATGTCTTCATTCCAAATAAAACCAGTGATGCTGTTTTATTGGGCACAGGTGGCAAAGGGGCTGCATGCTAACCATTAAAAATACAAAAAAGCCCTACATGGATGCTTACCCTGAAGAGTCATGCTTAATGGCATTAGCTTTATATATCACTATTCTTCTCAGGTCTGCTCAGAAACATGAGCAGTCAGTGCAGCACCTATCACATCACCATTGCCAGCCATCTGACACGGCCTGCTGGACAAACTGCCAGGTGGCTCCAGGAGGGAGTGGTTTCTTTGGGAACCAGTCTTTCCTAATGGAAAACAGTTTCTTGAATTTGGGTGAGTTGTCTCAGTTAAACCTCTTAGACTTGTGTTAGAATAAAACTTGAGTCACTGGTAAAGTATTTAAAATTCAACCTAGTGATTTTAAGTTAGTTTAAATCAATGTGCAACAGATGTGTGGTTTCACAGATTTCTTGTGGCAGCACTAAGCTTGACAAAACAAAAATTGTTTCTGAACTGGTTCTAAAAGCCATCCCACTTTTACAAAGGAGAATAACAGTGGTTATTCTAGCCTAAACAGGAAATCAATTTCATTCCATCAAAATCCACACAGTGAATTTAACCATTTGTAGATTTTCTAAGGAAAAGAAATTAATTATTTTTCTAAGAAAAAGAAAAGTTATACTGATTTTCTTAACACAATCTCTTTTCAACTAAGAATTATTTCTACCTACTTTGAACTGGCATAAGTAATCTTAAAAATAACAGATAATAAGCTCTACAGGGATTACAGAAGCAATGAACAGTAGTATCTTAGTGCTATATTCCCATTTGCAGTAAATTTAGAGACATTCCAAGGCATGAAGTTTGCATGAGTGTAGTCTTCAAGTATTCTGAGTACACAAACGATGAGACAACAAAGATTTTGAGCAATATGATAAAGCCACAGTTACAACCTGTTTGTAATCCTAAAACACCACATATTAACAGATTACTGTGAAAATTCAGACTACTCTTTCCAGAAATGTCACAAGATTTAGCTAGAGCTTTCTGCCCATGACTTTGTAGGAAGATAATTTAAAGTCAAGGCTGTGCTTTTCTGAAAGATAATACACTTGCTTCACTCTCACAGTTTACCCAATTAAAAAATTAGTCAGTATGGTTTATTATATTCAAAGTATTAACTCCTAAAAATGAACCATCTTCACACAAGATGATATACTGCACAAAGTATGATACCTTACAGAACAGGTTCAAAAGCAAGAACCTACAAGATTAATTGTTTTGGTATTTTTGTAAGATAATAGCTTCAAAACATTGAAAGATAACAAGGTCAAAACATTGAAGGAATACAAAACCAGACAATTCTTACAAGTCAAAAACCCAATAACCTGACAGGAGAAGGAAAAGAGGGGAGGGAGAGAAATCCCTGCTCATTGCACACTGTTTAGCTCAATGCTAGCAGAAGCCTACAAAAGCAAACTGGCTACTACCTTCCATGGCACTGGTGCATGCCCCCACGGACCACGGAGGTACAAGCAAAAGACTGGAGGGAAACTCTACTTCTATTTGTGTCATTCCTTAAAATGATTCACTTAGCAGTGACAAGAGACTCTTATTAAAGACATTTGCTTCCATTAAGGGATGCTTGCTGAAGAGGTCACTGTCCTGTCTGCATGCTGCCAAATGCCTACTCTAGGCTCCTGCTCCAGGGATGCACTGAGGGAGCTGCTCACATCAGCACTCCTCAACCTTATTCAGTCACATTGAATAAGGCTGGCAAAGCCCTACGTCTGAAGTAACCCACTTGAGGAAGGAAGGGCAATACTAAGGATTACAAAGCAATTTCCTCCCTTCCAATCACATTCCAGAAATAATGAATTACTACTGCAATACTAGAGATAACATTTCTTAAAGATCAAGGAATATGTTGGCTCAAGTGGAACCATGTATTTTTCTACACACACAAAAATGTGCTCACTGTAGACAGATCAAAGAGCTGACTTAGAGGCCTGGGAGGAAGAGGTGGCTGCTATTTTTTTAACTAGACAAGGTAAAGGGGCCAAGTGTCTCAAGTGGTCATGAAAACCTTACTAGGAAAAAGTACTACTGTTTTTTTCCTATTAGGCTTTGATAAATTGAAAGTGCAGTTGCATAGGAAGATGAATACGAAGGTTTGAATCCCCAAATCAAAACTCAGACCTGCCAGAAAAGACATAAAGGATACCAAGCTGCAATTCCAACACGCAAAATTGGCTTAAGTCAGCACTGCAACCAAAAGAAATGGCGTCAGCCTCTTCCTGGCCACCTGTGCTGGTGCAGGAGGTGGTCTGTACACCATATGGCTGTTCAGTCAACCAGCTCAACGAACTGATCCAGGCTAAAACGAATTCTCAGAAAAAGTCTCAACCATTTACTCCATCTGGTTTATGACTTCTGTATAAACATTCAAGTTAACACATGGGAGGAGCAGATGAGGAGGGAGGAAGCAGCAGCCAGGGCAAGACTGCGTCCTTCCACAGCAGTACTGGGTAGTTCTGCTGAAGTTATCAAGTCCTTAGATGGCTACTCTGAAGATAAATCTCCTCTTGAAGTCTATATATATTAATCAACTGTGGGGTCTGGCTGCGAAGAGAGAGATTAGGACTCTACTTAAGATGCTGCTTTGAACATTTTCATTGAAAGTTTGGCCACTGAAAACCTTTACTTTGAAAATAAAATGCTGAGTTGGCTTGATGCATTCTGCTAAAACACAAGGAAAGCTGCAAGTTTCAAGGACTTAAGCTGGCAGACTGTCAAGTCAAAGAAAAATAATGATATTTTGCCATTGTTCCAACCTGGAATAAGAATTAATCTCCTCCCCCTCCTTGGTGCAGATTGACAATGAGCAAAAAGCAGTCTTAGCTTGGACAGCTGATGTTCTGCCAGCTTCTTTCCAAGCAGCTACACATTGGTAACTTCAGTTCAAAAACACTGTTCCAAAACATTTTGAACAGCGGGATACATTCTTGTAAGCCCCTTACTAGGCTTTGGGTTTCAAAAAGGACAATGTTGGGACTGTGTGTGTTCACCCCGGATTGTAAAGTACTGTACAGTTGCTATCAATTTCTTTTCTGTTCTGAAAATCTACAATCCCTGAAGTAGGCAAGTCATCAATGGAAGAACAGAAAGGAATGGCACTGAACCAAAACTAGAGACGACTGGTTTTGAAATACTCCTTTTCCTCTACTTACACAAGTCTAGTAGGTAATAACACAACCATCATGAACAAAGCTAGTATTTCTAATTATGTAAGAATCACAAACACAAATTTCAGGTATAAACAGAAATAACACTATACAGATCTACCAAGAACTCCACACAGTGGTAGATCTCTGTGCTAGAAACTGCAAATTCAAGACAATGGCATACATTAATTCTAAGTCAAGAAATCTTCAATTCATTTAGGCAGTATCCTGATGGTAGCCACTCATTGTAACATGTACATCCACACAGGCAACATTAAATGGAAGCAGTTTCCTTTAAACTAGCTCCACACACCCATAGCAGGCAACTCAATTTCACCTTATCACTCGAAACAACAAAAGGACAAGCATTAGGTTAGCAAGGTAAAGTACCTGTTATGGAAGAGAACTGTAGATGACCTGTTGTAGCAATGTTTTCCATACCGCCACATTTAACTCTTCTCACACTGAAGCTGCCACTATAATTCTTTATAAATTCATGTGGGCAGAATAAATAGTTTCAATCAGTGTTCAAGTTAAGTAGAGCAGCCCTCTTGATGACCTCTGCAAAACCTGTAAGCACTCTGAGAAAAGTTACGGAGCTCTCCCCTAGAAGAGAAGAATTTGTTTCTACCCCTAAGAACACTAATGAAGCATATCCTACTCTATATAAAGTTCTAAAATATAAATAGATCTCAAATTGATACAAAGAGTGATCTAATGGTTATTTGTATGTAATTCTTGGTAGTTCTGAGTTAAGAAAAAGCATACCTTAATAGCTGTGCCTCACTAAAAGCAAAGGAAATTGGAAGCAAAGTTGAAAAGATGAGTCAAATCACATCCCACATCCTTGACTAGCTCAGTAAAAACATCCAATTTAATATATTTTGTAAACAGAGCATTTCATTCAATTGCAAATGGCCTATTTTCCAAACACAGTTCTTCTGTTCTGAGACCAATTTATACTGGTTTAACAGTCCTATTTCTCCTCACTACATTTTTCAAAACCTCAACAGCCTGTCTAATGCCTCTCCCTCGCCACTGTACCCTTGCCCCCCATCAGCTTACAGGCATCTCCTGTACACAGAGCTTTTCTCATGCACACAGCCACTTCCCATGTGTCCTTTTAACCTGAGCAAGCATAAAATCATATTTTCCAATACAAACTAGCTACCTGTCACCTCTTATCAACTGATAAAAGCAAAGTTGTACTTGTCTTTCTCTAGCAATGTATCTACAATGGTGACCTCATAGGAAAAAGCATTATTGTTATTCATGCAATTTGTAAGACATAAAATAAAGCAAATTTAAGTTCAGTGGACCCAAAAGTTTGAAAGTTTCTAGAACCATAACAATTGAGAAGAGGAACAGCCTAAGCTGTTATCCAGCTACAGCTATGCTGCACAGCAAGGAGAGAAGGTGGCCTGGGATGGACAGTTCTGATAGCATCCACAAACTTACAAAGTGACCTTCATAATGACTTAACTCCCAACTCACATTCCTTCATGCCAGAAGTTTGGCAAGTAAAGTCTATCACTACAGCACCACTGGAAATCTTAGACCAGTTTCTGTATAGAAAATGCTTTAATACAATAGAAGCCTATTTGAGTAACTGCAGAATGAGACCAGGGGATTTAACCTGCAAAGCATTTGGCAAGCAAGGAGTTAAAATCCTGCCTAAGACTACCCCACAGCTGCTGTCAGCAGTCAGGCTTGTCAAGAGAAGCTCTAGGCTGTCTTGACAAGACTAATTGGCAGCAAGCACCTGGTTCCCCAGGCTGGGCCTGGGGAAGGTAAAAGAACAGAAGCCCTGCAAGGAAGAAGGAGAAGCAGCTGGAAGGCTGCCAGTAGGTCTAGCCTGTTTCATGTTTTCACTTTAATCCAGAAGCAACTTCATCCTTGACTATACCCAGTTAGAGCTATTGGAAACATTTCTGTGCAACCTCCCAGCTGAAGAAAACCTGTGCTTTGTGGTTCTGTTCCTGCAAGTTCTGCCACTGAGCACCCACCAAGCCTTGCTGTTCAGTCATGCTGCAGCACAGCCAACTGCACATCGACACTATCACTAAATTGCAGTGGAATTGAAATTTTGGTTTTCTAATGCCATCAAAAATTCACTTGAAGGTGTTACTGTAACTTTAAAATTGTGGACTAATATGCCAGAAAATCAAAACTAAGACTATTCGGGGTATTCTGTATAGTGAACACATAAAGCATGTGTATTAACAACTTAGCAAATCACAGTACATCTTTAAAGAAAGTTAAAATTTAAAAAAAAAAAAAAATACCCAACACTCTGGAAACTAGCTAGAAGTAGGATACATGAGGAATTTTAAGTGGGATTTCCAGAAAAGTTAAAAGACTTTGAACATATTTTGACCTCTGCTAAGAATCATGATTTCAGTGAATGTGAAGCTTTCTGAAATTCTGCCCTTGGTTTTTTCACATTATATAAAGTAAAAAGTTTTATTCAACTAAAAAAATCCTTAAAAGCATTAGCCTTGCAGGTTCAACCCCTGAGGTAGGGAGATCTTTCTTAGGAGCAAGGGACAAAAAAAAAAAATCCCTTAGTTAGTTTAGCTAAGTTTCTATTACTGAACCAACAAGTGTCTGATTATATATAAACATACACAAAAATTGATATATATATAAAATATGTATAACATCAATATACATCCGATTTTTTTTGGTGCAAGACAGTGTAAGTATAAACATTAAAAAGTCGGAACTAAATTTCTTCAAAGCAAATTGCTCAGCAAATACATTGACTATGCCTCTGCCAAGTTTCACATTTTAGGCTTTTTAGCTTGCTAGTCAAGAATTCCAACAATGCAGAGTAGCACGAATGTTTCCATATCTTAAAACCCTGGAAATTTAGAAGTGTAGTTGTACATAGTCTCAGTATGAAAGACACTTCAATCAATAAGCATTAATGCCAAATTATGGTGCTTGGGAGAACAGAAGATAGCAATGGAACTGCTTGATAGTCAAACCACTGGAACAGACTCAGCCCAAGAGCCACAGAGTGTGCCACACTGTTCTTAGCTGGACACACCATATAAATGACTGCAACATTCCTTTAACTGCTAATGATATTAAACAGTACCAATACAATGACCCATTAGCAATATTTAAATAGAAAAAACCTCAGTGTGTAAACTACTGTGTTTAGAGTTACTGCTCTAGCAATAACAAAAAAATATTTCTCTGCCTGACAGCAAAGAATACAGCCCTTTACCAACACCTGCTCTCCATTTGTATTCAAAGAATACTGAGTAAATCTAGAGGCTGTCTTGGTCTCTACTCATGAGCTTCATGACTCAGTGTGTTTAAAAAAAAAAAAAACAAAATACCAAAACCAAACAAATCCAACCAAAAACCCCCACCCCAAAACCAAACCAAGACAAACAAACAACAAAACAAACAAACAAACAAAAAAACCCCAAAAAACCAAAACCACCAACAAACAAACACCCACACTACACTTTCCTTGTGCCATGCAAAACAGGAATGCCTGTGATTCAAAACATAATATCAACATGTACCATAAAATCTTCAAGCAAAAAATCTAACCCTTCACACAGTCCAAAATGTAAGACTATGACTATATGCACAGGATATGCATTACAGAGACTGAACAATCACTGATAAGAAAATCAGGTCTATCTTTCCTCTTAAGAACATCAATTGCCTCAGTCCATTACAACTAAGGTGCTAACTAGATTATTACGCTACTATCTTATCCTTAAGGAGCTAGACTCTGTTGCATAGTAAGATGAAATAGGATAGCAAGATTATCAAGATATGGCTACATCTTTCTTCTTGGTCTTACATAAAGCAATCAGTTAGACCAAAACTATTTGAGTGAAATGCTTATTCCGCCAAAGAAGCATCTGTGCATGTTGAGTAAGTGAGCCCCCACAGGATGAGAATCTTCTAAGAAAAATATACGTATTTGGTTAGCTCCTAAATTCTTCTGAAAATAAAATAAATAAATGCTTTGTCTTTTGAAGTCATCTATCCAATACAAAAGCTGGCTCCAGTTATCACTAAGGATTGTTGCAGCAAGACCTAGTCATGAATCACTAACCCACTGGTTAGCCAATGGGCATTCCTATCAATCAAGAGGAAAATGGCCTATCTAAAGACACCTCACAAACCTGAGATACCACTTGAATACCCACAAACCAGCTCATTCAGCATTGGAAAGCTGCTGTATCCAAGGGCTGCTATCTGATATGGATAAATATAAGTTACAGGCTGCAGGAACTCCAAGAAGATGCAGCAAAGGAACAGATGAGAAAAATGAAACTTTACAACAGCATTACCAGCTGCATGAGACTAAGAAAACTAATAATGGCCTTTTGCCCTTAACCAGATCTATGAAAGCAGAGATTCAGTTGTATGAATGGTTTACCCTGCTTGGGCAGGGAGGTTGGACCAGATCACCCACTGTGGACCCTTCCAAACTTACCTCTTCTGGGATTCAGTAATGCCTTAAGAAGCTGCATTTCACACAGGAGGAGTCTGCAGCACCACATAAAATTGAGCAAACCTAAATCAGACAATGATGACTGGGTGATGAACTTGTCAGAGGGTGGGTATTGAAGAATACAGTTCTTTCTAGGTTGATTTCTCAGTAACAGAATTCAGCCATAGACAGGGCATCACCCTAAGGGTGATACCTATAACTAATCTACCACTGTTTTGCTCCTAAAAGGGATATTCTTGCTTCCTTCCCGTCCCTTTGCATCAGTTCCAACATTCATCTGGCCTCCATTTTCACCATAAGCTAACTGATGGAAGCACCAGACAGACAAACAGCACTTCAGCTAGGAAAAAGAAGCCAGAAGGGACAAGTGACAGCATGACGGCAGGAGAATCTCCAGAGTCTTATGGAAAGAGAGAAAGGGAGAAGAACCACTCTACCAGTAGCAGTGAGTTGCTAATACTGGTTTAGCCATTTCTGTGAAACCCACTCCTTAATGTTAACCCAGATTCTCCCTATAAACAGAAACACGTTTTATTAAATGAAGGATTAAATCAAAGTCATAATTGTAAAGCAAAAATTAAAAATTTAGCTTTGAGACTAAGACTCATCTAGAAAAACACTGTATCCTTTGGAAGATCAGGAACTTTAACACTGTTAACAGGAAAAACTATTAACATAAAAATACAAGAACTATTAATCTTCATTTTATCAAAAAGATGGTTCAACTGCTACTTGAAAGACTAGAACATTTCTGGCATTTTCAAAAACATTTTCAAGAGCACAGGGACAACCGGTTAAATAAATTATTTCAGAAAGTTGTGATCCTTAAGTATCCTCCATGATGAAAAAGAATTTGATTCTTGATGTTAAAAATAAAAAACCTGTCATTATGAGACATGGCAGTTTCCATATCTAGCTACTGTCACACAGAGGCCAGGAATTCCTGAAGAAAAACATGCATGGTGATCACAAGAATGAGAATTCCAACTTCTACATTCAAAAATAGATAAAAAATAAGAAATTTTCTTGAGAGACTCATGATTAGTCACAGCTTGAGCACCCTTCAAATCATTATAATACAGCTGAAGGGTCCAAATAACTAAAACCAGTTGTGCAAGTTCAGAGATCTCAAACTCCTCTGCTACAGATTGGCAGGAGTCTGCCACTTGGGTGGGGGCAGGGAGGGAAAACCCCAGAACACTGTCTAATGTTTGACTGTACACAAGGCTACAAATTTCTGATTGTACTGGCATCAGTGCACATAGACACACAAAACTAACCTGTAGGTAACTTAAAATCTGTCATGGTTTGGAGAAAAATTATTTATCTCCATCACAAGAGCTCTGATAAGCAGCCAGACTGGAACATGATTTCAGAAAATCTGTTTGCTCCTATACTGAATGAAATTGGAAAAGAAACACCTGATCCATCAGGTACTAACTTTCCAAGAAGTTCACACTGCTACAGGGGCTCTGCTCTCTTCTCTCAAAGAAAGCAGGGAAAACTCTCTCACACAGCTGCTAGTGTCTATGTAATTGAGACAGATTTTACTACAGGAGAAATGCATTTAAAAAAGGAAACTTTCAGCTGTACTGTGTCAACTGGCAAGGCCATCTTTCTTAAAGTTTGAACTAGCCACCTTAAAAACAGCAAAGAAAGTCAGTCTACTTGGCGGCCTTAAAATCTTTTCCCAACAAGAGGGACATGCTTCTGAAAATATTTTTTTTCTTTTTCCTTTAAAAAAAAATAAATTATTTATTACTATCACTTAATGCTTCCCATTATCAGAAACATTTAATGGTTTTCTGTAGCTTTTTGATTTGGTCAGAATTTCATCGGCTGGGTAGCTAGCTAAAATAGTTCTTCAAAGTCTAAGTTGCTGTAGGAAAAATGCCAAAAAAAGTTACATTTTGGCTGTCTTTAAAAAGCCACCTCCTCATTTTATAAATTCAGGAAGTGCAGACTTTGTGTGGAATATCTTCTGCTATCCTTACCAAAGCACAGCCAAATTTGGTCCTGTGTGGACCAAAAGAAAAAAACTTTTAGGTTCACTGGCCCAGTAGTCTTTTGAGATTTTATCTGTGAAGGTTTCTGAAGAATCACATTGACCTTTTTTTGGCTGACTGTCACAGCAATCAGTCCTGACCATATGCATATACCCTGCTTGTGTGAAGTGACTGAGCACTCTCCCTACAACTGCAGTTACACACTGCTGTGATGAGTGACATCCTTGTTACGCTCAGAAGTAACAAATGCATTCAGATACAGAAGAAGCCAAGCTTTAGCCCAGTATGGATACCCTCAGCTTCACTGACAAAAAAGTCTTAACACAGACAAAGCCACAGTCAAAAGTACCAGCGTTGGTAGGAGTCTGGAGATATTGTGGAGCTGATGGGACAGCAGAGGAGGAGAAACAAGTGCATGATTCTGGAGCTGACATGTGTCAGGGCTGTCTCAAAGATTTCCCACCTGCCTTTGTGCCATAAGACACCCCTCAATTCCCTAATTAACTTGGGACAGTTCTGGCTCCTGTGCTCCGCACAGCTTACTGCAGCCCAGAAATACACTTGAAAGTAAAATCCTGCTGAGCATACAGAATGCAGACAGTCTCCAGGGTACCCCACGAAAAAACAAAATAAAACAAAAAGCTGCCATGTCCAGATATGAAATTTTAAAGAAGAGACTTGGCTCAATTTTGACAGATTTTCATTTAAAATTAAAACAATACTGCTCAGCCAGAGGCTGCCCACTGACAAATTTCAAGTAGATGTTCCAGTTCAGAGGTGCACTACAATATTTCAAAGTAGAGACTGACATTAAAAAATGGTGCTATTATTCTAGTTTTGTTTGTGAAAACAGATGAAGATTTTGGCAAAAAGCTTTAAACAAAATTAAACTCAAGGCAAAGAAAAGGCATAAAGTATTTCGGTCCAGAAGATTAGAGATCCGGAAAGTTATAAATGATTGAATACACCATCTCTTAAAATTTTTCCAACACTTTCTATTATCTATGGAAGAAGCAGATGAAGGAAGAACACCAGTGGGAACAATGACTCGTGTGAACTCCCATTTTCACTTAAGCAGCAATGTTCTTTGTTACAGAAGTTTACAGCTGTGCAACAAAATAGGATGCTTTGTCAATGACACAAAATCAAACCATTCAAATTGTCCATTCTGACTTTGCAAACTGCTGGGTGAACAGCTAGACACTATCAGAATTATCTCAGTGTAATGGCCAATGTCAGGTTCAGTGAATGACAGCACAGGATGGAGCCAGCAAACACGAGTAAAACATAATACTATCTTCCTTCCTGAAATTCCAATTATTTGTTTACTCATTGAGATCAGGTAACGTTAATACTCTATGCCATCTTGTTTTCTCCAGAAAAAAACCTGAAGGTAAATCAGTGCAAGCCTCAGAAATACACTGAAAGCTGGAAACCTTGATCTCATACAATGGCCTACTCAATGCTAAGAGAGCAAACAAGAAAATGAAGCAACATGGACATATACAGAAGACAATATTCTCTTAAGTTAATATTAAAAATAGAGGACTTTTCGGCCCACAGTAAGCAGGAGCTAAAGTCCATAAGGAACAGATAAGACCCCTCAAAGAGTCTGAAGAAGGGAAAACATCACCTCAACAGTAAGAAAATACAGTGACTAGGAGAGTTATTTCTTCGCTCTTCTGACACTCTTCTGAGCAGTCCTGAGCATTCTATTTCAATTCAAATAATATATAAATAAAACCAGAAACAGCCATGGCCACCTAACTCTTTACATCCAGTTAGCCTTGTTCAACTCCCACTGTGGGCAATCGCAAGCCATTTGAAGTATCATGATATGAGCACTACGTGCACCCAGCCTAAAACTGAAACACCTGTGAACACAGCTACACTTGGTACAAAGTTACCTTTGTCTAAATGCTGGTTGGTTGTTGTTGGGTTTTTTTTTTTAGCTTGTTCTATAGAATAGAGTATTTCAGTTGGGAGTGAGCTACAGTGATCACCTGGACCAACTGTCTGACCAGTTCTGGGCTGACCAAGTTAAACCATGCTGTTAAAGGCATTGTCCAAAGCCTCTGAAATGCTGACAGGCTTGGGCATCGACCACCTCTCTAGGGTGCCTGTTCCAGTGCTTGAAGAAATGCTTCCTGATGATCAGTCTCAGCCTGCCCTGGAGCAGCTTTGAGCCTTTCCCACATGTCCTATCTTTGGATCCCAGGGAGAAAAGCTCAGTACCTCCCTCTCCACTTCCCCCCTCAGGAAGCTGTAGCAAGCAATGAGGTCACGCTCAGCCTCATTTTCTCCAAACCTCATTTTCTCCAAGCCCAAAGCCCTTGGCTGCTCCTCACAGAACATTCCTTCCAGGCCTTGCACCAGCTTTGTTGCCCTTCTCTGGCTGCAAGGACTATTTGTGTTCTCACAACAGATTTCCATGCTCATATGTCCTTTTTACCTGATGAGGGGGGAGTAAGATGCCAAAGCAGAAATAATTATTTTACCAGGCTGGCACCATGTTATAGCCGAGGGATCACACATCAGTTTGGCATCATGACCAGCTGTGGCTGTGCTACTGCCACACTGGAAACTTCAGTTTGGCAGGATCACTCACAGAACTCCACTTCCCTCACTTTTTGATACACTCCTTTGCTGCCGCTCCTCACCAAGGAGGCTCAAATCAGTCTTCTTTCTGTGTACTCCCACACAACAAGCAGAGTGCATGCTTGACTCCTGCACGCACAGGACAGGCATGTTTGTGCAAAGCCTTTTGAGTAGCAATTTTCTACATGTGTTTATTTGAGCCCCAGGCTCAGCTCCTGTATAGAGGCATCACTTCCCATTAGAGCTAAATAGACGGTTCAACTCCAAAATTAGTAAAAAGATGAAATACACATACAAAGCTAAATGAGTAGGAAATAAAGATTAGGAGCACTGGATTCAGCTACACTTAAGGGATTTGCATGTGGTGCTGTACTGGTAGGCCCACCTAGTGAAATTTTGTAATAGAGTTACCTTTGTACATTAACATTCTTCTCCTGATTTGGCTTTCATCAGTGTCCCAAATAAGAGGCCAGAATTTTTTCATACGTAGCTAAATCTGTAACACCAACATAATTCCTGTTATATACAAATCACAAGAGCTTCCAACAGCAAAGACCAAGACTATTTTTCCATGCTAACATCAAACTCTGCTATGTTTGTAAAATGTTTCCCTTTGGATCATTCCTTACAGCAATACTGTGATGTTTTTATAAAAGAAAAGTGCATCCTGAACATTAGGAAAACTTACAGTGATTAATGAAACCACAGAACTAAACATCCTTCAGAAGAGAGGCATCAGCTGAGTACTATCACACGCTATTAAATGACTAAAGTACGTCATCCTGCTGCCTCAGAGCACCACTGTTGCCTCTTCAGCCCCTTCAGGACACTAAAAGGAAGGCACATAAACAACCAAGGCAGAAAAGAAGTTCTGTTAGGTATGTCATCCATGATGTCCACATATTCTTAAATCAACAACTGCTAATTTACTGTCCTCTCTGAATTCATAGTAACTTGAAAAAAGACAGGGTACCATGCTTTAGAGATGACAACCTTACTGTTGACAGGAAGCTTGGAGGCAGTAGGTTTTCAAAATATCTCACCAGCAATTTGCTTGTAAGAGTGGAAACTGAAAAACTTCCAGAGAATTGTTATCTATTTTACAGGTAAGCTGTACTCCAGTAACTTTCTCACTTAAATTAAATCACTTTTTATTTTACTTCCTTGGGCAACCACTCACACTACATCTATAAATTACCTAGGTAACAGAGTTTTGAAAACCTTACTAGCACCTACTCCTATATTTGCCTTTGGCAGAAAAGTTTTTGACTCATTTTTATGTTCAATTAATCCACAGTCACATTCTTCATAGAAAGACTTCTGGAAAAACTCAACTTGCTGGAAACAGCAACTATAATTACTGACCCTCTTTGAGTCAGCCAAAATTAAATTGCAAAGTAGATTTTCTGGCATTTGAGCTATAACTTAATAGTACAAAGAAAATCAAGACTATGAGTAAAAGAATAAACGAAGCCCAGCATTTGTGAGAACTCAGAAAATGAGACACAAGCAGTGAGTTTACAGGGAAAAATTGAGAACGGACCCTGAACAGTCCCCTTCCAGATTTGTACTGCGTAACAAAAAGAGAAAAAATACTGCTTTGCTCATCTTTGCAGTATCAAACTTCTGTCAAACAAGGCATTAATATTAAAAATGAGAAATACAACTTTATCAAATTTCATAGTGAAGAACAAATTATAAACTGTAACTGTATGGCATTTTATCTCCTTATGTAACATTATTGCCTTTTCTCCACAATTTTCAAGTTTGTTTTACTTACTGCTCTCTGCAATTATGAAGAAAGTAAAACCAAAAATTGTAGTGTCTCTGTATTTCTCAGGAAAACAGAAAACACCACTGCAGGTGTCCCATTAGGAAAGCTGTGTAAAATTACACAAGCCACTGTCAATGAAACTGTCAAATAAAGATTCTTTTCACTTATTACAGGCTTTAAAGCAAGTACAAGGATCACATATTCCTCAACTATGCACAGATATACTACTAGTATGCCATGGTAACTTTACTAGCATTCAGACAATTGGCTTATCATGGTGTAAAATTGATGAATATTTCATATTTGACTGAAGTTAAAAAAATATAGAATTCATGGGCTATGTAGACATTCTGCAGTTTTCGTCTCTCCCGAATTATCTGCATAACTGAAAAAAAATGTGGTTTCATAATCTGATAATATTTGAGCCTATAAGCAAGAACTTACAGGACTAAAATCAAAATAGTTTTTATCTTAAAAACCATTTACAAAATAAATTGAAGATTTGCAGTTAGTGCTATCTATTGTAATCTATGATACTCCAGGAGAATATTTTCTACCCAAATAAACCCTGTTGCTGAAAACAGGGCTGTAAAGTTCCTATAGAGCTCACTATCAACAAGGATTTGCAAATATACTTAAATATAGGTACCATCAAAGAGACAACCCATGGTGCATTGCTATCTCTTTCCATTCTTAAAATTCTGATCAAAACTAGTTGTGAAAAAAACTAAACATCAGTCCCAAAAAAACCCCCCAAAAATTAAAAAAAAAACACAAAAAAACCCCAAAACCCAAACCAAACCAACCAATCAACCAACCAAACAAAAACCACAAAAAAACCCCAAAGAAACAAAAAACCAAACAAAACCCAAACCAACCAAACAAACAAACCCACAAAACCCCCCCAAAAAAACCCCCCAACCAACCATGAATCACCAAATGTGGGGAAGGGACAAACCAAACAACACTTAAAGCAAGGATAGTTCAAACTTTCAGGCAGCTTAAGCCCCTCGAAACCAGCTTCTGACCTGAAAACAAGTGTAAGTTCAATCAACAAAAAGTCAGTTTTTCCTGAATTATATAGAACTATAGAACACAGTGTTTTTCCAAAATTAGTGCCATACTGACTCTAAGTTCAAACCTTAGTCTAAAATACAAGATGCCTACTACTTTTTCAGACACCAGTTGCTCTACTGGTCTGGACTTTAAGGTCCCTAACCTCGTTTATTCTGTTCACAACTGTTAGACAAACATCAAAATAAAAATGTGTTCAATGCAGTGGTCATCAGTCACACATGTAAGAAACTCTGAGCTATAGATGAGTGCAATTACTTGATAGTTTTGAACGTTAATCACAATCATTCTGCACTTAAAATCTGTTAACAGACGCTTCACTTCCAAAGGAGTTTGACATACCAAAACCATGTTGTATGCACATAGGGACTAACAGTTCTACCAACAAAAATGCTAAATCCTCTAACAGATGCTTCAGACCCCAAGGAATTTCAGAGAACAAAACCATATCATCTCCACATGAGAATTGATACTGGACAACACAGACTCTTGAGGCAAAACAGCTTTGTCACTTCTCACAGCACAACTATTTCAGTATTATAAAAATTAAAACTTTTGACTGATTCCCAGATTTTATCCTTATAGTTCCAGTAAAGGGAAACAGGAGATCATCAGGTTAATCTGAAAGAGGTTGTGTATTTATTAAAATAAATTTTGCTAGAATACAATTCAATAAAAATACCTCTATAATATAGAATACTGAGTGGATTAACTGAAATTGGAAACAATTTATCTGAGACACGAAAGCACCACAGAAGACCTAAGAGAATTTATTTTGGAACTGTCATACTGGAGGACTAATTGCTAAGTTATCTTTATGAGAAAGAACAAAATATGAATTTTACTTCTTAAACAGATTAAGTGAATAGGGGTTAAAAAAAAAAAACACCAAAAAACAACAGTATTTCTACAACTTTAGCAGAGCCCATTATGCTAAGGGTCAAGTATAAAGCCAGATTTTCTGCAAAAGACCATTTCAAACAGTCTCAACTAAAGACAGCTAAGTTATGGAAAGAAACCAACAATTACAATGTCATAATTCAGGATGGGACAGAATTTGTTAATTGTCAAACCAGGCTACATGCTAATTATGTCAGCAAATACTAACAGGCAGATGACACACTCCTGAAATACAGTAATGGGATGTAACATAAGAATAGCCTTGACCATCTCAGGGTACACCTAATAAAAAATCTGTCTGGCCAATACATGCTCCTCAGCAGAGAATACAATGACAGGTGAACTATTTATTAACACATTCCTGATACCCTCTCCCAGAGTCAGTACTCTGCAGTTCAGGGGTTTAAAACCAGAAGCAGTAATTCTGCAATCTCCAAGATATACTATACTATCAGTAATTTCAAGCTCATAATTTAAATCTAAATTATGACACAAATCTGTTTTACATCTGTAAGAACCAGAGGTCCTGTTGTCCAAGTTTTTGCTTCCATAAATAAGTTGTCCAGATCTTAAGAACAATAAATACGAGGAATTTCTTCAGTGGATAAACCAAACACATTTTTGAAGAAAAAGCTGGTTTGATACTGAAACTTTAAATCTAATTTATATTCCAATCTACCATTGTGGCAATCTGCTTTAAGGCCTCAATGTGCTACTAACAAATAAAATTAAAGCAAAAATCAAAGCATATCTGGTTTGTTGCCAAAGTTTGAAATAATGTCAAATGTCCAAACGAGTTAAACTGCTGGCAAGAACTCGGAGAAATACCCAGTGAGATCTTGGCAGCAGAAACTTTGCTCACTGCATTCAAGAGACTTTTCTTACAACAAGAGTATGACCAGATAAGACAGACTTGAGAGAACAAGTCACTGCAGTCTGAAGGGACAACGTAACACAATCACCCCTCTGTACCCCCACACCCTGTCACATACCCCAGGACACTCGTAGGCAAACACCAACATCCTGAGCTGGTCTCCCTTAACAACCCACTACCAACTAACCCAGAGGAAAAGAGAAATTAGAACAGTGTGGACTAAATGAACCAGCTGAATAAAAATCGAGAAACTGTGTCAGAGAATCTGGGGGCTCCAAGTGTATAATAACACAGGCACAATTTAAGACAGGTCAAACAGAAGCTTTATTAACTATGATCACAATGAGAGAACATTGAGAGCATCTTTCCTGATTCTCCGCCAAGTGATCACAGAGACCCAGCATAGATTGCTTCAAACAAAAAGGCAAGGAAAAGCAATCATATCAATGTTAACAAGGCCAGGTACCCTTCCCCGGGAGGGTGGGACTCCTTAAATCTGTTGCTAAACAGCTACAATTCTAATGAGGACGAAGGCAGTAAATAATGTAACAATATGGAGATGGCTCTTGGTGAAGCCTACTGGGATGACCTGATATTATCCTGAGGTGCAAAGTTGGAAACAATGAGACTGCTAGCTTTTGGTCGAAAGAAATGTTTTTGAGTATTGATAACCTCTTAGCCAGACCTCTCAGTCTTAACTGTTAATTATTTTACCACCAAAACGGTTTGACAGCTTAAAAATACATTGTTATTTTCCTCTTCCAAGCTATGAGAAAGCTGAATGAATGAGAAATCATATATAGAAAGACCAAAATACTGCAAGACACAGGAGAACAGAAATTTTAACTTATTAAGCAAATTTCAAATTAAAAAAAAAGTAATTAAATTGACAGGTCAACTACTCATCTTGCACATCTGATGCAATAAACTACAAACCAGGTTTAAAATGCTTTTTGTATATTCAATTGACTTCCATTTTCTATTCAAGTGAGATTTAACGTATGTTTTTTAAAAATACTTAATTCACTACTCCCCAACAGAAATGTGAAAATTAAAGACTTAAGAAAACAAAGCATCAATTAAGCAGTGTGTTTAACTGAACTTATCACACAAAGATACAAGTCAACTGAAGATTAAAGATAATTTGCAGGCTAAAATTAATACACTTTATCCATATGCTACTCCAAAAGAATAAAAGATCTCTTAATGCACTAGTGGAATGATTAAAATATCTCCTTCCCAGATGCCAAATGTAAAAGCTCCCCAAAACCAAAGTTTAGTAATGGGTACTTTTTCCACCAGCAAATCAGTCAGTAAATCAAACAGTGCTGCACAGGTCTTACTGCAAAACCAAAACCCCAAGGTAGCAAGGCAGAGTATATAGCTGGATATTAAAAAAGATGGATGGACCTAAGCAGATGAAAGTCTAAGTATCAGAAGTTAGAGATATCTTGGAAATGAAAGTTTCCTGTTCAAGTTTGTTTCGAGAAACAGGGTCTACCCCATTAAATATGTTCATCCTTAGCCAGGAAAGTTCCATGAGGAAAATTAAGTCAAAATAAGCAACCACACTACAAGCCAAATTTTTGTTATTAGAAATCAAAAAGTCTAAGAGATTATCTCAATCAGTTTTTCTCACAGTCTTGATCAAGCCTAATTCATTCAACTGCAGTCCTCGAGTCTCTACTAGCCTAATGGGAATATTGGTAGTAAGTGCCAGACATTTTTTATCCCAGAATTACAATTCTTAATCCTATGATTGACATATGAGTCTTGTGCAATGTGGCCCAAGTTTTTTCATCTGGAAGCCTGTCTGACTGTTAAATTACCATCAGAATTCATTCTGCAGAGGATGAACAAAAATTGTATCAGATTTAGTACTGCAGAAAAACTATTTTCAAATGCTCCTACCCTAGTTAAATTTTTAAGCAATACTTCAAATTTCACCTCCGTAAATGTGCCCCAATCAGAAATCACCGAAGCTCTTAAAAACACTGTAAAAGTTTCTACCTGTAAGAAACTGGTGCTCACCATAAGTATTGCAATATGGATTGCAATACAACAGTATCTTAAGGAATGCTCCATGCACCTTCAACAATAGTGAAAGTATTTGTTATAAAAACCTTGAGTTTACAGAGTACTTATGTACTGCACTCAAATTGCTCTTATTCTGTTGCAGCAAAAAGAAAACCAAATTCTTGATCTCTGATTCTTCAACTACTGTAAAGACTCAAACTTTCACAAGAAAGGAGTACTGGTTTAAATACTTCAATTGATAAGGTAGCACATAATCAAGTAGTCTCCAGCTAGCCCTGAACAAACCGTATATGGCTACATAAAGAAAATACTTCAGAATCCTCAAGAAGTATTACTTAGCTGGGCCAGCCTCCATCTCCCCCTCCTTATCCCAATCTTTCAAAGATAGGCTTTAAATGTTTTGCAGCTGTCCAACATTAAGGCTGAAGAATTCAACAACCACAGCACTGTAAAAGCACAGGGTGAAAAGCAACTACATTCAGGACCCATTACAGAGCCAGAAGAGGTTCCTGACTGCAAACTTCTTCAGCAAAATCTGGATAAGGTCCTGAGACCAGATAAACCTGTAAAATTATTCTTTCTTCCTTCCAGATAATTCTTCAAGTGAGTTCCTACCATATAAACTAGTGCAGACTATGCATAACTGCATTGAGTTTTAGCCAACCTCTCTCACAGCCAAAAATATCAACCACCACCACTGCACACATTTTCTTACTGAGATTTTCAGAAGGTCTGCATAATCTTGTAACTACAAAGTTAGTGAGCCATTTCATATTTCCTGAAACTAAACTGCACATTAGATGATTCACCAATTAGTGTATTCATGAAGCTTTAAGAACCAATCAAAATTTCATTTTTGTTGAAAAATTTAACAGAAATGTCCAGCTGTATGCACGGAGAGAGCATGTGGGCTCTTCTCCTTTATTTAACTTAACTAACAGCTACGTTAGCTGGTAAAAAATATTCAGTGTGTCAAAGTTAATTTATCAAGCTGACAAAGTATAAGGGCTCCAGAAGGTATAGCATACATTTACTAAATTTTAAATACATTTTAACTAGATATAGCTCAAAGATTAAAATAAGCTGTCCAACAACCAAACCACACAAATACATAACACTCCAGGGCACTTCTTATTTAATGGTTCAATTGCATGCTTGTTTGAAACTAATGCATAGGTCAACATAGGAGAAAAGCTGATCATCCTTCAGACCCCAAACCCCATAAACAAAATGTGAGTTTTTTAAAACTGGGTAGATATCTTTGGAAGACAGAGGGCTTGTCAGTACAGTGCAGGCCACAATCAGATGGAGAGGAGGCACTGCATGTTGCTCAACACAGCCAAATCTTGTGTCTCCCCGAAGCCTCTAGGCACAAATACCACAACGCAAAACTAAGTGCTAATTTCTCCCTACGGGTGACACTACAGAGGCTCTTGGGGAAACACGAGGCAAGGAAATGAGCCTAAAGTAGACAGTTATTCAAGAATTACTCAACTAGCCAACCTATTCCACTACTTTGGAATTAAAATCAATATTTTAGGAATTTATGATGGAGCCTTTACATCAAAAGTTCTTTCATTCTATGAAGTCAGGAATGTACGATTTAGTAAACAAAAAGGTATTCTGTTTAGATTTTACATTTGTTTTCACTATTTGCAGCAGTATATAAAATATCACGACTTCAACTAAATTTCAAGAATAGATAAAATTACTGTATGGAACTTACATGGAGTGATCTGAATCCATGAAGTATCTACCAAAAACTGTGCTATTTTGAAAGAGGCAATCACAGGACAAGGTGGTTTACAACTATTAACAACAATCATCACTAGTGCTTGATTAGACTAAAATACATCTCTTAACTTTAAACATAACGAACAAGCCCAAAAAATGCATGTTATACCATCTCAGGTTATAAGTCCATCACAGAAACATGTAAATTGCCACATCTAATTTGATGAACAGTCAGTCATCTCTCTAGAACCTTGCTGCAGAGTGACAGGTTTCACATGTTTCAAAGAAGATTAAAAAAAAACCTCTTTCTGCTAGAACAAAGTTGATTTCTAATCCTTTCCATCTGCTCCCTCTTTCTTAGACATACCTGCCATCACTAAAAGAGCAATAGAAGAGAAATTCTAGATATTCCTCCAAGGACTAACCAACCCAGCCATTTTTCCAATGCTCTCATATATATGAACTCATGTCAACTACCGCTACCCAGCTGTCTGAATTCACCGTCTGGTTCGTATTGCTAATGCAATTCTGAAAACCAGAGTAGAGGCAAGACATTTAGACCAACTGGAAAATCAGAACAGATTTCATCAGCTCAGTCCACCAGGTCACAAAAGTGGTTTGTTTTCTCTCTTTCTGTAGTTTGCTTTGGACTGACAAATAATTTGCCCTAGTAGTATAGCTAATTCACTCTGCCATACTTAGTCATGTACAGAAATGTAAAGAATTGAATCTGTTCTGACAGAGACTCTATTGCTAAGGCTATCGCTTTGATATGAGGTCCATTTGAGTATCTTGGTTTACAGACTGACAACTGAATGAAGTAGGAGGTTGCTAACTTGGAAACTTGCCTTCTTTCAAATGTCTCACTGCAGCAAACTGATCAGCTGGGGATATTCAAGGTAACGGGGGTTATGCTCAGGCTGAGAGCTGCATATCTTCACTGGGAAGCCTTCAAAGGCAGAAACCTGCATGACACGCGGTCCTGAGGTGCATGGATCACACCTTGAGATTTCTACGGATGTAACATTCCCAAACCATACTGGAATTAGCTCCGGTGAAAAAGCATCTTTGGTTTGTGTGGTATGGCTAGGGATCACACCTCACATAATGGGATATGGCCCCATATGATGAACAGCATAAAAATTATACCTTACAATCAGAAATAGTGCAGAAAACTTCAACGAGCTTTACAGGAGGGAGAAAAAATTAAAAGAGGGAGCATTCTGTAAGTATTCAGGGAATGGATACATGACTATTGTACACACTGGGTTCGAAAGACTACTGTGATCAGATGATATGCAACCCTGATGAAATAAACATTCAGAGACAGAAATGTATTCCATGGGATTACGCTACTGTGATTCAGTGCAAGTACTGAGGTACAAAGTTAACAACAGCAGCAGAAATAACCCGATTTACTGCTCCTACAATTCCAAGAAACCATTCATAACTTCGAGTCAGATGCTTATAAAGACCACTTGCAAACTTTTATGAGCGCTCACGAGGGAAGACGGCCTGATGCTTAAGGCACCCCCCTCCGCAGAAGGGGTTAACAGGAGGCTGTGAGCCCTGAGGGCTCTTTAGGGGCAATTCTGCCAGGGTGATTTCCATACGGACAAACCCTGCGTGCAAACTCGGACACAGGACACTGCCGACCACCCCGCTGCTCCTGCACCAGCGCCACAATCACCCCCACAATCACCCCGGCTGCCGACAGCGGGCACCCCCGTCCGGCTGGGGCAGGTTCGACCCCGGGGCTCCACTGCGACCCCTCAGCGGGGCAGCCGGGACCGAGCAGAGCCACCCCCCACACCGCTCTCCGCCTTTCCCGCCCCAGGCGCCCTTCTCCCGGTCGCGGGCACAGCCGAGCTCTCGCCGTCCCTTCCCCCGGCTCCCTCGGGCCGGGACAGGGAGGCAGCTCCCGCCTCCCTCCCGCTAGGAGCCGCGGCCTCGGCGGGCGGCAGCGGGGCCGCGGCCGCCTGTGGCNCGCCCAATGGAAAATAGTTCCCCGGGCCCCGGAGCGGAGACACCGGGAGCGACACCTCGCCGGCCAATGAGAGCCGGCCTGGCCCCTCGCGGCGCCAATGGGAGCGGCGGGCTGGCG
>VZTX01014604.1:141935-177961 GCA_013400915.1 Pardalotus punctatus
CCCAGCCAACCGGGCCGCGGAGCTCGCACTGACCCGCTAGGCTGTCTCCGGTGGCCTCCATTGACCACCATCTTGGAGTCGGGCGCGAGGCCCGCTCCGGGAATGGGCTCGCCGGCCGGCGGCCATCTTGGGTCCGGGCGGAGTCACGTGTGGGGGCGGCCGGCAGGAGGTGGTGGGGAAGGGGCGGCCGAGCGGAGCCCCCGCCCCCTCCTGTCCCGCCCCGCCCCGCCGGGAGCCGGAATTCCCCGTGACACTCGGCGTCAGAGGCGGAATAGCGGTGGGAAGTTGGCTTTTCCAAGCACAGCTCCCAAGGCGGCCGGATGCTGCGCAGGCAGGGACCGCCCCGGCGCTGCGCCTGCAGGAATCAGGCGGCTCCTTGTACGCTGAAGGGAGCAGTAAATGCTTACGCCTGGAGACCCTTGGAGACACGTCGATATTATTGGTAGCGATACTCCGTTCCTCTCCCTTCCTCCATATAATGAGGGAGTAAATCCATGGCTTGGCCTAAGTGCAAGTGAAGTAACATCCGATCACGTCGAGCAAAGGAATCGCTCGTTGCTGCACCAGCTCAAAAGGACATCTGGTATTCCAAGTAACAGAGCGCATCGCATCTTCCTGTATATGGCAGACACACTGGGACACTACAGTGTGGACGGTGGACACTGAGATGGGAAAAGATGCACAGATGTCAGGCTCAGAGGGAAGGGCCCATGGGTTTACTGTACTGGAAGCAGCAGCAGGCAGAGAACGGCAGGAGCCGGTTCTCTTTGACATTTTTGTCAAAGGCTTTTGAGGAGGAGATGGGGTGTGTGCTCAACAAGTTCGCAGGTGGTGCTAAAGCAGGAGTAGTGGGAGTGCCAGAGGACAGAGCTGCTGTCTAAATGGATTTGGACAGGTTGGGGGAATGACCTGACAGGAATTCTGTAAAACTCAGCAAAGACAAATACAGGGAATTCGACAAGTCCAGCACTTGGGTCCTCTGCAGCAGTACAGGGTGGGGACTGATGGGCTGTGGAGCAGCTTTGCAGAAAAGGATGTGGGGCCTCATTGGACAGCAGGTTGGCCATGAGCCAGCAGTGTGTCCTGGCAGCAAAGGAGGCCAAGAGCATTCGGGTCATACCATTGGAAGCATAGCCATAGGCCAAAGAAAGTGATTATTTCTGCTCAGCTACATGTGGAATAGTGTGTCCAGTTTTGGATCCAAAAATGCAAAGAAAATCTCAACAAATTGGAACAAGTTCAGTGGAAGCCAGCAAGTGGTCCAGGGGGAGGTGCAGCACTTCCCTTGTGAGGAGAGTCTGAGGTAACTACCCTGGATTAGCTTGAAGAAGAGACAGCTTAAAATACTTCAGTATACAGAACACAGCCTAGCACATACATTGCCAGCAAAAAAAAAAACCAACCCAAAGACGAAATAATGCACTGTATAAGCAATTCTGCACCTTGGAAGAGGATGAAAAATATAATGGAACATACATAATTGATATTAGTTGCATTCAAAATGATACTGATGAGGCCAATGTGTGAATTTACATTTCTAGAGCAGGGTAGCACTCGTGAAGGATTCATGTGCATCCTGCACAAATGCAGCTAAATTGCCACTTGGCAGCCCTACGTAAACAGTGCAATAAAGAATGTGCTAACAAGTAGCAACAACAGGCAAAATAAATATAGAGCTAGCATAGCCAGGATCTAGTTAACAGTTCAGCATGGGGAAATGCGAAGTCCTGCACCTGGGGAGCAGCAGCTCTGGGCATCTGTACATGCAGGGGGCTGTCCCAGCAGCTTTGTGAGAAGGACCTGAGGGTCCTGGTGAGCACCAAGTTCAAACCAAGCCAGCAACGTGCCCTTGATGCAGAGAAGGGTAACAGTATCCTGGGCTGCATGTTGCCGGCACATTGATGGAGTTGATTCTGCTCCTCTACTCAGCACTGGTGAGGCTGAACCTGCTGAGCTCCCAAGTACAAGGAAGGTACAAAGCTACCAGAGAGCGTTCAACAGAGGGTCACTAAGATATTACAGGATTGAAGCATGTCTCCTGTGAAGAGGGGCTGGAAGAGATGGGGCTGTTCTGGCTGGAGAAGAGAAGGCTTAGAAGAGGCTCTCATTGATGTGTATAAATACCTGAAGGGACGATATAAAGAGGATGAAGCCAGGGGTTAAACCACAGCAGTCTTTTCTGCAGTTATCCAACACTGACTCCACTTGTATAAAAGTTCCATAAGTCAGTTTTAACTTCAACTTATGGGCTGTTTCACTTTTTAATTAATTCTGTAGCAAACTGTAGCATTCTGTAGCATTTTCATTTCCAGTATGCAGTAAATATTTTTATGCTAGATACCTAAATCTTCTCAAGTATGAAGTTTTACCCTCATAAGCCCTCATTTACCCCAACATAAACCCTCAGATTTGCTATATCTCTTCATATTTGTAGAGCAGGTCCTCTTGAGTTTACTGTTCTTGTTGGGATTAAGGCTCAGCAACAGTTTTCATCTAATAAAAACACCTGCCATTCTGGCCTGCTACGTGGGCAAAGAACTTGTAACTGGGTGGAGGAAAATAATCAACTGCTTTCTTTTTACCATATGGTTAATTTTGAGGATCCAATTACAGGATGGAGGAAAAGAAAGGAAATAGGCTGCCATTTGTTATAAACAAGAAGAAAAAATCCTAATACCAGCAGAGCTAGACTGTGGCCAGAGCTCAGCAGGATGGAGACTGTGCAGCTGGTGGTTATCATGCCCGGGCTTCACCAACCTGACCCACACAGCTGTAGGACCTGCTTTGATTTTGTGAGGAAGCTTTGGTGCAAGGGACTAGCTCTGAGCCCTCAAAGCATGATGGTACTTGCTGAAGTTTTTCTGTACTAATGTGTTGGAATGGACATCTGAAGAGCTCTGTCAGTAAGATTGAGAAGGATATGGGAAAGCCATGGGCTGTTGTGAGTGCTCCAGACTATGAGCCTATTGGAAGAAATCAGATCACCTCCTTTTTCAGGATGTGCACACACCCTTGAATGAAAAGCAATTCCCTTGGAAAATTTCTGGGCAATACCTTCCTTCATAAGGCAATTAATTTGCCTGATGGAGGGCAATGATCCGTGCATTGTAGGAGGACAAGGAGGTGCTGTGAGGAAACACCACTTGGAAGAAGGTGATCAGAGGCTGGAAACTGAGCCGGCTGCTGCCTCCCACATTGGCTTGCTTTCATCTTTCAATGTTTATTTCCCAGGCATGCCGCCAGCCTGGGGTGTGTGCTGCCAACAATGCAGCGCTGCAGGGCATGCTGTGCACAGTGCCCTCAGTCTGCCGCTCCTGGGTGACACTGCCCACTTGCTGTGCTATGGGCCACCGTGGTTGCTTCAGCAGCCCTGAGCGGCCACATTTACCATGTTTCCTTAGCCCAGATCTGCTGGATCATTGCTTCTCCGTGTGTCCTTGGCTGATCCTGCTCCTGTGTTGCAAATTGTCCGACCCTGGCAACCTCTGCAGCTCTGGCCCGGAGCACTCTCTCCCACTCCCTTCTCCCGAGTTTATCCTCTCTGCAGCCTAGAGCAATTCTGAGAAAGCAAATGCAGGCATAGACCTTAAATAAAACTTTTTAATTGCAGATGGAACTTAATAAAGTTTCATGAAGTTAGTCAATGTATTTGTTCTCCCCTCACTCCTAACAGCATCAGCCATGTACCAAACCTCAGTATGTCTGGGGTTTTAAAACTGAATTGGAGTTCAGCAAGGCAAAAGAGCACCTTTCAGTTCTGGCTGATGAGGCAAGCAGCCTTCTCTGCATCCCTGTGCCCAGAAATCTGTGTGTCTGTGGAACTGAGGTGCAGCTACAGTGGTAGGAATTTCCTGTGCTAGGGTGCTTTTTCTAGGCCATCATGACACACAGCCAGAGGACTGCCCATGAGAGAGCAGTTGTCAGAAGTGTGAGCATTTGATGCTGCCTCCTTACTTCCAGGCTTTTTCCGTTCAGAGTGAGATGAACATTAATCTCTCCATCAGCCAGGTACAGAATAATAATTAGTGATGGAAAATTTAAGATAATAGCAAAGAAAGAGAGCAGGAGTAAAACAATAACCACTTTCATTATCCTGCTGAGGAAATCCTGGCATCTCTGGATAAGTTGTGTCAGCAAAGGATACCTTGAAGCAAAAGGCTGATGAGCATGTACTAGATAAACCACAAGATTTGGCAAGAGGGACTTGCAATAGGGACAGAGACCTCTGCAAAGCAAAAGTAGACAATCCTGGGAAAGGTAGAGGAAATGCAAATTCTTGTCTGGTGTCTAATCTAACAAAAATATTCCCAACATGGCACAGCTTCAGGATTAAGAATGGAGGAACCCCCATCAGCACGCCAGCCAGCTCCTGCTGGACACCTTCACCTACCAAGTGCTGCCCTGCTTTGCCTTTGCTGACCCCTGGCACTTTTGCTTGCATGTGTAATCAGTCCCAGCACGGTGATCTGGTTGTGCACAAGCAGACTCACTCTTCATTTTAAGGGACCAAAAATTCTGTCCTGCCTAAACAAATAGAAGCAAGTCTGCACTTTAAAATGCAAGAATTTCAGGTATCAGAAAAGAAATATATTTTTGAAATGTTGACCTAAACATCCAGCACACCTGCCCTGGCCAGGGACTGTCCTTCAAAGAAAAGGCAAGGCTGGTAAAATGACTGCACCAAGCTGAAAGATACAGGTCCAAGTATTTTTAATCCGGGCTAACTGAACATGACTAGAAATAGTGGCATGAAACAAGGAGATCCCCGTATAATCACTGTGGTGGAGAAAGAGCTCAGGAGGGGTTGGTTACTTGCTTTCTCCTTCAGTCCTTTGCTTTTGTCTGCCTGCTCCATTGCAGCTGAGCTGGGGAAAAGACCTAGAAGCCTTTCTGGTTTTTTTTGGATGCTGAGTCATTTGGATGGATGAAATAAGAATATCTATGATGCTCCTTTCTCCATTGTTCTGTACCTTGAATAAGCATTTTCACCAAGGCTGAAACATCAACTTTCTGATATGATTGCAGGTTTCCCACTTTGCACAGGTGTTAATAGTGATTCCTCCTGCCAGAATAAGGACACCCAGGCTCCAGGACAGCTTCAGGCAGGCACAACAGATGCAGTGACAGTCAAAAGTACTCTGACTTGTCCAAGCACCACCCAAGACTGTAGTATGCATTCTTGATCTTTCTTTTACTGAGTAATACAAAGCAACTGCTAGAACCAGTCCCTCTTTTGCTTGTTTGTTTGTTCATTAAGTAACTTCCAATCATCCCGAGTCAAGAAGTCTGCTCTTGCAGGTGCAAGGAAGGTATAATTTTAAAATATTTTCCTTTGAAATGGATTTATTTGTGATCTACTCTAGTGCTCTATTACTAATTTATGAATTGGCATACTTTTGTTACCAGTAAACACTATCTACCATGATCTCAAAATGACAGGGCTTGAAGGTTTTGAGAGGAACCATTTACAGAAAGCCAGTGCTCAGCATTTTCTGAAACCAGGTCCCTCTTCAAGGTATTTCAAACTGAATACATAAAAGCAAAGAAACCCCAAATCATTAGTTACTTTTGAAAATTTTAGCCAGGGAACATTTTTTTTTTAGTGCTCGTTGTGGAATCATTAATTATCGTTGCACAGAATGTAATAACAAAGCAGAGCTCCCCAATGGATGAAAGCAAACCACTTCTCTTCTAGCTTTTTTTTTTTTTTACAGCAATAATAAAACATATTATTATGTACTTCCAACCACGAATGTTCTCCAAAGCAATTTGATATTAAATCCCACATCATCTGACTGGATGAGTTTTTACAGATTGTTACAGCAGGGCAAGCCAGGAATGTTATTAGTGTGGCCTGAGGCACAGCGCTGTTTCACAGAAAAAGAGGAACAGTTAAAAATTTAAAGTGTCCCAGAATTCTTTTTCTCAAAGGGGATTTGTGGCACTGCTGAGATTAGAGCCATTCCTACTCAAGCAGCTATATTCCCCAGGAGACCTTCATTTGTGCCTGTTTAGTCTGAAGGATCTGGTTTAAATCACCAGGGCAGAATACTAATGTGAGCTGGTGGTTCTGTTCTCTGGACTTGTTTCATTTTCCTTCCTTTCTTCAGGAGCAATGCATTTGCATAATTTTTAAGGCTAAGCAACAGTAGGAAGAGGTTGGGTTGAAGCCTAGTTAATGCCACCCAGATGCATTCCAGGTTTGTATTTTCAGTGCTCGGTCCCTCTGACTGTCCACTGTATTGCAGGATTGGCAGACCATGCCTTCTGTGACTCAACATGGAAGACTGGCTTTCAGCACTGAAAAGAGAGCACTTTTCATCTGCAAAAATCACCGTTAGTTAGAGAGAGGTGAAGCAAAATTGTGTGTAACTGACACCTGACACCAGCATCAACACAGTTGTGTTACATGGACCAAGGTTTTTATTGAGCAACCTTTAAAATTGCTTTTAAATATCTCCTTGTTCTCCAGATCACTCGACTGTTGGCATAATTTGAGTATAAATTGAAGCAGTTGGACAGTTCCCAAGAATATCTGTGGGCAGGGATACACCCCCATTGGGGCTGGCCTTGCTCAAGGTAGGGCCAGGCACTGCTGCTTTAACCTCTGTGTCACCCTGTTCCGTTGGGGTGACGGAGGAAACAATGAGCTTTGGGGCACTGTTGGTGTTTCCCTCAGGCATACCACATTGCTGGGGACGTTTTCCAGATGCTGTTCTGGACTTCAAATGCCTTGTTGAGGTTGACTTTGGTTAAGTCATCTAAATTGCAGAATAGGAGCAACAAACTGCATGTCTCATCAGACCTTCACTTCACCAAGTATTTCCGTGAGTGCCATGGTTCACTGCCGGCTACACAGACTATTTTTGCATCTAGAATGGAGTCTGCTTTTAGGACATGTCTATCAGGACCAGCATGGACTCCAGGAATATAATCATAGACATGTCTGAGAAAGCAAGCAGCAAGTTATGGCTGTTTTCAAGCCTTTTCTGAGGTGAGAGGAGGCCTCAGGGGTACATCTCAGAAGTGTGAAACCGTGACCAGATTAAAGGAGATTTAAAGCACAGATTAAAAGGAGCCCTTATTAGAGAACACATTAGAAGAAGTAGGACAACCAGAACATTTTCTCAGAATGTGCTCAGAACCACACAGGAATCGTTTCAAGGTGCAGTGGCTCATGACTAAAAGAGGCAGTTTAAAGGGTTTTTGGACATCATATGTCTTTCATCTTCACCACAGGTTTAGCCTTACATGGGCAAACAGTCCAATTCCAGCACAAGGGGCATCTCATTTATTACTAGATGATGCTATTTAAATGTTGGCAGTTTGAAGCAAGGGTGCAATGCTAGATTTTTATGCTCTTATGATCCTTCTTCTCCACCCTTTTTGGGATGAAAGCCCATTGGAGTTAACCTGCACATATTGGCTACGTGGGAGCACAACTTATGGTCAAATATTACTAGTTCCAGTGCTTATTTACCTATTGTCTCCAGTCAGACTATTTCAATTGATAAGGACCATTCTTGTTGTAAAGGAATGTACTAGTAGGTTTTTTATTTGTAACTGACAAGTAGATGGCCTTTTAGCTGGCAATATCCCTAAAGTATATGTAGCTGTATGACTAGAACAAGATTTACTTGAAGAAACTCAAACATTCATGTTGAACTTGCCTTAAAATTTAAATGTCAGAGTTTCCTATCTTTCAAATATCTAACTCCCACTGATCCCAGTGAAATAGATAATAGTTACCCCTGAGGATTTGAACCTGGAGATAACAGAAGGCAAAATATAACTCACAGAAACGCATAATAGAAAAATAATTACGTTATAAAAACAACTTGTAGTGCTGTTGCAGTGCATATTCTGCACTTGGATGTTTCTTTTAAAGGACTTACAAGATTTATAAATCTGGTTTTACAATGTTTTAGAACTCAAATCTGAGATAGAGCATGGTTTTCTTCGTTGCCACAAGCACATGAATTTAGTTTAAAGTGGTTCAGCCTACAAGAATGACTGTGATTTTTTTGACAGGCTCTATTTTCTCCTATATGTATTTGATAATGTAAGCTACAGAATCACTTGGTTGTTCCTTTTAAAGACTGTAACTCTGCAAAATTCTAAAAGTAGGATCTCAAATCAGCATGTTAAAGAAAACAAGCTATATCGACTGTTATAAGAACAAGATATGTATTAAGCTTTGATGTTTGCTACCAGCTGTGGGAAACATTAAAAGAAATTGGCAACAGTTAGCATTTAATTTTGTGACAGGAAATGTAAGAAATGAGGCTAGTCCCAAAATCTAGGTGATTTTGGTCCAGGAAGTCAAATTTTCATTTTTAGGCACAAACCACTGTAATTATAAACAGGCGGTTTGTACCTGCAGATAGACAATGAACTGTTTGGTTCAAGGTGACACTTTTTGAGATGCTTTTTAATATACTGAATCTGGATAGGTTTATCTTGGGTTCCGTAGAACATAACAGGTTTTCAGGTACCTTGTGGTCTTGCTTTGTGAAATTAAAACATTCAGGTAGCTTTCCACTCTTTGTCCTCTACATTATATCACTTATCAACCAACTGAAGACTCTATATTTTAATCTGTGGAAAGACTGCTACACTTCATATTCCTCAGAATCTCCCCAGGCCACACAAGTAAAATTTGGATGGTAAGTCTGAGCTTCCCATTTAGAGATGGACCCGAGTCCATCATTCCCTGGGCTGGGCCTATGCCTTTTGAGTGAAAATTACTGTAGTGCCATCTAGTGCTACTCTGCTGATCTTTGTATTTGCTATATAGTTTCCAAGGACATTGCTCTGGATTCAAACTTCTATCTCTAAACACACTGAAACCTTGGAAATGCAATTACCTTTCTTGGCAACATTCCCCATTTTCTCTCAGGCAAGTTGTAATATAAATTATATACATTTCTATAACAGACTTCGCAGCAATGGATTAAAATTGGCTTTAGCAGTGTGACAGTGTGGAGTGGGGAAGAAACTGGAGATTATCTTGCAAAGAGCATGTGTTCCATATCTTCAAAATGTGCAACTTTTAAAAATAGGAATGCAGAAATTGCTCTGGAAAGTATGCCTATAGAAGGGAAGGAATCCTTGCTTGCAAAGATGATTTTGAAGCATCAAGCCCAACCCAATTGGTGAAGAAACTATTCTTTTCCCTGTATATATGGGATGCTATATCTGTTGAAAACCCCACAGGGATTGTCATACCCAAGGAGATGAAAAAGACTTCCAAGACGTTATGTGCAGCTCTGTTCACTAAAATATACCCGGTTCATGCAGCAATTCTCCCTGCTAACCCATCCAGGTCTCCTACATTCCCGGACTGGGAGGACTAGAGGATTTTGGTATGGATAAGGGACAGCTGCCCTAAAAGTAACTGTAGTTGAAAACCAGTTACCCAAAAGGCAGCATCTGACTGCAGCCTGAAGCAGTGTGCCTTGAGACACCTAATGCCATATTTGTTAACTGTTTTTAAACTATTCCTACAAAGACAGTCCTGGTGAGAAACCAATTGGAAATAAGCACTTGGGGGCCTGTGAAGATCCTGCTGAGTTCCTGTCTACATCTGCAGAAGTTTTTGAATCTGACCTCAAGACACCTTGTGGTCAAGTAAACATGCTTTGCTAAATGTGACAGTGATTTTGTGAGCTGTGGTACAATGTGACCTGTGGCCTGTGTGATTAAAAAAGTAGCTGCTGTTGCCAGATGTTCCACGTGTCTCCCCAGCCTTCTGATTTAAAGTGCTGGCAGCAGCTACCCACAAACAGTCCAGCACCCAGTGGGCCAAATGACTGTTTTCTTGAAGAGCTATCATGTTGACACATTTATCTGAAGTATTTTGAGGCTGTGCCCATGACAGCAACTAGGGGGTGAATAATTTCAGGTATGTAACAGTAAAGTCTAAATCAGTAAAATCTATTCTATTATTTCTTTCATCTCACAATCATTATATAGTTCAAGAACTATATTGGGCTTGCTCTTGAAAAGTCCTACTAACACTTGCAGCATCCACCTTTTCATCCTACCTTCAACATGGATCTAAAATTAGACTCTGTTACTGAAATGAATATATTGCTCTTCAATCCACAAGCTGCAAATTGGGCAATAAATTCTTGTCTTAGCATGGAATTAACCTGAAGTAAGATAGGAACTTTTACGTTTTGCCACATCTAAGATAATAAATAAAATATTAGAAATTTTTTTCCATGTAGTGGGCTTGAAACTTCTAGCAATTTACTGGCTAACAGAGCAAATTTCGCCTGATAGCAGAACTATAGGTAAGATAGTAAAATAGGTAAGAGATGGAAGCTTATAAAACTCTAAATGAATATTTACAAGAATTTAACCCAATGTACAAATCTAGAAGCATTATCGCTATTTTTTTAAACTTAGGAATAGGCACAAACTTCCACATACTTGATATAAATGTCTAGACCTTATTTTGTTTGAGCAAATTCATGTCTCTTTAATAAGCAGAATGGTGCCAACAATTTTATAGAGAGCCCCACATGGGTTTTTTTTTCCTCTGGAATGTCTCCAAGCAAGTCACACTCTTAAAAAAAAAATTTGGCCCTCATCCTGCAAAGCCTTGTGTATGTGTCAAGTTTTACATACTGTGAAGAGCCTCATTGATTTAAATAGAGCTAGTCACAAAGTGAAATGTTAAGCCTCTGCACAAATTTCACCAGGTTCAGAACTTTTGTTTGAAATGTATTTATGTGTTCTCAAACTTCCTTTCAAAAGAGCCTCTACTGCCCATTTCTCCATTTTTGTGTATCCAACACTTTCTATAGCTGTCCTAGTATTACTCCAGCCTGAATTTGCTGGAACATTTCACAGGATCCTGCAAACTGTGCAAGAGGAAGCTTCAAGTAGGAAACTTACCCAGTCTATATTTTTCACAGATCAAGAGTGCAATACGTGATCCTTTGAGCAGTATTAATATATTTTTGTGAGTTAGTGACAGATAGAATTTTATCCAAAAAAGTGTCTAAAATCCACTCAGCAGGATGCCCCCTGCTCCCCACCATGAATGCCAATAACTTTCATTTTTAATAAAAGTTTCTAGTACTATTCCTGAAAAAAAATCAAATATGATTTGAGAATGACACAGCATAGTACCATCTTCCAGAGTTCACAGAAGATTATTCCAGAGTCTTCACTGCTGCCCAACACCTTCTCAAATTGCAAAGGGGTGAAAAAACCTGATGTGAGAAGACACTTTTCAGATTTTGCCATGTAAATCCTACAGAATGACAGCAAACCTAACATCTTCTGAAGTCTTTGAGGTGACTGTATAAGCTATTTCAGAGGTGTTCACTGTCTATCTTGGATCATGCTCAAGTTAGAAAACTGAAAGCAGTGATTTATAATTACCATCTGACTGCCATCCATTTGGAACATATCACAGGAACTGTGGAAAAGACTGATACAGTTTAATTTAGGGACATTCTTACTGAATTTTACTTTCCATTCTATGTTAGCTCTGATAAGAGTTTCAATTTTAAGACTGTGCTAAATATGTCTTAGCAGTAAAATATACCAAGAGTGCAAATGAACTATCTAAATTTTACTCTTTTTAAAGGTCAGGATTACATTCCTGTTTTATCTAGAAAATATTTCACACATTTTGTGAGCACAGTGTATTAAACAAAATTGAGCTAATTGACAGTGGCAGAGCTAAAGACAGTACACAACTGTCTCATTAATTTAAAATGTCAAATAGATGTTCTGCTCTGGTATACTTCAAATGGAATAAGAGATTTAGATATAACAGGTGTAGATCAGTTTTCCACTGTCAAGAAATATAACTGAAGAAACAATAAAGAAACAGAAGGCTTTCAATACAAGTACTTCCTTCCCCTAGGAGTTGTACAGAGGAGTCAACATATGTGACTTTTGAAGATTCAGTGACATCTGGCTTCACATTTTTCCCACATATAAAGTGATATTTGTCATATAAAGTTCTCCTTTCTGATACTGTTCTGACTGCTAAACCTTTAACCTGACTTGATTTCTATCTGAAGGACTTTTTCTTGTCTGCTCTCTTTTGCATGTTTTATTTTGTTGGTGGATTGGTTGGTTTTTTTTGGTTTGTTTTTTTTTTGCTGCTTTTACCTGTGGGACAGAACTGGTCTAATTTGTTCCTTCTTTCATGGATGATCCTGAACATGGTACCAAGCAACAGAGTAGGGAACCAACCACTGCTGCAATACAAGTCCTTTCCAAAGACCTGTGTGAATAAATGATCATTCAACCAGATGAAGAAATATAACTAACCATTTACTTCTATATTAAACATGTATTTAATATGTAAGAGTCACATAATGGGTGTGTGCACGAGTGCTTGAAGGGAGAGGTCAAAACACTCTGCTCTAGAAAATACTGGTGTTGGGTGTTAGAGGTGGATGCAGCGAGACATGGAGGCTTGAGAAGGTGAAGAAAAGAAGGAGCAACTGTATATGAAGAAAGCTGGAGAGAGGAGGGTGGGAGTGAAAGCCGGGATGTACAGGAAGAGTGAAAAGTGGGTGAATGAACTAAAAGAGAAGCAGCAAAGAACAGCAATGGGCCAGATGCAGAAATAGCAGAAGCCAGATTCTGGAGTTCAGGATGTGGTTGGGGCCAGAAGGACAAGGCCCTTCCCAGCTGTTGCTGTGCATCTCTAGACAGTGGGAGAAAAGAAGGCCATGGCTTTTACTCCCTGATCTCAGCCTTAAATGGACGATTTGAGGAAGAATAAGATTTTTAAATGCTGAGGGAGAGAGAAAGAAACGACAAGGGAAGGTGAGATAGGAGTCAAGCCTCAATGGGACTTATGATTTTATTTCAGGCTGCTTGCCAACACATATTTTATTTATTTTTCTAGTTACTGTTGGATAATGTTGAAATGTGTGTCAAGTTGTGACCTGTAAAAGGTGTTCAGAAAGCTTTCAGTCCTTAGCAGGTAGAAGGTTCTGCCACTCCCCAGGTTAAATATTTAATATGGCCAAGGGCTGTCTGTGAGTGCAGTGGAGAATCCAGCTGGAGCAGTGCGAGGTGGAGGTGGTCTCTGATAAAGATAAAAGTGAGAGCAAACTGGAAACTGAGCTGTGCAGAAGCCCGTAAGTGTGAATGTCATCTGTAGCTTGACATCACACTGAAATAAAATACACTTCTAGTGAAGTCTTCCAGCCTTAAGAAAGATTAAGATACCTTGATGCCCTTGAGTATGGCAGATGATTGCTCAGGATCCTCTTTCCATCTGCCACTGCTCTCCCAGTGGGAGGGAGGCTGCCTGATCTGCACTGAGACCTTGACTGTGGCTAATTGTGACGGCAGCAGGGAGCCCTTTCAAACTGTCTCACCCCAGATATCTTCTTAACCCAGCACCTTTAAGAGTGAAGAGGAAATTGGTGAATGCACATGGGATCCTGTCACTGAGCTTCAGGGCTTAGGGCTCAGGTGCAAAGGTGCTGCAGCATCCATCTCCCTGAGGCATGGGGTCCTCTATCAGCCTCCACTGCTAGAGCAGGAGACTTCCAGAGTCAGTACTACAAAGTCAGCCTATGGAGCAAAGGAAGGACGGAGAGAGTTATTTCATCTGTTCTCTGATCACTGTTGTCAAGTAATAGTGCATGGGAAAGTCACTTTTTGTAACTAATTACAGATTATCTGGTATTTAATAGGAGTTGCTGGTTTTGCTTTGAAAAGAATTGACATGGTACAGGATTGTCAGCTCTGGAGCCACTCTTTTGCAAAGGGTGCACTTTTTCCCATTTCACACTGCTGACTAACATACCTGTCTCTCAGTGGCACTGTTTCCTATCCCTTCTGTTTAATAGTCAGATTGGTTTTCATTCTTTATTGCCATTTCTTTAGTTTTACACAGTTCACTGCTGTAACTCCAAATAATCTCCATCTGGAATATCACTTTGCCTCTTGTTTTTCATATTACTGGGAACTCATTTAGTTTTGTCAGTGTTTCAATTTAACTCTGCCTTTTTTTTTTTTTTTTCAATTTTGGTAGTGAGTTGCTGGAAGGCTGTTAGCTGAGTTTCTGGGTGGATTGCATTAGCTTCTCATTCTGATTTAAAGATACCAAATGCTAAAAGTTAACAGATAGTGTCACAGCAGAGATGTCATAATTTTTTTAAAACCCAGGAATAATGCTTGTAATGCATTCCCTTTTTTGTCTTCCTAATACTTTCTGTATATTTGTGATGGATACTATCACAATAGCAAGTTTAGATATGAACTTTCACAGCTGTTCAGCTCTGTTCCCAAATCTCTGTAACTCCATTGTGGTAGTGGAATGCCCTTTCCCCCACTCCAATATTTATGTAGTTTCATGTCTCAATAAGTTTAAATATAATTTTTATTTAATAGCAATAATGTGGACTTCTACATAACTTTGTCTTTCCATAAGATTGGTTTCTTTCTATTATTCTTTTCCCTTACAAATGTAAGAGGTATCTTAGAACAGACTTGCCTCTTTATCAAGTGTTCTATTAAAATCAGCTAAAGGCTCCTCTTTATGATTTCTGCACAGGCAGAGCAGAAAGCAGTGAACTGATCTAGGACCAGGCTCTGCCCTCTTTCTCGCAGTAGATCTAGAGATCTCTGCTGGCTGTTCTAGAGTTGTGGCGCCTTAGTTTACATGAGAACAAAATTTCTGCTTTAATGTGCAGCCAGCAGCACAGTTCTCTTATTGTCAGGAAGATGTTAATTCTTATTAGTGTTTAAACCTTGTTTTCAGAATGGTTGCAAAGTGGTCAGAGCTTTTTTAAGTATGCTCTGAACTTACATTGGTAAAATATGGTGCTTTACAATGTACAAAGAGTGCAAAAATTCATTATACCATGAAATAAAGAAAATTGATTTTTTAAAATTTTCCCTTCAAATTTGAATGCATCTTTGACTGTCTTGGCCTTTCCCACAGTATATAATTATGGTGCTGGTGTAGCAAGTTGATACCTACTGGTGCAGCAATCAAACTCTCTCTGATATGAGGGATTATCTGTAGATCTCTCTTAACCTTTTTACCCTTCCTTGGGCCTAGAATCTGGCAGATTCATAATTTGCTCAGACGGCTTTCTGTAATATGACTGAAATGTGTTTTACAATGAAGTGAGCCAAGAAAAGGACACCGAAATTATTCTTTTTATTTTCTATTAATTTAGCACTGCAGTGTGATTTGAGATTGTCTGGCATAAAAAACCAACAACTTGGTTTGCTGAGATAACTTCTGTGATCTGCAGTAAATATTGTCAAAACTGAAAAGTTCGAAAAGGAGTTTTCACTCTCTTTGAATTTTAAATAGTCTACTCTTGTCCAACTCAGTAGATTTCATTCTAGGCTTTTGCATGTAAGTTAAAGAGATTCTGTCCCAATAAATGGACCTGCTTTCAGTAATAGGGACATTGAGAGAATCCTTCCCACCCACTCCACACAGGTAAACTCCCTTCTTTTGTGGGGCCAGAGTTCTTGGGTTTACCCTGAGGGTTTCAGAGAAACTGGAGAAGGCTGGCCTGCGGACCCCCTGGCATTTGCCATTTCAAAAGCCAGGCTGGGTATCTTTCTGCTGGAAGTGGCGGGCTTGATTAGTGAAATCCAGCTGCCTCTGCCATGCCAGAACAAGACAAGATGGTCTGCAATGACTCTGGCTGCAGGGCTTATGAATAAATGAAGTGATTAAGAGACATACAGGAAAAGCCCATGTTCTTGAGGAGTCCTCTTGCACAGAAGGAATAGTAAATATGTTCATGTGCAGGAGAAGCAGACTTACAGAGGCTTAAAGGACCTTCAAATTATTATTTCCCAAGATCTGCGAACTTTGCTTTCTATTTTTTATAAGGCAAAGGTTTTCCATAGAATTCATCTGTAATTTGAACACCTCTGGCACCTTTTATTATTTTTGTGTAGTAATTACCTTCTGCTCCTGACAGAGCCGTACTGACACAGCACTGTAACAGCACTGACACTGTGGCTGCAGGATTCCCATGTGCCATTCATTCTGTCACAACACATTTTTCTACCTCTGGAATGTTTTTCAACTCTTATTGACTGATCTCATCTACAGTGGAGAGACACTGAAAAACAGTTGTGGGTTCTGCTATTATATGTTGGCTTGCTAGAAAGACTTACTCCTTTTGTTGAGATATTAACAAAAACTAATTAAATTTGATTTAGAAAACATGAGTTGCATTATTGTTTTTAAGGGTTGCAATGATTTAAAGAAAGTATCTTTTTATAGCTCCTAGGCTCTGAAGGAGCATAAGTTTTCCATAAAATAATGCTTTATTTTTCAAAAAGAGTTGGTTTTACTCCACATGCCAAAAGCTAAGACATTTGAGAATGTGAAAATCTTTTTCTATTTTCATTGGAAAAGAACTCCCATTTCTGATTATATATGATCTTATAGCTTTGTAAGTTGATACTAGCCTCTATTACTGCTAACATTTATTTTGGAGAAGAAGTCAGTGGGGAAGACTATGGGGCTTAGCAAGAGAGTAGAGACCATTGTAGCTACATTAATTGTCTAATATTACTTCAAATAAATTTGTCTTAGAGTTACACATCCATTACAGTTAAATGCCAGTCAGCGTTACAGTGTTGTAATGTGGTTTTTAGGATTTAGAATGACATCATATGAAATTGTTTCTCCAAGCACTGTATTTTTCTGAAATAAAGTTCATTGTTAAGATAATTATTTACCTTGTCCCTCCTTAAAGATTTGCCTTTTTTTATAACAACGCTGCCTCCACACCTTTCAGATAAGGGCCATGCATGGGGCTGGGCACCTCGGCTGCAGCCCCAACCTTCTTTAAAAGTTAGTGTGAAAAAAAGGAAAATTCTGGAATGAAGACAATTAAATGGAAGGAATGAACTGAAGTGCAGTGAAATGAACAGGAACTTAATGAAATGATACTTGTGGAAATCTCAAGATACCATTTCCTTTAATACAAATAAAGAATTTTCATAAATGGGAATGAAATGAGGAATCAAAGAATAAAGTGAAATAAAAAGAGAGGAAAGGAAATAGAATGCAATTAAATGAAATTGAAAAAAAAGAAAATTCTGAAGTGAAGGGAAAACAATTAAACTCAATGGAATGAACTGAAGTGCAGTGAAACAACCTGAATCTTAATGAAATGATACTCATGAAAATCTCAAAATTTCATGTCCTTTCATGAAATGAAGAATTTTCATTTCATGAAGCGAAATGAAATGAGAAAAGAAGGAATGAAGTGAAATGAAAAGACAGGAGAGGAAACAGAATGAAGTGAAATTAAATGAAAAAGAAAGAAAAGAAAAGAAAAGAAAAGAAAAGAAAAGAAAAGAAAAGAAAAGAAAAGAAAAGAAAAGAAAAGAAAAGAAAAGAAAAAATTCTGAAATGAAGTGAGAAAAAATTAAGCAGAATGGAATGAACTGAAGTAGAGTGAAATGTCCCAAACCATAATGAAATAGTACTCATGGAAATCTCGAGATTTCATTTCCTTTAATGAAATGAAAATTCCTCATGAAATGAGAAATCAAGAAATGAAGAGAAATGAAAAGACAGGAAAGGAAATAGAATGGAATGAAATGAAATAAAATTGGAAAAAAAAATTACTTCCAGGTGTTCTAAGCCCTTTTGCAGCAGCAGCTGGAGTGTGCTTAGTGTGTAAGAAGACAACAGATGCTTCTGATCAGGCAACTGAACCTCAGTGGTTCCACAGGGTGTGCTTCAGGAAGGACTTTCTCTTTCCTTGAAAGAGTTGATGGAATTTTCCAGAATCTGAACTATTAAAACTGGAAGGTTACTCCTGAACTTTGAATACATCCCTCTCAGTCCTAATTTTTTGCCAGCTGTCATCTTGTTGAATGGTCAACATGAAATAAAGAACATAGAATGTAGCATACAGCTAGTCAACCCTATGTAATAATTCTGTATTATTTTTTTACGTTCATGAACATTCAGGTTGCCTGTACAGTCCACATACCTATCCTAAAGTGTTAAATTCCCTGAATGCAAACACTTAGCAAACAATCTAGGGGTATGAGGGGTGTGGGGGAATGCTACAGACATCTGTGGTTGTGATAAAAGGAGTTAAGTACTTTGCTCTGTCTTCAGTTGCCTGATGACAGGAGTGGAAAACAATTACAATTTTTCCAATTGAATCCTAAGTTTATTATCTTAGGAACATTCCTTGCAGATGACAAAAAGAGAAGAAACTATCCTACCAGATGTACTTCTAGCCATTCCATTACTTATCTCTCCTGCCACTTGGAAGTCTGTTTATTTGGTTTATTTAATATTACAGTTTACTGTTTAAAATACCATATAGAAGGACTGGTAGAGCTGCTATGTTATCCTCCTTTGTTCAGCTCTTATCTGACAAGGTCATTGTTTAATGAGTGTAGGCACATACAACCTTCAAGACACAATAAGGCAATAAACTGTTCTCTTTTTCCTATCAGCTGTAAAATCTGCAGGATGACTGACAATTATAAACACCACAAGAGGTGAGGTATGAGATCCCTTTTAATACTGGATTCTGATATATACATTCTGTGTTGGAGGCATGGTCTCTCTAGCAAAGAGCTGTGTTAAGCAAATAAATTGGAACATATGGAATGTTTCATTCTTAAGGCTCCATTGCATCTTCCTCTTACTAATGGACACTCAACATTAGTAACTTCCTCCCCTGCCCTGGTCTTCTGTCTCTGCATCAGACAGAAGAAGCTAATTTTTGTCTTTCAGATTTCTGGGCAGCTGGTGAACTTCTTATTCACTTTACAATGAAGTATAAACTCCTGTCCCTGTACTTCCTACATGGCACACACAGTTCAGTGAGAAATGTATCTTTCACACGACCTTACATTCTATATTGGTCTGTACTTTAAAAATACACATGATACAAACATTTAAATAGGTTAACTGCATTTGGTTCTTACTGTCTCTTTACTGAGACAAAGCAATACAGTGAATAAACCCCATGCCATGATCTGAGTATGATACAAAACAGAGTACATGTGCACACTTCTGAATTAGCTACAATTAGCTTTGTTCTGATGAGAATGAGTGCAGTGATCCAGGACAAAATGAGAAATGGATGGACAAAGGCAGCAGGGTCCTTGTCCAAGACAGGTACTCACAGGTTGGTAGTCAGGCACAAGGGTCCTGCCACCACTGCAACTTGCACATCCAGAGGCAGCCAAGGAATGCCAGCTCGGGAGGGGGGGGGGGGGGTAGGCATATTGTTAAATGGGTGGGAAAGGCCATGTACAGCTGTCAGTCCATCTGAGCAAAGTACATACAGGTTTTCCTGAATTTTGAGAGCATTAACAAGACTAGAGAGCTACAGCTGGAAGGGATTTCCTGGTATAATTTACTTCATTCTCCAGCATCAGCACAGAATAACTCCTATCACGCTATTCCTGACCGATGCTTATTTTTTAACAGCTTCCAGTTAAGGTGGTTCTACAATGACCACAAACAGCATTCCCTCATGATACTTCATTGCCCTTCTAACCTGCTTTTTTTCTAATTGCTAATCCAAATCTCTCTGGTTACAAACTAAGGTAATTATTTCTTAACTTTGTATCTGCAGTGGTACAAAGCCAGTTCAATCAGCATCATGACAACTGAAAACATACTCAGCAGATTCCTGTAATTTCCCTTTTCTCAGTTTCCTCTTTTCAGCTTAAATTCCTTCTATCCTTTCTCAGAGCTCAGGACTTCTGAACTGCCTGCCAACTTACCTCTCAGCCCTCTCTAGTTTTTCATTCTTTTAAAAACACAGTGCCCAAAATGGGACTCTCTATTCCAGCTATGGAAGAAAAACGCAGGGCCAAAGAGACCCCCAGAATTATCTTCTTTGGCTTATGTGTGGTGCTGTTATTAAAACTTCCCAGAACATTGTCAGTTTTGCAATCCTGCCACATCAGTGACTCATGTTCAGCTTGTGACCCACGTAACCCTGGGTGCTTCGTTGCAGCCAGGGCTGTGGCGATTGCTGCCTAAGGGTCTTGATCTGCCTCTGAGGGACAGATGAGGGTACATCACAGGGTAGGTCACATCATGTTGTGACAGCTGTGAGGGAAGAGGGCCTCAGGCCTGTATCCACCAGCCACAACCAAACGACACAGCTCAAGGATAATGCTGTCAAATAGTTTGCACAGGGACCTGGGCTCAATCAGTCCCAGAGAAAGGCATGTTCGTGCCGCTGGATTTATGAGCAGATACTTGCACTCATCAGCTCATTTAATACAATAAAAATGGACTGAAACAAAAGTAAATGGAGTCCATGGGCAGAGGGCAGTGGGGAACAGAGACGTCAAGCACATGCAGGTCAGTTTACATGCTTACAGGTCATGGGTCTCAAGACTGTTGAGCCTATTCCTTTTGCCCTTGGTGTGCTGAAGAAAGACCAGAGGAGGGAGCTCGCACCACTAATGGTGTGCTTTTCTTTGGGTGGCTTCTCACCCTGCTTCTACCTCCAACTCAGCAGAGAGTTCATCGCACCTAACATCTAAAACTGGTGGTGTTGTGTAATCCCCTTTTGGTCTCTTCTGCAGTCTCAGAAAAGAACTACTTTTTGAGCCCTGGATTCACCCCATTCCAATACAAATGTCTCAGAGTTGAGATATGAATCATCTCCTGAATGTGCTGCCTCTCTCCATTGATCAGTGAGGGAGTGACTAGGACAGCCTTAGGCCAGGTGTCAAATTATTTGACAGTCATGGAAAGGCAATCACAATTATTTCCTTAATGATGGGCCAGACTCCCTAGCCAAGCTGATTACTTTTCCTGAAAAGCACTCAAAATCTGTTCCATGCATACCAAAATTCACTATATGTATGCAAATCCATAAAGTTAGTTTAAATGCTTAATATCGTCTCTGTTCTCTCTCTTCCACACATCCTCTGCCTCTAGCCCTAGTTATCTATAGCAGATTGTCTTTTCCCAGCCATTCCTGGCAACACCTCAATAACCAGCAGCTGGGTCACATTCATGGAGTCACAAGAACAAGACAAAGCTATCAGTTAAAAATTGTATCTCCTCACCCTGGATTTCACTGGCCTGGCATAAACTGACAAAGGGATGTCATTTTTTTTTTTTTGCCTGCCCACATTTCTCGCAGCACGTAGAAGGAAGTGCAATTTGCTGTCACAGCAATTTTCCCCTTTCACACTTGGCTAGCCACACTGTACATTTCACACAGATCTTTTCACTCAGCTGCTGCAAGTAATGGCCCCAAGGTACCAGAAATCAGAGACTATGCTGTCTCAGCTTTGTTAGAAGCCGTAGAATTCTATGCTAAAACAATACACACTTTACTCATCTTACTAAAACAAATACTTTGGAAGCAAACTCATGAAATGCAAACTGTTGACAGAAAGTTTTTGCTGGTGGATTTTTGCAGAGTAGCACATGTACTAATACATACATTTGTATGAATCTTTGGTTCTGTTTCTGCCAAACTTCATGCAAGAACTGGAAGGTAGACATCAATCCCTAGAAAGAGGGATAATTAGCCATTAAATGTGGAATGCAAAGGGCTGCTGTTATGGTTGGGTCAGAAGCTGCAAAGCAGCTCTAATCTAGACCAGAAGCAGAAAATAATTTTCTCCATCCAGGCTGTGCTTGAAGATTTGTCTAACACCATACTTACTTCCATGAAAAGTACTGTGCATTTGCCACTAGTGAACACACAGATGTTCACTTCTGACACTGACTTGATCTGCTAGTTCCAGTGTAATATCACGGGAGAGACAAGGGACTGGAAATCACAAGCATAGAAAGTCTTTTCTGTATCCTGATCTGCTTTATTTGTATTTTGTAACTGGAAAAACACAGTTGCGTGAAATTAATTAGGTGATGGTTCAGAGCACCATTAGCTTTTATTTTGGCTGAAAGCTCTTTTTAGTGATGTTCTGTATTCAGTGGTCAAGAGCTGGTCTGCGTTTTCAAACACTAGATGGTGCCATGGGTTCACACATAAAGAAAAGCAACAAAAATATTCCGTTTACTGGCAGTACTGGTGTTGCTTGGTCTTTCTGTAGTTCTGTGAATTAGTTCAAAATCTATTCTTAGAATGTCTCATTACCAAGGAAGTGACAATGAAAAAAATTCTGTACAAGGTGACACTAACCCAGGAAACCCAAGTCACAGCTAAATTTTTGTTGGAGGCCCAAGAGAGAATAGCAATTCAGACACGAAGTTTCAATACAGGGATGTTAACAGCATGGCTTTTTAGATTTCATGTTTTCTTGGATAGAAAATCTTATGTTTGCTCATTCCATACTCTTACCGGTGTCACTATACAACCAAACTCTTGGGAATGAGAAACAAATTAACACAACTTTAAATCAGAAATGCATAATATTCACTGCATACTGCTTTACAGCAATATTTGGGGAAAAATCTGCAGTCATTTTTCAAGCCAATATCACACTTTCTTGAGGCAGTTTGTATGAAACTATTATCTGTGAGATCATGATATTGGTAGTTTGCAGGAAGACTGTTATTAAATTAATACTAAGAAAGGTCAAAAAGAGAAGGAATATTTGATACCTCATTAGCATTTCTATTCTAATACTCTATTGTTTCAGGTTATTGACACTGTTCAGTTTTCCCAACCCAGATTCTCCTGTTTGTACACAGTTGGAGTTCTGGCGAAGAGGAATGTCTGCCTGCCATGATATGTAAGAGTGTAGAATTATCTCAGTCCTGAGGAAAGTGCCCAGTTCATGCAGTTATCTGTCAGTACAGGAGCTAGATCCCAATCCTGCATTCAGAAGGATTATACTATGGAACCTTTCGTAGGTATCAATATAGCTGGACAAAGAGCCTATATTCTCAGTGGGGAAAAGTACCAAGTTCTTATCCAAGCCTCTAGGAAGGATCACTGGATCCACACTTGATGTAAAATTGTTCCCTGGAAACTAGGTTGTGATGCCTCTACAGTGCTGACTCTGTGTTTTGTGGCAGTACCATATTTGCAAATAAATGAATTTAGTCCTCGATGACCGGCGTGCAGGACCACAGGTGCCTCTCACCAGTGCACAGGACTCAGGAACAATGAGCTGCAGCCCAGCACAAAGCAGGCTGAGCAAACAGAACGCACCTTGTCTCTGCTGTTTGTACATCTTGCATTTACCAGAGCTCTGCAGCCTCAACAAACTTGTGTACAAGAGCTGTGGTGGGGACAGACAAACATTCCGAAGTGGAAACAACAGTGTGTATCTGCCCAATGGATGATGATGCTTGGAGACACAACAAAGTCTACGGAGTTGTGAAGAATGAAGACGGATCAATAATACAAAATTATCTGGGTGGCATGGTCAACTGGACACAGACGACATAATCAAACATAAAGTTTTACATCTAAGATGAAAGCATATCCCTCATATTCACATAACAGGTGAAGGCTGGGAGAGCTGTCGTGTGAAAATGTGACAGTGGAAAGGATTTGGCAATGAGTAAGGCGGATTGTCTGCTGAGCATTCAGCTCCTGCTCTGATTCTGCAGCCAAGAGTGTGGATACACTGTCCTGAGAATTCTCTCCTTTCTAACTAATCGTGTGGGAAACAAAAGATAAGACTGAGCTCTTCTCACTCTTCCTAATCTATGTGTTTAGAACTGAGTGCTGTAAGGCTTCAGCCAATCACCCTGGGGGGTGGGTGATCACTGTCCAATCACTATTGGGCTTTTACCACGTATATAAGTGTTTTCACAACAATAAATCTCTCTCTGCTCTGCTTGCACCTGCGTGTGTTCCCTCGGTCCTTACTGCCGCAACAGCAACACAAGAGCACTAATGCAATCCATAAATGTACTTATAAATCAAAAGTGAAGGAGCCTATTTAACATTTGTGCAATTGATGTCCACTAATTTCAGTGTGGAGACACTGAGAAGGTGGAGAGAAGACTCACAATTGCCATTAAAAATTGGAAAACAGTTTGCAGTGAACTATTTCAGGAATTTGCTTTGCTTTGCTTATGAAACATACTTAAGTCTGTGACCCCCTGTGCAGTTTCTCTGCAGATTAGTTCACTTCATCTGGCCATTGGGTGCACTGTGTCATTCCTATAGCATGTGTATGCATAGATCAGGTAGTTAGGGTGAGGTGCTTTCAATCTCATTTTGACTCAGTTGCATTTTGCAAAGTTAGATTAAATATTCTTAAAAAAAGAGAGGCCCTGTGACAGGAGATGAATCTATTACCCATTCATTATGGACCTAATAGAAATAAGGACTTTAAAACTCAACTCTGAGAACCAGCCACTGCAAGTTTCATGTCATACTTGTCTGTGCAACTGATTGCTGCAACATGATTCCCCAGAATCCAGGGAAGTCCTGAGTGCACAGGTGAGTGTTACTGACACAGGACTACAGTTCACATGATCGGGGGATGAGCACAAGCTGGAGAGTGCCACAGCATTTGTGGACCAAATGCAGCCTTGTTGTCCAGATGCTGAGCAGTCCTGTTCTTAAGCACTGCTTCACAGCCAGTCTTGTTTCCTAACACTGTCACTGTAGATCATCTGTCAAAGACTGAATAGCTTCAAAAGGCTAACTTCAATTTCTAGCTGTCCTTGCAAAACCACCTACACAGCATCAACTCAAGCACAAAGCCAGGAGTCTTCAAACTAAATGATACTGCTGCAATGCTCAATAAGCAAAACTTTTCCCAGTAGCAAGCAAAACATCAAATAAATGGTTTTTATTTATCCTTTTTAAGGGGAGATGAGAGGAGAGAAAAGAAAAAATAGCAACAGATACACTGGATATACCTGGATAGTACATAATTCACAGGTCAACTACATCACTCCCAGTATGAGATTAGAAATAGATCCATCACAATACTTCTTCAAAAGTATCAGGAATGACTGAGATTAAACTGCTACTGCTCTCAGATTGATGTTCAGGCTCGAGAGGGATGAACTGGTGAGTACATCTATAAGCAGGCTGTGAAAAGAATGCTCATTGTCTAGAGTCGGCAAGCAGCTTACAGATATAAAGTCATTTTGTGATACAGACCACATCAGTGTTCTCAACCTACAATACAGTACTATTACAGATTATTAGAATGGCCCTGGGTGTCAGAACCATGTTTCTTAATTCCCCTTCTCAACTTAAAATTAAAATGGTTATGTGATACCACGCCAGAATTTTCACTTCAGAAGTGTGAGTTTTACACACCTAAGAAATGTTGTTTATGCACCAAGAAGGAGTTAAACTCAGGGTAAAGAGCTAAGGAATAAAGAAATACTTAACCAGATCACTGCCCATTTACCAGTTTATAGCCATTAACAAACTTTATAAGTTATCCATAGCTGAATTTTTCATTTGAAATAAACAAATCTTAGTATTTACATGCTTCATAGTGAAGTTACAAGGTCTGATCCATGAAACTGTGAACTGTGATGAAGTCCTCAGCTAGAAGATAGCTAGAAGAACAGTAAGATTTATTTGAAAGTACAGAAAATTATCTGAACAATTAATAGGAGGAAAATATACTCTGTTTCACTCTATTAAGATGAATGGCATTTTGCCTGGAATATGAGTCACGGAGAACATTACATTCTGAGTGTAAGACATGGCTAGGCAAGAAGGAAAGGGGAATAGTAATCTGGAGGATAAATCTCAGGAAGAAATAACTAAGAGTACACTGAGGTGTATATTAATGTATGAATAACTACTGTAAGATTAAAAGCTCAATTGCATCTTATCACTTTGAAAGTCATTCAAGTTAAAACACTCAAGAATTCTGCTGAGAGAATTAATCACATCTCAAAGCCTGTCAATACAGTGCATGAGAGCATAGGACAATGAGTTCTCAGTCTGGGACACCTGCCTTTGGAAAGAATTTTCAGTAGAGGTTTGATGAATCACACTCAGGGCTTTCCTGAGTCATTGCTAAACCTTCATTAACAGTTTCAGACCCAAATAGATATTTACAACACTAACTGAAACTCACAGCTCTCCCACAGAACAATGAAGGTTTAGCAGAAACAGCCTGGTTCAAAACAAAGCTTTGAAGAAAGTGAAATGTGAGAAATGCCAGACTCAAAATTGAAACATTATTCATTGCTTCTATAAAGAATCCCCCAGAACTATGGACGGCATATTCATCTTCTCTGGTGACATGTAAACATTTTATTGGTACTTAGTACTTCATCAAAATGATAGTAGCAATGCTGGCACCTATCACCACACATAGTAGAGTCTTAGATTGTGGTGGCAGCAGTTTCTGTTGTCTCTTTTTTTTGTGGACTAGGGTCACTCGATCTCATTTGGTACCATATGGTATTGCTGCTTCATCACCACTAACTGTTCAAAAGGAAGGACCCCAGAAACACAAAAGCATGTCAGGACTGAGATGGGGAAAGCTGTGGGCATATCCTAGTGACAGTAGGAAAAAACAGACAAACTGCCAGTGCACAATGACTGCATTTTATCTGAACTGCTTGCCAGATGCAGCCCCATGCACTGTCAGTAACAGAATCCAGTCTTAACAAATGTCATTTGTGTAGAGTTTTTGCAGGCCCTGATTTGATGCATCTATTACTGACATCACACAAGACCTGCCTTGAGGAATTTTTGTTGAATGTGATGATACAGATTGCATCCAAAGCTGCTGGTATTACTTCCAGAGGACTTTTGGAAAAATATTTCTTGCATCAATAAGTTGGACAAAAGATGCATCTAGTATTTTTTACACATCATATAGCTAAAAATCACATTGGGTAATTTAAGTTTTATTTGCTGCTATAGTTAAATCTACTCACCTATGCTATCAGCATAAAAAGTAACTCACAAACTTAGATGCACTCTGCCTAGTGTTTTTGTACTGCTGTGCATGCGCCCTCTGAATTTTGGCTTGGCAATGTATGAAGTTTTAATTACATTCAGATTTTAAATTTATGGCTTTGATTTTTCAGTCTTGATTCAATGCCCAGTGAAGTCAATGGAAAGTTCTTACTGACCTAAAAGGAAGTTGTTTGAGGCACTTTTGTGTGCCTGATTTGATTTGACATTAAAGTCCTTCTTTAAATATGTTCCCCATATTTAAAATGGGCTTGGAACTGTCACAAAGTACTGAACTGTTTTCTGAATGCAGAGACTCAAGAGCACTGCTTGTGAGAGCCTGCCCTAGCTCTCATTGAAATCAGCAGGAGCTGTTTCATTTACTGCAGTAGATGCTGAGCTAGAGCTGAAGATCAGAATGACATTTATTCCAGGATTTATTCCAGAAAGTGAAAACCTAATGTAAGAACCAGATAGTTTTGTCCTTTCTGGATCTTTATTGAGTTGGAGAGAAGTGCTGGTCACAATTGAATTAATTTAATTAAATGAAATCTGGTGATTTAAATTTCCAGAGTTCTGTGAAGCTCTCCATTTTCATCTTAAAAAGAAAAATAAAAGAACAAAAGGAGAAAAGTAAACTAACTGCTTCTAAAACTATAGAGAAAGGTGGAAAATGTAAAACCTAAGAGCTCAAAAATACGATGGCCAAGTCCCTCCTCCGAGAATGATAGGTGGTAAAACGCTATGATTTTTAAATCAGCTTCATAGTTTGGAGGACTGACTCACTTTGAAAGGCTTAGTGTCATTAATGCCACTGTCTCACTATGCTGGATAATTATTCTCTGAGCCATGACATTTCTCTCAACAGAGTCAACACTCCAATAATGTCAGAGGCTGTCCAAAAAGTCAAAATTTAAAAAGCAAAAAGTCATGCAAGCGTGTCAGCAGAATTAGTCTTATCATGAACTTATATGCAAATGGATTAAATATGCTGTTTAAACTACAACATTATAGTCTGCCTTGTATAAAATCAAAGTGGAAGAGAGGTTAGAAGACCTTCTGCAAAAATATCTAAATATGTGCCATATCATGTTTTTTCTAGAGGGAAGCCTGTGTCATATACAAAATATAATACATCTTTGGCAAACGGATGCTGTCTGGAATTCCAAGACTCTGTTACTGGTATGAGAATGATTACTGACAACCTAATTCTGTAGGTGATCTGCTGCTCATTCTCTGTTCCTAGATTTCTTCAACATACAAACTCTTGCAAGAGCAACTATGTCACATACTGCTCATAAAATGTCTGAGTATTTTATCAGCTCTGCACACCTTGTTATCTTATGCTACTCTGCTGTTCATAAGAAAAATGCTTGTTGTTTTCTCAGCTGTGAACATCTTCAGGACCTTATCCACCCATTGTCTCCTGCAGTATGTGAAGTATGCCCTACACACCTGAGCTGTAAGATTTTAACATTTTCTACTAAGGCTAGGAAAACCAGACATCCCTGATAGGAAGCGTGCAGCCAGGGGCTGGCTGCTTACCTCTTTTCTGAACAGCACCATATTACTTCTTGAGAAACCATTTTTCCTTAATGAGATATCCTCTTGCTGTAATGGCCTATTAAACTTCATGGGTCTGCCACATCAGATGTATAAAGAATCTTTTTAACAGAAGAAAAAGTTTCTTTTTTAAAATGTCCTCCTTCCAAAAGCTGGAGGGGTTTTATAATTTTATGAATCCTCAAGCTTTTATTTATTTTTCTCCATTTTTAATAACATGGATGATAAATAATCTGAACTTTAATCCCAAAATTACATTTGTAAGATTTAAAATCTTCATTTTTCTTTGGAAACCCATTGCACACATTATTTTTATCACTGCCGTGGCTATTTTAAAAAAATTCTGGATATTCACATAACAGCCGGTTAGAAAATTCTCCTATTTCTTTTGTAGAAAGTATGTCAAGGATAAGCCTGTTTAGTAAGGACCTTTATGAGTCAGTATTTAAAGACCAATTAAAAAAGCTAACACCATGCAAAGAGAAAAATCAGCAATAGTTACAAACACACTGGTCATGAATTAAATGAAAGTAAGAACAAACAACAATGTACCCAATTTTGTTTATCCTCCAAGAATCTATTCCAGAGCTACCTTTTAAGATGCTTCCTCTTCAATTACACACAACAATTTGATACCAAAACCAAAGGCCCGGTCTTGAAAATTTTTGCATGTAGGTATTATCTCTGTTCACATGGAATTTGCCTCGGCTAACATAATTAAAGTGATGGTGGTCCCAAAGTGTTCACTGAACCAGGTCATACAGCAGGTCAGAAGGAACTCATGGACGTGATCTTAAGACCAGAAAAACATCTAGGAGCAGTTAAAAAAATGTTCCAAAAAAATGAACATTTAGCATGTGATGAGAAGAGAGATTTGCAGAGCTCACCCTTTGTACTTAGTCTGACTGTGTTTTCCCTTTCTTTTTCTAAGGCCTTCTGGGATTCGCCTCTCTCTTGCCCCTGGCAAGCTGCCCAGTTCTTTGGCCAGTTTAAGGCTATGATAATACTGCAACTTCGTTAATAATTGGTAAAAGCATTTTTAAGGGAGTACTGCAGCAATGACTTAAGGGAAGGACTTGAACAAAAAAATGGAAGACAGTGCAGGGAAGAAGTGTGCACAAAAGAAAGGTACTTTAAGGAAAGTGTGAAAAATGCTTTACTCAAAGAATCTCCTTCAATAAAATGCATCTTCTGCTCACTTTCATACTGGAAAATTTCCTTCTTTTTTATCTCTCCTTTCTGGGCTGAACCCTTTTATTTGTGAAAGTGGAAAGAATGATTTATCCAGTGCTTTTCCTGTGACTTCCATTTCATTTGGGGATCACAGCTTCTGTGTCAACTTGATTTTGCTCTCATTGTAATTCAAATGTTTGGGAGGAGGTTCCTCTACTGCTGCACTGCATGGGACACCAATTTTCTCACCACCTCAGCACATTCACTACTTGTAAACTTAGGGTTCTACTTTGCTTTTTCCGAGTTTATTTGATTTTTTTTTCCTGTATAATAAATCCATGTAATTTTTTCAGTATTTTAAAAATATTCTAAGTATTCTAAGACTTCACATTTAGAAAGGCCTCTCACTGTGCCTTGATTCGCAATCAGTAAAAGGGTTAGACAAATAAGGCTTTACCATAGAAATTTATCACATTGTGACTGGGACAGAAATAGGTCAGAGCTCAAACTCTGTGAAATCTCAGCAAAATTCAGATCCAGTTGAAAAGCTGAAGAATGGTGGTGTACCTAAGTGACAGATTCGTACTCAGAGGAGAACTGTCACTTTCTTGAATGGAGGGAAAAAAGAAAGAGCAGGTCTGGATGCAAACCCTCACTTAGCACAGCTCTGTCCTCAGAGTAACTCCATAGGTTAACTGCAGGTTTTTTCATTAAAGCCATTTTGCAAGGGGCTGGGATGGACACCTGTATTTCCCATTTGGCAAATTTCTTAGGCTCTTTGGGCTGTATGGGTCATTAGTTGCATTACAACTGAAAATCTTTTTAAAGCAGATTTTTCTGCTCTGAAATCAGATATTTCCTTTCCCGTAAAAGCTCATCTGTCCTTTCATGTACACTTAGTGATGCTGTCTTGATGGAGGTCTTGATGAGATGATGACCATTAAGGATACTGACAGGCTGTCCCTATATAAGTACCACTTACTAGCCTTCATTAGTTACTCTCCAGCTGTTTACAGAAAAATCTGGTTTTCAGAGTCTTCAATGTTGTGTTGAATAAAAGGAAATAAGAAGGGAGATAATAGTAAAGATAATAAAGGAGGAGAAAATTGCTGTGAGTTCTTACTGCCCAGAGAAGTAAACCAGAATAGAAAATACTCATCCTTAAAGGGATATGTTAAACTGTAGCTTTTTAAGAAGATAGTTTGGGGAGCATGAAACGTGAAAGTTGGTGTATCTGTGGCATAAACCAGTCCAGGGCTGGTCAGTCTAGATGTCCGCCAAGAAAGAGTTACATTTATTTCTGTAGCTAAATAGCTGAAAGCTGATGGCCAGGAAGGGGTAAAGCTGCTGCTCTCCTTTTGGCATTCACAATCCCCACTGAAATTAATGACGACAGGGCAAGTATTACTCATGCAAACACTATGCAAACTACAGCAAGGAAGTATCTCTACCCAAAGTCAGAAAAACTTAAACTAAATTTTACATTCACTGGCTTGATCTTCAGATCCTTCCACAACTGAGCCTCCTGCTACATTTATTTGCTAGAATGCCATATAAACTAAAAGTTATTTTCTTCTATCCCGTAGAACTTCCTTTTTTTTGACCTTCAGCCACACACCTTTTCGATGGACACGTTGCTTAGCTACAGCATGGCTACAGTACTTACTCCATATGAGTCTCTGGCAGCTTGAATCACTTGGAATATGCAAAGATATACCTACCTGCCTTCCTCCTGAGCAAAAATCCTACTTCTAATCCACTCACATAAACTGTGCTGCAAAATAGACTGATTAATAATTTGAATCACTGTTTTAATTATGATTTAATACAGCAAATGGAAATTCCTGATGTGAATCATTTATCATTTTCTACTTCCATGTTTTTGTTACTTCACAGAAAGAGTTGGATTCTCATTGATTAGTAGTGTAGCGTTCATTTGCAGCAGAACATAGCTTTTACATTACATTGGGGCTTCTTTTTGCTAATCAGTAAGACACATTCTCATCACACACAATCACATAACATGGCATTATCTATTTATTCAGATTTCTAATGTCTATATTTTATGTCAGAAAAAAGTAACTGATATTAAAAGTCAATTTATTTTTGATTCCTGATTAGTGTTAAGCTATGCTTACACGCAAAATGGAATTCAAATATATTATAAACATTCAGATCATTATATTGAAATAGTGCTTTACTAGCTGAATATAATCAGGTTAAATACCCAGCTATAGGAATAAAAAGGTTTGTCAAAATAAAATTTCCATTTGAAATGTCACCTTGTCTTCATTAAGTGGATGATTGTTTCTGGGCATTCCATCCTTCACAACGTTGAAGGTAATGTTATTTTGAAACTGGAGGAAACCAAGTTTCTCAGCTCCTTAGCATCTCAGCTGTAAAATACCTCTACATGTGCCCTGTTTACAACTACCAGGCTTTGTTTCAAATGAAGTGCATTTCCTGTCAGCATTACTGGGAAGCCACGCAAGCTCAAAGACCACAGTTTAAGAGATCAGTGTTTACAGTTTCTGATTTGCTCCTATACTGCTGCGATCACAGGCCTCCCCACAGATTTAGTTGGCACAGAAATCCTCTTTGTTCATTATTTGTTTAAATTTCACCTTTCCTTCTAGGATCACTCCTAGCAGTTATTCAGCATTTAGACCCTTTATTTTTGCAGGTGTCTCCTTTGAGTCATGACAAAACTGGCAGATAAAAAACTCTGCATTGCCTCCCAACCTGATAAAGAAAAATGACCTTCAGAGAGCAGCTGCAAGCTTTACAGGTGAAACTCCATCTCCACCTCAAGTTCTGGAAATACCTTCCCCTTCTCATAGCAGGTAAGGGTCTTTCACAGACAGCAAGAACAGTGCCAATGATAGACTGTGATTTATTTATACCAGTAACAAAGACTATCTCTGAGTTTTTTGGTAGGAAATTACAGTTTACATGATATGATTTTATTATAGTTTACATGGTTAATTGCAGCTTTTTATTGGCAGGACTGTTTCATGCCACAGAAATGCTATCTTTTGTGACAGCATTTCCCAATCAGACTTCTTGAAAGCTTGCACAGAAAACACTTGCCATTATCTACAAGCAGAAAGATTGGCAGGAGCGTGTTCTGCGTGAGAGGTACTTAATTGAGGAGTTGGCACCTCACCCTGAACTGAAATAGCTTCAAGGGCATGCTGCAAATACTTTCCTATTGCCCAGACTTCTCAGAGGGCAGGGACTTGGCAGGAAGCTGAGGCCTGTATGAAGGGTAGGTTCTGTGCTTAGTTAAGATCTAACCACCATATGTACATACTTTACTGGCAGCTGCTGGTGGTCCTGCTGGGCATCTGCTAGGTTTGCCAGATTACTTTTGCATACAAATCAAAGATACCTGTAACTTCCAGACTCGTCCCTCTTTCTGTGTAGAAAAAAAGATTTCTCACAACAGAGGAGCTCTCCTTTCTGTTGAAGGGGCTGATGCTATTAAATAATGAGCATACTCCTTACCCTTGAAAATACAGTCCATATACCCCAAAGCCAAAAGGAGCACTTGCCAGTGACCCTACTGTATTCCTCCTGTAACTGCAAGGAATGGATGGTGATATTGGAGGTTGCTTTACGACTGTGATAGCAAGGCTGATAATACATCGGAAATAGATCACACTGATAAAAAAAGATCTTTGTTGTGGCTGACAGGTATCTTACAGACAAAGCAAGGCTTTTCATATGTTGACATTAGAAGATTGTAAAATTTATTAATGTTTAAAATATGTATTAAAATAAGTGGGTGCTGGTTTAACTCTGGCCTCATAGACTTGGCTGTAGGGGAGGGCAAATGGGCTCAACCACAGCTGAACTGCAGAAAGTGAGGCATGTATTTCACTGGCTTAGACAAATGGGACTGGGAGTCCCTAATGCCTTCTTTGCACCCCAGAACTGCCACAACAGTCACATAAACTAAACTGTAATAGCAGCTAAGTACTTTCCAAACAAAAATATTTTGAGAGCCAAATCTACAAAGAATATAGCAATGGTAAATAGTACATAGGATATGACGAATAAGCCTGAATGCCCTTTTAGTCAGATTAGATATGATGGTGTACAATAATTTATATTCCCAGCCCAGTACTCCTCATTGGTACTACACTAACTGGCTTTTCAAAGCATTAAACAAATACTTTTAGCACAACATCTCACTTCATTACTTGGTGTTCAAATCTGACAGCATGTGCCTGGAGCACAGCGGGACCATCTCCATGCTACTTCACAAGTACAAGCTGCCAAAGCTGATTTTGGATCCAGATTCCACAACCCTGGTGAAGTCATTTGCAGCTAGCTCCACTGTGGAGATGTAGGTGCTCCAGTGCTTCATTTTAGGCTAATTCACATGCAATGGGATATTCAGCCTTGAGATGGGCACTGCTGCTTATCTGCACAAAAGTGCATTTCAGAGTTATTCTAAAAGGTTCAGAATGATACTGCTGTAAACTTTTGTCCAGACATAATATTTCAGAATATTAAACTCTGACTGAAGACTTAACAAATCACTTTCTGGATGCATATGCATTGTATTGCTCAGTGTTGACAAACAGGACAGTCACCAGCATCAAAAAGGGCAAATGGCCTGGAGCTGCGCCAACGAAGGTTCAGGTTGGATATTATGAAAAATTTCTTCACTGAAAGCATTTTTAAGCATTGGAACAGCCTGCCCAGGGAAGTTGTAGAGTCACACTCCCTGGAAGTGTTCAAAGAACAAGTAGACCTTGTTACACAGTTTAGTGGGCATAGTGGTATTTAGCCAAAGTTTGGACTTGAAGACCTTGAGGTTTTTTCCACCCCTAATTGTTCTATGATTATATGCAGTCTTACAAGAAGATTCAAAATCCAAAGAAGAATTTTCTCATGCTGATGAAGAATTAAATGGAAACAGACTCCAACAGTTTGACAGCACTAACAGTAAAAACAATTGCCAGACACTGGCTACCATATGTGGTGTTTGTGTTATGTTTGGAGAAACTGTATCCAAGAAACAGCTACTTCACAGCTTTGTTCCCACTTTTTGTTAGCACTTTGCAATCTCCTAGAATTCTTGCTAGAGAATAAAAGTATTTAATTCATAGCTACCCAACAAAAAACAGATGAGGTATTCTCTCACTGTTTGCAGCATAATGCCACTGTAACATTTTACTAGCCAGAATCTAAAACAATCTACTCATTCCCACACAAGCAATGAAAACCAAACCAACTCATCCCACCTACTAGCAAAGCCTACGGAAGACAAACTTAACTGCAGATTTCCAAAGACACACAGGCATTACCCAGATGTCAAGGAGAACTGGATGACTAAACATCATTGAGAATTCAGACCACTAAGCCCTGCTCTTGAGGATTTGACCCCACTTCAAAGGATTCTATGGGTTACTTTCTAAAAGATGCTTTGATTAAAAAAGGTCTCCCCAGACAGCATTCTGCCTATGAACAGCCAGAAAATACAGGATTGATGTAATCTGCTTTTCCACTGTCCTCTATACTTTCTGGCTGGCAGAATTAGGGTGCAAGCTAAAATTCCCAGCTGGCATGGTTAGACAAACATGCCACAATGCTTCAGAAACAGCTGCCTGTTAAGCTGCCCTTTGGAATTCATGGCCCACCAGAAAAACAGCAAGGCAATTATGTGCCCGTACCTAAAAGTCACTAGCAGAAATTTGGTTAAGTGGACTACAATGAAATATGGATATGTGGCTGTGGAGAGCCATTCTCCTCCAAAACTGCCCCTTTCCTCCAAACAAATACTTCTATACTCTGAAATTAGGACTCTCTAACACAGAGAAATGTTATGGGGCCTTCTGCAGAATCCAAAAAACAGGGAAAATGTGTATTTTTTTAGTCCTCAAAAAACATTTTTGATCCTTTTCCTTAGGCTAAAGCAATTTTCTAAGACAACCTGGAGAAGAGTTGAATGATATACTGTATCATGCAATGAAGTACCACACAATGTATATCAGTACTGCACTATCAGCCTGTTCTGATGTACCCAAAATGTTCAGTCATCAGTTAACAGGCTGCTTCATTCCTCCAGTGAAGGCAATTTATTTTACCACTAGCTAGAAGTTCTGGCTCAGAAGCAGTTTCCCACTTTATGAAGGGAATACAGAACCAACAAGGTAACACAAAAAACCAGCTTCTATTGTATCACTATACACCCACTAGTGGCAAGCTGAATTTTTATTAAATTTTACCAGAAAAAACCTGCAGTAGCAGTAAATCAGATAGTGATGGTATATAAAAAATACCACTTGTTCTGATATGCCACATTTTGTACATTATTCATACAGTGCACTACCTTATTACACAGCTTGATGTGAGCATCCATCGCAATGAAATAAATTCAATGGGAATTAGTTCCCTAACTACCCTTAGATATTTATACCTGTAAAACAAATGAGGAGCAATATCTGGGAGAAAGAGATACTATACTGCGGGAGCCTTGGA